>SNVD02015105.1:600000-999541 GCA_013180625.2 Boswellia sacra | reverse complement strand
CTTAAACTTTGGTGCCTTTAACATGTAGTCTTCTCCTAGATGCAACACTTCATTTTAATTAAGCTTGGTGTCCTTTAAAATGTAGGAATCACCTAAGAATCTTTCTCACCATGTCAACATTAGAATAAGATTTACCAAGAGATTTCAAACTATTAATAATATCCGTAAATCTAGTAAATATTTCAGAAATTGATTCATCCGATTTCATCTTAAAAAGCTCATAACTATGAACTAGCATACTAATTTTGGATTCTTTAACTTGACTAGTTCCTTCATGAGTTACTTCAAGTGTGTGCCATATTTCTTGTGCCGTAGAACACGTAGATATTCTATTAAACTCATTTCTATCTAGAGCACAATACAACACATTCATAGCTTTAGCATTAAAACTCAATTTCTTTTTATCATCTTCACTAAACTTTTTAGGTTCTTTAAGCATGCATTCCCCATTTTCAATTTTGGTAGGAACAAAAGGTCCTTCCAAAAAAATAGACCACAAATCATAATCAAAAGATTTCAAGAAAATACTCATTATAGTTTTCCAATAAGAGTAATCACTTCCATTAAAAAATGGAGGTCTAGAGATAGAAAATCCCTCAACATATGAAGTTGAATTAAAAGTTGCCATAGCTCAAAAATCGATTAAGATTTAAAATAAAATTGAGCAACCTTGCTCTGATACCACTTGTTGACCCAGGTATGGCAACCCAAGAGGGGGAGTGAATTGGGTTTTTTATATTTATCAAAATGGATTTTAGAAAACTTTTCTTGAAAATCAAAATTATTTTCTCTTTCTTTGAGATATGAATGTGAAGAAGATGATAAATAGAATGCAATCAATAGTAACTTATCAATACAAGAACAATCACAAGGCAAGTATAACGAAAGAGATAGGGTAGAGAGAGTTGTAACACTCAATACACGTGTTCGGACAAACCTTGCCTACGGTCACGGGTCCTAGCTCCACGAGCTAAGCTTTCCACTAAGTGTAGAATATCTTTACAACTTGCTTGATGAACAATATTCACCAAGACTTTTTCTTCCAACTCTTGATAACACCACACCAAGAGTTCTTGTGATGAAACAACACCTCACTCAAGGTTGAACTTCCCTTTCAATATTTGATAACATTCCACACAAGGTCGTCTTGATGAACACCTCACCAAGGCAAATTCCTTCAACTCTTGATAACACCACACCAAGAGTTCTTCTTGATGAACAACCTCACCAAGGCAACTTCCTTCAAACCTTGATAACACCACACCAAGAGTTCTTCTTGATGAACAACCTCACCAAGGCAACTTCCTTCAACCCTTGATAACACCACACCAAGAGTCTTCTTGATGAACAACCTCACCAAGGCAACTTTCCTCAACTCTTGATAACACCACACCAAGAGTTCTCTCAAGGATAACTATTATCCTTTACAGAATCATCTCACTATTATCCACAATTAACAAGAACAAGCGTAAATTTTTACAACATTAAAGCTTAACAACTCTCTTTACAAGAGTCGCATGAAGAAATAAAAAGCTCTTCAGACTGCTATCTTCTCTATTTTTTGTTGGAGTAGATGCTTCTCTTGCTCTTCTTTGTCTTACTGAAGCATGGGAGGAAGGGCTCCTTTATTAGGCAAATGAGATGAATGAACAAGTGAAGACAACAACTCCTAAATTTTCTGCCCACCATTAATAAACTGTAATCTTGTCTGCATTTTGTCAATGTTTCGTTTGAAATGTGAAAACCTGTAAAACATAAAAGATCTGCACATTTGAATAAGCTTTCCAACGCATCAAGAACCAAGTCATTTGATATCTGTAGCTCAAGATATGGCCAAAACACCATTCGGTGCTCAAGTGACTTGATTTTTCTTCCATGTGTCTGTCCACTGACTTGAATGATAATTCTGTCAGCTTTTCATTTGAAATTTGAATTTCTTCAAAACATAAAAGATCTGCATATTTGAATAAGCTTTTCAAAACATTAAGAATCAAAGCATTTGGATATCTCTATCTAAGATATGGCCAAAAACCATTCGGTTCTCATGTGAGTTGATTTTTCTTCTTGTGTCAGTCCACCGAAATTGCATGTCAATTATGTCAGCCTTTCTGTTTGAAAATTTGAATTTCTTCAAAACATATGAAATGTTCTTCATTAAGTCATCTTTCCAATGCTGTAAGAATCAAGTCATTTTGATTTTTATAACTCAAGATATGTCCAAAGGAGTATTCGGTGCTCATATCAGCTGCTTCCATTTGTCTTTTAACTTGCATGATGATTTGGACAACCTTGCACTTGAAATTTGAATTTCATTAAAACATATGAAATGTTATAAATTGAGTAAGATTTTCAAAGGCTTAAGAATCATGTCATTTGGATAGTTGTAGAGATATATATGACCAATTGATTGAATATTGCTCATGTGTCACATTTCTTGAGTCAATCCTTGTTCTTAAACTTTGGTGCCTTTAACATGTAGTCTTCTCCTTATCTTCAACACTTCATTTTAATAAGCCTCTTCTTGATTTTAAAATTATTTCAATGATCTTACTCTTGCACATAAATAAACATGTTAGTAAATCTCAATTAATCAATGTGTATTGTTATCATCAAAATTATTATGTAGCCTTAGGGCTAACATATTTTAATAATAAAACTTTGCTTTTATTTTTATTATCTAAACAAATTTACCATTAATAAAAGAGTAGGACTATTTACACCTGGAAAACAAATTATGAACACCCATAATTTTTAATAAAATATTGTTTCTTAATTATCCATTGAGTAATTTACAAATAAGGATAAAAAATATAATTGAAAAGATAATATACTTTTGATACCTATTAACAGGGATGGCAAAATTCAGGTGGGGGGTTTGGCATTTCCGCATCCGCACCGGACATAAAAATTCTCTCTCGATCCCCATAAAATCCTAGGATTTTTACGGGTTTTTTCGGGTGCGGGTATTTGCGGGTTTTAAGATTGTGCATATCGCACCCAGAAAAAACCCCAGATTCCCCTGGATTTTTTCAACTTTTTTTATTCATTTTTTTAATTCTTTGAAATAAATCAAATAAAATAAGATGTTTAATATGCTATAAAGATGTGCTTCGTAGATGTATGTGGTTTGGTGGTTAATAATTAAAATTCAATTTTTAAGTCATGGGTTATATATATATTTTTTGTATAAATGGCATGAGTTATACGGGTGGGGGTTGACTGCGGGGTTTATTGGTAATACTGCATCCGCACCGCACTCAGACTATTTTTTTTTTAAATTTTCGTACCTGGATTTTCTTCCCATAAAATCTGGATTTTTTTCATCTGGATTGTTCAGAAAAAATCCGAATACCCAGATCATACGAAAAAAATTACCGTCCCTACCTATTAACACGCCCATTATAAATCATACCCTATTTCTTTCTTTCTTTTTTTTATTTTTTATTTTAATGAAATTCATGAGGACATGAAATAGTATATTGGATTACTGGGATTTTTTTCCCCATTTTATAACATGATTTCGTCAATAACGAGGAGAAGCAGATGAGAACGCAAATTGTGGAAGTTATTTATTTGGTAAAGGCAACTGGACTGCTGGTTATTGGCTTTTGAAGTTTGAAATGAATAGAATTACTGTTGGTAGCATCTTTTTATTCATTAATGGCATTTGAATTGGTGATTGAGTCTGTAGCTATAACAATGACAGTCCATCATATATTGTTGGTATTACTAATAAAAGAATTAACCTTTTATGAAAGGCAATATATAAAACTTGGTTATCTTTTGTTATTTCTCTTATTTCAATTTTCTCTTTTATCTCCACAGCACATATATCTATGATTTGTCAAATAAGATTTGAATATTTTATCTAAGAAATTGAATAGTTTAACTTAAATATTTTTCCTTGAGATTAGATACAAATTTGTGACAATCCATCATAGTTAATTCAACAGTTGAGATTAATTTAAAAAAAAATATTTAGTGATCCTAACTAATCAAATATCTCAGCATTGAACACTTATACTTCTATTAAAGCATGAAAAATTGAAAAAGCTTAACAAACGGAAAATAAATCCGAAAAACAGAACATTTCCTCATTTCATTTGACAGATGGAGGCAGGCGGCAGCAAGTGGGCCGGCGGCTGCTTGTGGTGGAGGATGATTGAGACTTCAAAGTCTTTAATTGGAGAATGAGTGGAAAGAGGGAGAGAATGAAGAAAAAGCGTTGGGGTATTAATTGAAAGTACAGAGAAGAATAAAAATTAGCAAGCCGTAACAAGAGGGCTCCTACTCTAGTTTTGAATAGTATAGTATCACTAGAGAAAGAAGTTTGAATTGCCTCCTTTTGTAACTTCTTTTGTGCTATTTATATTTTATAGACTCAAGTTGATAAAAATTCTTTAAAAAATAAAAATAGTTAAAAGATAAAATCGGAAATTATAATAGACAATAGTAACATAAGAATGATGTTAAGAAGACAATATTTATCATTAAGATAATAATTATAATCTTGCAAATAAATATAATTTTCATAAAAATGATTGTGATAAGAATAAGATAATATTTATCTAAAATATAAATCTATAAAAAATAAAATTCAGGATTCTGCAAGGTGAAACCATGTGGAAGTTGGCTATAAATTGACTTGTTATGGCTTCTAGTATCGGTTAGCTGCGGGCAACTGGGTCTGCGCATGCACTTGCGGTCCTCTTCTAAGCCAACGGCCTTCACCTTCTTATGGTTTCTTTCTGTCCCTTTCTACTTTCACTCAAAGAGTTACCAGCAACAAACAAAGCAATATTCAAAGGTACTCCTTTTGCTCTTATTAAACTAAAGTTTTCTATGGCTTTGCATGCGGTTACCATCAAACTAATATTAAGTCAAAGGCTAAAAATCTGATTTATGTCTCTTCTTGTTTTGCTTGTTATGTGAAGTTTAGAATGCATATGAGACTGGTTTCCATTCTTCGGTTTGTTCATTTTGCTCTGGGATGGCGAGAGTTATAAATTAAACTTAGAAATGCAGGTGAAACTGGCATTGAAATAGCAATCTGGGGATGGGTTTTGGTTGAAATTGACTTGCTTCAAGCCTTTGAGTCTCAACTGATTGAAGCCTTTTGTGTTCTGATATTTTTTCATGCATGGCTTGTTTGCTAGTGATAATTCCTCGTTTGTGAGTAATAAGATTTAGATGATTGATGACAACAGGAATTTAAAAGTTGATTTATTCTGTGTAATTTGAGTGCCTTATGCTTTCAACAAATAATATAAAAATAGAACGCTTTGAAACCATGACTTTTTCGGCGAATCTGTTGCGGTAAAGGGATGTATAAAACTCTTTGAAACTATGACTTTTTGGGGAACCTGCTGCAGTGAAGGGCTGCCCATGGAGTAACTTGTCTCTTATATGAAAAGGACATGTAATTAATTAATGTTTTCAATTTTCTGGACTACTTTTAGGTGTTTCTAAGTGGTTTAATGAGGAGTGAATTCAAAGTGTTTTAGCATTAAGTAAAGGAGCTATTCTTTTGAACAAGAAGTTGGTGGGCAACAAGCAAGTTTTAGCTTGGAAACATTATTTGCCTTATAGTTATGAAAGAAAATTTAGAAGAAGAGTGCTAGTTGATGTTGCCAAATACTTCCTTAGATTCCTTTGGCTTTTCTATTTTTCTTGTGATTTTAGAAGTGGCAGAAATGTTATCTACTACTGGATATGCTTAGCTTATGTGGGCCTGAAAGAGTTTCATTTTATGGCCACTTGTTATCCTTGTAAAAATTTGCCTTCGGTTCTCACTTTCATCCAACAATAGTTTTTGATACACGTCCTTGACTGCTCATGTATTGGAAGAGAATCCAGGATAACCCTGTTACAAGCTTAATGGCTAACACATGCGGTACCATACTGGAATCAGTTCTTATCTGTCTATGTAGTAGAATTTTCAGGCATAATTTAGCCTTTTGGTAGCACAAAGTCTATAAACGTACTCAGAAGCTGCCTCGTAGGATGGTTGGATCTATTGGAATTCTAAGGATGAAGCTGATTTTACTGGTTCTGCACCCTCAGCCTTACGAAAGCAGAAAAAAACCTGCAAGGGAAATTCCATGTGCGGTGAATGAGCCAAAAGGTGTCAATGTTAGCTTTCACAACATTTTGATGTTGCTTTAGTTCTGCAGAAGTGGAATAAAATTAAACCTATACACATATCATGTTTATCCGCCTTAAATAGCCTGATCTATTAAAGCTGCAGCTAATCCATAGGAAGAAGCTGATAATGTTGGCTGCAAGGCAAGAAAGGTTCACTTTTCAGTTATTGAGCCAAAATGTGTTGACATTGAGTTGCACAAGATCATGTTGTCAATTCAGGTGATACTGATGCAATAATTTCTGCAGAAATAAAACTCAATGGGTTGATCAAACTTGCAACCTACTTGTAGTCAGATCAGTTGAAACCAAAGATTTTCTAAATACGAAGCTGGTAATATAGGTCCTATGTGCTATCCACAAAAGCAAAAATACTTGAAGAGAGATTCAGTGTGCAGTGATAGAGCCAGAAGATCTCATGTTGGATTGTGCAAGTCTTATTAACCCATGGTAAATGTATTATGCAGAAATGGAACTTGTAACCAGATCATGTTTGAAACTTCCTATTATGGCCTTCCTCCAGTTTCTTGGGAAGGGTTGTCAAGAATGAGCTTAGGGAAAAGAGGAGAGAGATCTTTCTGTCTGATTTAGCGTTGTGTTGTCTATTCCTTCTGCTATAAGTTTATCCATAAGGACCTTCTTGAGAGATGAGGCATCTGGTTTCTGTCTGTGTCTGCCCATTTTATGGTTTTGGGAAGTTCTGGCACTAACTCAACTAGAAATGCTTGTGTGAGTATAGCAGTGAGAATAACCATCAAAACCGAGTTTGGACATCATACAAGTGTATGATGCATCAAGTCAAGGGTCTAATCTGAACCACGTCTAATATCTGTTTATAATTAGTCTTAATTAGCATAACATAGTATAGAGTGCAGTGCTAGTATGGATGCTCAGCTGTACACCTAGGTGGAATCAGAACAAAGATCACTAAGGTATTTCAGGGCATATCATACTGGAATATCAGGTTCCAAGAAGTAATGAATCAGGAAATAGCAGCCAGAGAGAATGGTTTAACGTTTGGGGTATATAGAGCTCTTTCTGCCAGGAAATGAAGATATGTTATTTGGGTGGGTTTTTTTGGTTATGGAACATTGGTTATTGTTGTAAATATAGAATTCTATAAGAAAAAAGTTTTGAGAGCACTTCATCTCTACATTTGGCACATATGCTTTCCAGTAAACTATTGAAAAAGAGACACAAGTTGTTTACTTGTTAATTAATTTAGTGCACATAATTAAAAAGCAGCTAAATCTTAACTATAGTATTGAGCAAGAATGGCAAAACAAATTTGGTAGCATGTGTTTTTGAATAGAAATTTAACTGTAGGATTCTGAGTGCTGCAGAAAGAAAATCAACTGAATTGGGAGAAGTTTGGTTTCAGTGGAATATATTATGAGGGGAAATGATAGACTACCTCAAGAGAAATTGTATATGATTCTTTTGTTGCTAAAGTTAGAAATTTGTACATCGTCTCAGTTTGGTCCACTGTTTTGAAATGGTAGATTATTGACAATTTACTGTTTTGTATGTTTTTTGTTCATACAGATGATAAACTTGGTCTAGAAACTGCTAGTTCGCAGCCTTGCTTGACGTGCATGATGCATTGAGTCACTGGTTAAGGTGTTCATGTTTTATAGTCTTTGCACGATATACCTTATGATTTGTAAAAACTACTTACTTTAGCTGGCAAGAGTTTTGCTTGGGCTAGAGAACTGCTTTGAGAGCTACTTGAATTATGATAGGTGGCTTAAAAATATTTGTTGTTGTTGTTTTTCGCCAAAAAAGATAGGCCAAGAGAATATTTGTTTGCAGGGATCAGAGATTTCTTCTT
Organism: Boswellia sacra; assembly: GCA_013180625.2. NCBI lineage: Eukaryota > Viridiplantae > Streptophyta > Magnoliopsida > Sapindales > Burseraceae > Boswellia > Boswellia sacra. Next base: position 991,569 of record SNVD02015105.1, on the reverse strand, counting down.
AAGATTTCTATTTTGGCTGCCCTCGTTTAGCTGTAACCAAGTCCACCAGCAAGACTCTAATTCAAGGAACTGAAACTCACTGCATCCCATTAAATATTGCCTGAGTTTTCTCTTCTCAACCAATATGTTGAGAATTTCCTTTGCATGTCCACTTTGAATTTTTTAGGCTATTAAGCTGGATGATTGTTACTCTTAAGCTATTTGCGGTGAATCAACCAAGTGAACATAGTGTGGATCTCTCCCTCCCCCTCCCCCTCTCTTTTTGTTTTTTTTTTGGGCCCTCCATTTAAATGGTCATCCCTCTAAGATCATAATGTTGAGAAACTGCATGCTAATTTCAGTGCATTGAATGGCTTAATTTATCCTGAAGGAGTCTTCTTTTAGAGTGGAGGTGTTCTGATGATTTTTCCTTGATCATGATTGAAGTCACAAACCTACATTTGATAGAAATTGTTTAGATTTTGAGCTTTTAAATGGGTAGGCAAGACCATTTAATGGATAACTTTTATAAGTTGATAGCAAGAATACAACCTGCGACTAGACACAAGCGTCACTTATATTTTATTGGTTGATATTCTCTAAATAGTCCTTCTAGATTATTATTATTATTATTACTATTATTGTGGTTTTAGTTCTCTGTTTTTCTTTTACCATGCAGTTTTCAAGATAACAATGATGGTTATATAAACAAATAAAACTACTGAAGATTTATGTGTCATGCTCGACCATTGGCCTGGTTGCAAGTGAACACTACAACTTTCTCTGAAGCCAAGATGTAGCTTGGAATTGAATCTATGTTCTTTGTCAAACGCTTTTAATGCTCTTCTACATGTAAGTTGACATTGTTAAAGGCTAAGTGAAGAATTCAATGGAGTTTGTATTGCTTCCTCGAAGAAAAATTTCTTAGTGTTTCGTGATCGTGTACCATTGAGCATGAAAATGTCCGAGAAAAGTGGTCAACATAAATGCATCATTCTGATCCAACTCGCATGTCAACCTACGTATGGTTTGACTGGTTACCATTTTGATTTTCCACTCTGTATTATTTATTTTTATTTTTTCCTCTTAATTTCCCTTTTGAATTCTGCAAACACAAATTGAACAAGTTGGAAAATGAGGTGGCAACCGAAGAATTAAATCAAAAGCTGGCAACTGGTTATCTTGAAACTGATTACAGAAAAATGGCCAAATGATGTCCATATGACTTAGTTACACGCACACTTCTCTTCATTAACATGTTAAACAGAGTTGTTTATTATACAGAGTTGTTTATTATGACTTTAATAAACAACTATGTTTAACATGTTAACGATATTTTTTGGTCTTCTTTATTACTATTTCTGACATCACTGCGGTACAAAAAAGAACCAAAAAAAAAAAAAAAATCTGTGCTACGTAATGATGGTAAACTACTATCTTGCTTGCCTGTGCTAATGTAGGACAATAATATTAAACTCCTATGTAACAGGCTGCATGATCCGGCTGCAGAGGCCCAACGTGGTGTAATCAGGGCCAATTCAGTTCTTCCCAGTCCCATAAAGGTGGATGTGGATTATCAACAATCCACGTATTGGTATCTCCTGCATTCTCTGGGAGGTCAGTAAGGTCTTCTCCGGAGAATGAAGTTTCAGGTGAGCTTGTTCTTGTCACCATCAAATTGTCCTGAGAAGATGCTGAAGGCCCCTCACCATGTTGCCGTGTCTCTCTTGCTGCTGTGTCTAATGGGCGTCTATCGAAAGCTCGAAAGCTTCCCGATACAACATACACCCGGCACAAACTGAATTCATGCCTTAGCTACATTCAAGAAAGGTGGAACAAGCAAACAATTAGATATGGTATATGTTTGAATATTTCTGGAATTACTTGTTCATCTTGGTGGATAAAAAGCTAGAACTTGTGTATAGCTTATAATCACCTTAGGCACAGCATCCGCAGATGGGTTGGTCATCCCTTCAATGGCTCTATACTCGTTCATCTTCCATTTAGTTTTTTTCCCAGTAGGCGCCTTTCCTTTATAGAACACCATTGTCTTCTTCACCCCAATCACTCGGTTATCCGACGAGTAAACGTAATTCGGAGACCCTGTGGCCTTCCAGTATCCAGAAGCTGTAGTCCTGCTGGGTCTCCCACCCCGTGCTTCCCTCTCTTGTCTTGGAGTGAAAAAAAACCACTGCTCAGTTTCTCCTTGACATAAAGTTCCAGCAAGCTCTGCATGCAACGTGTCATGAAAAGGGTAAAACACGCTAGCAATTATCCAACCATCTTACTCAAATACACACACCAATAGTATCATTGACATGCATTCATGCTTAAAAGACAAGAGTGAATAGTTATAATAGTTATAAATATGGTACCTGGAAGCTGCCATGGCTCGACATCATAAAGCTTGATCATCGGGATGACACGTTGCAGCTCTTGATTCCTTCCTTCAAGCTGGTTCAGTAGATAGAAAGAGACCAACTCCTCTTCAGTTGGAAAGAACCGAAAACCTGGTGGGAGTTCCTCCATCGCTGGAATAGGAGTTGTTGTTCTTTGTTGTTATCGTTGATTTGTCTAGTTGATATATTTTGTGCTGTCAAGTGTGTTATATATATATATATAGAGAGAGAGAGAGAGAGGCGGAGAGAGCTTTGTTGTCGTAGAGATAGGAGTGTGAGTTGCCGAGTGAAATTAGAAAATTTTGAGGTCTGCTATTGGTGGAAACTTCCACGCGGTTGTATATAGAAGAATAAGATAGAGCTTCTTTGGCCTGTTATGTGATTCTATTTGTGCAGATATTGTACGCATAATCCTATGTACTCTCTGTTTGAACCAGTCAGCCAGCTTTTTTTTCCCTCTTTTGCCTACTCACCCACCCTTTTCTGCATTTTCCTCTATTGGACCATCTCCAATCCCTTCACTTTATCGGCTTCTAATTGGATTTTGCTCGACTTTTGAATATTCTATGCCCCAATGCACACCATGCATTACGATTTCCTCGCAGAAACAAATTATTATAAATTTATCAGTACGGTAAATGAGGTCTATCTTACCATTAAATATATTTTCCTTCAATCTAAAATTCGTTCGATCTTTCTTTGTTAATTGAGTTCTTAAACTAAGAATTATATAATTATATTTACACCCTTTTAAGTTTATACGCTAAAAGGCGTCTCTTATCCTTATGCTCAACTTTTGGGGTTATATTCGATGCTGCTATAATTAATTTGTTCCAATATTGCTACAGAAACTGTTAAAAAATTGAACAGACAGAAATTTATAATCTTACCTAAATAATCGGATTAAACGATAAAAATTGATGCATGTATGGATTTTGACATTCTACATGGGCTTTCATACTATTATTAGCATATGATTATTAGAAACATCATCTTGGTAATGTTGCAATTTGACCCTTTTCTTGGATTAATGTTGAATGTGAGGTGATATTGAAATTGCTGAAATAATCAGCTTGAATTCGGATGGGGTCGTACATGACCACACGTACATGAGTCGTGACATCTACATGCCGGGGCATGGAAGCTAATGGAGCTAGCAATTGAATTTGCCTCGTATGTCAAGCCACGTGCGTTGAGGTGGGCCTACAATCAGCCGAATGTAGTCATTGCTGGTACTAATGCACTGCTGAAGGAAAGGTGCCTTTCGATAGTTGGCAATAAATGCAGGTTTAACTGCTCTAAAATCTTATATTAATTTTAGAACAATAATACCCGTCTTAAATTATATTTCAAATTTTATATCTCATATTATATTTATTCAATTAATAATTATTGAGTAAATAGATTAATGATACAATAAATAATGTGTTACTTTTAAAATTATACTATATCATTTAAGATGGATGATTTTAAAATAAATTTTAAAAAATGTATCATTATTATTAATTTTAATATGCTATTTTAGTATATATCATTTTATATGCACTATTTTTTTTAGAAATCATAGCAAAGAAAAAATGTCTTAAGAATTCCTTTTTTAAATTATAAAATATAACATAATAAATTTTATATATATATACGTATTGTATCATTGACTTGGCAACATTATTGAACCAAGACGTATAATTATTGGATTCAAAGACAACCAAGAATAGAGTTAATAGAAATTAACGACAAGTTTTATGCCAATAGGATGGGTTAAAATCCCGTAACTAAAATATTGTTATCGTTGAGTTTTTTATTTCTTAAACAGAAAAGAAAAGAAAAAGAAAATCGGAATTGGTAGAGAGTCACATGCACAAAAACTTGTATCTTTATAATATATATGTTTGCAAATTTCAAATTTTATTATTATCTTCTTGATTTTTATATTTCTATTATTTTGATATCAAAATCTTATGAACCAAACTTAGTGTACTAGTTAATGCAAATAGCAATGAAATTAAATATAAAGAAAAATTGGGTGGAAGAAGAAAAGAGACGGAACTAGTTCTAGGATGATAATAAATGAAATATATATGTTAAATTAACAAAACATTATAATAGTGATAGTCGTTTTAAAAACAAATGAATCACATAAGTCACGTCTACTGTCTACAATATGTGAAAAAGCATAATTTAATTTGTCTACAATATATAATACTTTTATTTAAATAGATTCTCTATGATGTTGCCTGTCCTGCCCTTATTTTCTCTGCCTTCTTTTAAGGGATTGCTCGGATTGAATTTGAGGAAGAGAGTCATGAATATTAAAAAATAAAAACACTTTTAGTAAAAAAAATTGCCTTTGGAACGGAGGAGTGGAATTACGTGTTGTTTTAGAAATGGGAGACACCTTTTGGGAAAGGGTTAACTTTACGGGAATAATCAAATTTGGTTGGTAAGATTTGAGGAAATTGTGAAAAACATGCCGTTGATTTTCTGATTCGACTTGAAAAATAGAAAATATATATATAGTTTAAAGTTAAATTTGGTTCACAGGGAGAATTAGTTGGTCAGATGTAAGGTTGTTAGTGTTACTCAAAATAGGTTCTTTGTATGGATCTAAAAAAAGTTTGGAAAAAGTTATTTAAAAACTAATGTTAGGAAAGAAAAACAGAACAACATAAACATTGTGTACAGGATGAAACAACATAATTCTCTTAGTGCCAAATCATTCACCCTCGTTTATGACTCATTTAGTAAGTTGATTATTTTGTACACCCATCTACTTATTTTATGGTACATAATTTGTACACGAGAGCATTTAAGCATGAAATTATTAATTAAAAATATGACGTCTCTTTGCAGATAAGATGACTTAAAAACGTGACATCTTTTCATGTGTAACACACTTATTTCATATATTATTAATTTCGATCAATGATGTTGATTATGATTCCACGTTATCTCATAATATAACAAAAATAATGTAAAAAGCAAGGAAAAACGTTCAGCATAACAAAAATTTAGTTTTGGGAAATTGGAAACATGGAGTAGAATTAGGTATTGGCTTAGAAATGACAGACACATCAGGGGCAATGGTCCTCTTGGTGGGGGTATGAAGATTCAAAAACGATGATGAGAGTGAGACCAAGTCATGGTCGGATGTGAAAGGGAGATGCCATGATAAGGCTTTTTCTAATCCGATCTCACCAGAATAAGATATCATTATTATTATAATTCGATTCCATTCTAAGTAAAAGCCAAAGCCAGCTAAGCTAAGGCTGGGTAAAGGGGGAAACGCGGGCGTTGTGTCCCTCTCTGTTCGTTCGTGCTGTGTTTACCGTTTCGTAACCGCGTAAATGTCACAAGAAAACACATCCCTTTTCATTGATTCAATATTTTGGTTTTGGATTTCCCGTGCAACGACGGATCTTTCTAGTGGTTTACTTGAATCTTGACTCGATAAACGTTACTTTTGGGTGATGGTTAGGGAGGACAATTCGTATTCGTATCGTATTAAATTGTAACATAATAAAAATTGATCCGACACGAATATGACTCGTTTATTATTCATGTCATAGAGAATCAACACAAATACAAAAACGACGCGATTATTAAATGAATAATATGACACGGCACACGAATACGAATAATAAACGGGTCGTATCTGTCTAACTAAATTATGATACGGATTGAAGGCACTCAATATGTACACGATATGATTATCAAACGGTTAAAAATTTTGACACGAATATGACACAAACACAATTAAGACAAATCTAAATCCATAAATTTTTATGTCATATCTTGTTAGATTCGTGTCAATGACCCAAATTACTACACGATACTTAAATCCTTCACGTACACCAATATTATATTGAGTTGTAAAGATCTCATCCGACATGTCGGAGGAGTTTAGTTTTATGCTTTTGAAATATAAGCTATTTTTACATGGTTTGTCTCTTCGTTTGTCGGTGGAATTGGATGTCATGCCTCCATTTCTTTTTGTGCAATCAACATGTAGGACAGTAAGGGTGTGTAAGGTGCACTTATTGGATTGGATTATTTTTTAAGATTGAATTGCACTGAACTGATAGGATAACATTGGATAAATATATAAATATAATGTTAGGTATAGTAGGACTCCTAGGATAATATATATAATATAAATATAAATAATTTAATTTAATATTTAAATTTTATTAAATATTAAAAATTTGAAACTTTTATTTAAATATTTTAATTATTTAATGTAAGACAATTTACTTTTTATATTATTTTACTCTAAGAAAAAAATATAAATATATTATAATATATTTATATCTATTTTAAATTAAAAAGCACTGTCTACAGAGCCTCAAACTCTTACAGCGGCGTTCACGCATGGAAAAGCTCGTCATTATTTGAGCACCCTTCATACAGTCCTTGTGCGTAAGTCTTCCAATTGCGGCAAACACAGTTTAAAGAAAAGTTTCCAATCTTCAAAATTTATACCATCCGATCCACGCCCTAAATTCCTCTGGGTTATTATAAAACTTAAAAAAGTAAAAAATTTTGGAGTCTAACGTGATCAAAGGCGGAGGGAAGGAGTTATTAGGCTGGGATGATTCCTCGTGCTCTTATATATTTTCATTATTTATTCTTCTTCTTTCATGTCAAATAAGAATAACGATACTCTTCTTAAATAAAATCCTAAATTTTACATTTTAAAAGATGATCTGTACTTAATTAATGATTATCGAGTGATGTTGTGATGATGTAATAAATGATTTGATAGTTTTAATTCTATATTATTATTTGGGATATATGATATGAAATAAAATTTTAGAAAATATATCACTACTCAGAATTATTTGTATTTAGTTTATCTACACATTTCATATATTTGTGTACTTTTTTCGTAATAAAACTTGGTCATAATCATAAGCTAAGCCTGGGTGAAAATTTTTAGCCCTCGATAGATTTTTTTCTTTTTACTATGAAACTAAATACAATGATTTGTTTTTTAAATTAAAGGGTACATAAATTTTTAAAACACACGTTTTGTTGAAATGTTTTTCTGAAAACATTTTGGAATACAAATGTAAAACCCAGAGGAGAATTGGAAAATAATTATTTTGATAATGACTAATTGACCGTGTCAAACGTTTACTTTAAAAACTCAAACCAAATTGAGGAGTGTTTTTGTTATGTAAGATGTCTTGATCTTGATTGCACAATCAAACAAATTTTTTAAACTAGTTAAACTCAGTGCGTGCACACTACACGCAATAGGATCGATCCATAAGGACAAAATAATTTTTATGAAGCGGCACTTTCAAATAATCTTTCTAAATAATTTGGGGACCGCTACCTCCAGCAGTCAATTCTGATGAAATATAGTATAAGTTTTAATTGTGATGCTACTTTCTTTTTTTTTTTTTTTTTTTTTTGTAGAGCCATGTGACACGTTATTTTTTCTTTTTTCATAAGAAATGATTAACTCCAACATTCCTTGAAATATGGATCTAAAAAAAGGTGATCGTTTGTATCTGATAATTCTTATAATATATAATTTAAGGAATAAAATAAGAAGTAGTAATGAGTAAAAGAAAGAAAAATCAAATAGCAAAAATTTAAAATTTAAGTGAAGTTTAAAGATGAAATAATGATTTTTTTTAGTGGTATTAGAGAAGCAGTAATTAATCCTTAATTGTTTAGAAAAAAATAAATATTTTCGATATGAAATATACATATATTTAGAAAAATTAAAAAAATAGATAAAATTAGGAGTCTTTAGTGAAATTTAGACACATCCTGAAATATTTTCATGTCATAGACACTTTCTTTGAAAAATGACTAAAATGCCCTTAATTATTCATTATTGAAAAGAAAGAAGAAAGAAGCATCGTCACTCATTCCTCCACTGTCTGAAACATTCTTTAACATCTTTGTTTCATTTCATCTCATTGTTTAATCTTAGAGTTGAAGCTGAGCAACAAGGTAAACAAATTCTCCGTAATCTCTCTCTAAATGGCACAAGAATATTGCAGTAGGTTGTATTGTTTTCATTATTTCTTATTTTCGTAGCTGTCAACCACATTATATAGCTTAAAATAGGGATATGTATGTGAACTAAGCTTAGAGATAGTTCGATTTTTGACAAAATTTGTTGAAAATTGCAAATCGTAGAACAAATCTGGTATTGCACTCGACGGGGAAGAAGACACGATTTGTCGAGCGACATTGCTCGATATGTTGGATATATAAGACCAATTCTCGACATGTTGAGGGGGTCATGTCGATTGTCGAGGGATTGTGTCGAGTCTACGGTCGAGTGTTCGGTTAGTGCATTGAGTGTAGTGTTGACTGCGTCGTTTGTCGGATGTGTATTTAGTTGAGTTTGTGTGTCGAGTGTCGATCGTCGAGTGTCGATCGTCGAGATATGTCGAGCGTTTAGGCAGAATTGTTGTTTTTGTGACCTATTTAAGCAATTTCATAATGATTTTTTGTCCCCGGACCTTATATGATATGTCTCTATCGTGCAGGATATAGTAACTTTGCGCATATTGATTCTATACAATGGTTCTTGGATTATGCAAGAGAATGGTGGTTATTTGTATACTGGTGGGAGGGCCAAGCCATTGATAATTCGTAGGTGTGCTCCCTATAATAAGTTGGTTGACTGTATTAGTACTGAAATGGATTGGGATCTTCGTAAGCATAATGTAAGTTTAGAGGTTCAATTTGCTTTTAAGGGTGTTCCGCCATTGCCGACTCCTATTGAGATTGATAAAAATGTTTGTTTTTTATACAACATTATTTGGAGGACCAACAATCATATACACCATTAATTGTCAAAGTTGAAGATAGGGAGAAGCAAAGATAAAGGTCAGAATTCGATGCAGTATGAAGGCGACAAAGTTCTTCTCATCCCTCTTTGTTTCGGTCAGCAAGTGGAAGCAACCAATTAAGTGAGTCCACCCCTGTTTGCGCATAACCATAATTGAATGATGGCATTGACATTGAGTTTGAGCAATATTCTAGACATGCAGGGCATGGGTCAGTTAGGGTGTTAGATGAAAATGAGGAAAGGGTGCGCCCGTCAATGCCATCAAGATGGCGATAGTGTTAGAGAGTTTGAGAGTTTAGGTAGTATTGAGGTTAATAATGCTAGTGATGATGTCAACAATGACGATGGTGGTGATGAAGATTATGATGATGGTAGTGATGATGTTAGTGAGCATGATGACAATGATGATTGCACTATTCGTGTTAAAGATTTGGTGAGGGTTTGAATGATTTTATTATTGATGGGCAGGATGTAGACGGTTCACATTTTGATAATGATGAACAGACAGAGATCTTGAATGATGTGAACTAGGATATGCTATTTACCATTCATTCTCCAAATCACTCTACACTTACGCCTCCACTATATGGACATCAATAAGATCCGGTGTTGAATAATGAGCTGAGAATGGATGCAAATTCTACGCATGAAGAAGCTAATTTGGGCTTTGAAAATGACAACCGTCGGGCTAACACATTTAGGTGGATGGTGCATATTGTGCATTTATCATCCGTAGTTGACGATGATGCTTCATCGTTTGTAGTTGATGGGATTGAGATTGCAGTTGGGTAGATGTTTAATAGCAAAACCAAGCTTCATGAGAAGTTATCAAATTTGGCATTAAGACGCAACTTTCAATTCAAGGTGAAGAACTCCGACGCAACAAGGTTTGAGGTTGTATGTCGTGCTGAATCTTGTAAATGGCGTTTACGTGCCACAAAGGTAGCCGATTCACATTTCTTCCAAGTGAGAAAGTATAAGAACCATCACACTTGCTCTGGAGCTGGATTTCACCCAAATCACAAACAGGCAACTGCCCATGTCATTGACAAACATATTAAGAGCAAATTCGTTGAGGCATCAAGAATATATCGTCCGAAGGATATTATGTTTGATGTTCAGAAGTTATTGGGTGTTAATATCACATACAACAAGGCATGGAGGGCAAAGGAGGCAGCTTTGCAAGAACTTCACGGATCTCATGAGGAATCATTCACACTACTCCCCTTGTACATGTACATGATTGAGAAAGCAAACCCGAGGACGAAAACGACTTTAGAAACTGATGACAACAACCATTTCAGATACTTTTTCATGAGTATGAGGGCCTCTATTGCTGGATTTGCATCGTAATCAGGCCAGTCATCGCAGTTGATGGATCTTTTCTGAAAGGGAAATATAGAGGCACATTGTTTTTAGCTTCTTGTATGGATGGAAATAAACAAATATACCCACTGGCATTTGGAGTTGGGCATTCTAAAAATGATGAGTCGTGGAATTGGTTAATGAGATAGTTGTGTGATCATGTAGTACGAAATGTTTGAGATCTTGTTTTCTTTTCTAACAGTCATTGTAGCATTGAACGAGTTGTTGTAGAAGTTTTTCCTCATGCACTGCATGGATTGTGCACTCATCATCTGAAGGGTGACTTGAAGGCAACGTTCAAGGATAAGACTTTGTTGGATATATACTCCGGAGCTACAAGGACATATCATTGTGCTGATTTCAACTATTATATGCAGCAAATTGAATCTTATATGCCTGTAGCAGCAATTTATCTTTGAGAGATCGGAGTCGATAAATAGGCATGTTCATAGTTTCATGACCGACGGTATAGCATAATGACAACAAATATTACTGAGCCAATGAACATTTGCTTGCGGCATGCGAGATTCCTTCCGGTTACATTGTTAGCATATTATTATCGGGCAAACTTGCAGCAATGGTTCTACGAGCATCGAGAGTTATTTGCTAACTCAGAATTACATCTCTCGCCGTGAGTTAACAAGTTGATGGAGGAGCGTTTGAAAGAGAACGAACGTATGAGGGTTAGTGGTATCTCTCTTATTACGTACAAGGTGAGAGGCAACGACCGTGTCAACATCGTTAACATGCACGCTCAAACATGCACGTGCAAGGTGTTTAATCTTGACCAGCTTTCGTGTGCACATGTATTAGTTGTTTGCAAACGTATAAACTTTCTGACGTGCCATGAGTATTATGCCCATTGGTATACAACTGAAACATTACTAAATGCATATGCCATGCCATTTGTTCCTATTGGAGTTAGTGAAGAATGGATGGTTCCTGAGGCAGTACGCAGTAGAGTTGGTCTAACGCTAGTCATGAGGAGACCGGTCGGTCGTCCTCGGAGAATCGAATCCCTTTCGTCGGTGAGTCTAGCTCGTCTCGAAATTGCAAACGGTGTAGAAGTGCCGGGCACAATCGTCAGACTTGCTGAAACCCAGTTTCACTTCATGATAGGGGATAATGTTTGCCAAATGTACGCAACCAGTTTTTTTTTTTTCCATATGTAATATTATTTCTTTGCTCTAACAGATGTCTATTTATTTTATTCCGTCGGAGGCTAGTTCAAATGGATAACTTTCAATTATGTGCTTTTGTCTATGTATACGACTTTGTCGAATCAAGTTTTGAGGTTGACGTTAAAGCACATGAAAATGCTAGTTGGCATGAAAGTGTGGGTCTTCCTGTCCTAGTGACAGTGAATCAATAACTAGTAAAGAAGAAGTTCATGTGGATATGTTGGGAGGAGATGTGAGTTATGTAGGTTTGGAGGATTTGGGAAAATAGACCAATAAAGTTCATGTGGATGTAGTGGCTGGAGATGATGGTGATACTATGAGTTTTATAGGTTTGCAGGATTTCGGGAAAGAGACCAATGAAGTACAGAACCCGAAATCCTTTAAACCCTCAAAACTCATATTATCACCATCATCTCCAGCCACTAATCCATATTAACTTCATTGGTCTATTTCCTTAAATCCTCTAAACCTACATAACTCACATCTCCTCTCAATACATCCACATGAACTTCTTCTTTACTAGCTATTGATTTATTGTCACCAAGACAAGAAGACCCACACTTTCACTCTAACTAGCATTTTCATCTGCTTGAACGTCAACCTCAAAACTTGATTCAAAAAAGTCGGATACATAGAGGGTATTTTTCTCTATGTAATATTATTTGTTTGGTCTAAGCGATGTAGTGTATTTATTTTATTCCATTGGAGGCTAGTTCAAATGAATAAACTTTAATTTATGTGCTCTTGTCAATGTATGAAACATTCATGTATGAAACATTCATTTATGTGCTTCGTCAATGTATAAAACAATCATGTATTAGATATTCATTTATGTGCTTTGTCAATGTATATAACATTCATGTATTAAACACGAATTTATATGCTTTGTTATTGAATTAAACATTCGTGTATGAGACACGAATTTATGTGTTTTGTTAAGGTATAAAACATTCATGTATGAGTACTATCTGACGACGTACACATATGTACCAATATATCTAGGCAAGAATGTATTTACAAGTTTTCGTACTGACCTTTTCACTTGACTATGCTAGTACGTACCCCTATACATGGAAAATATGCGTAACTATACAAAAATGTATAAATACACACAAATGTGTAACTCTGCAAAAATTTGTAAATATACAAAAATGTGTATCACTAAAAAAAATGTGTAACATGTAGGACAAAATAATGGGACAACATATCTATCATGCATGGCATAAAATCGTGGTAGAGTCTTGCTGAGCTGTGGCTCAACATCCGCTGACATATCATCGACAGGCCCTGTGGTGGCAACATCCGCTGGCATAACATCAACAGGCCCTGTAGTGGCCGCAACATCGGCAGGCACAACATCGACAGGCATGTGATGGTCGCAACATCCGCTGGCACAATATCAGCAAGCTCTGTGGTAGCCACAATAATAGCAGGCACAATATCGGGAAGCCCTTTGATAGCCGCAACATCGGTAGCTATGGTGGCTGAAACGGCCTCCTCCGCCTATGGAAGAATGCGATAAGCCCAAAGCTGTAACGCCATTCTTTCTCGAAGGATCTCGTCCATGAATGCCTTAATGTCTACTAATGGAACACTCCCCGCTAAAAATTCCATGTACTTCAAACAGTACACGCCGCATGCTCCTCCCCTAGCCTCCAGCTGTGGCACCTTGGTTGAATCCTCGATGCCCTCAATGTCGTATGAGGTTGCGGGGTAGTCAGGAAGACCATGAACATGCATTGACACCATACAGGATATCAACTCTGTCAGGCACCGGACTGCATCTCTTATTGTGTCGATGGAATTGTACGCAAAATATGAGTCATATATGACTATGACAAGGTGATTCAAATTCACCTCGGCTGCCACCCAATGTTCGTCGCCGATGTTAACATGGACATAGAGTTGAAAGGGAAATTGAGAACATGAAAGTCAATAACAACATTTTGATTAAAACAGCACATAATAACATATTGAATATAAATGTACTCACCTTGTCCACATCGACCTATGATCGTCTAACAAGGGGCATCTCCCCAATAACAAACTGGACCATATCAGCCTCCTTCACCCAGTTAATCTCATCCAGACTGTTCGAGTATAGCGTCCACAACGACTGCATTTTTAACTACAATTCATGAGCACGGTTAGCACATTGAAGGAATCAGAAATTAACTATAAATTCAGATGTTTTGCAAATACCTATCCAGAAAGTGGTGTCCAGGAAAGTAGACCTTTGGACACTAGCTGCGCCCATATCGCAACCTCTACAATGTAACATCCACAAGTAGCTATCAATATGCTGCATATAGTAATAGTAGTAAATAAATATTGCAAAATATATGGTCTAGTTTGTTAAAGACGACAAGGAGTTAAACAAACCTCAGATGCAAGCTACTGTGTTGGTGTCATTAACGTCTTCAAGAACTCACGACCAGGGATGCAGATGCCCAAATCAATATCACCTGACTCCTTCTCCTTCCACACATCGAAGCTGATGTAATCAGCAGTTGGTATGGGGGCATGTGGGTCAAATAATGGAACCCGAGTCCACAAGTCGTCGCGAGATACATTCTCTACATCCTATGTCACGGGCTCGTAAGGCTATATAGAGGGCTCCTCGGTTGGCTGAAGATTTGGTCCCTTTGAGAGTTGAACAATCGGGGCCTCTGGTTATACATACTGATCATCACAAGCTTTCTCGTGTGGCTCAACTCTCACTCTCTTTCTACCCGGTGGACTAACGAAGGGTCTCTGATTATTCTTTTTCGAAAATAGTCATCAACCTTTGAGCGAAATGAAGCTCGTGGGAGGAGCATTGATGGCACGAACACCCGTGTCCATGGGTTCAAGTTTTGTTACCTCCTAACCTTTACTATTATCGCCCTAACCATCATTCGAATCCTGTATTATAGCCAACCAAAATGTCAGATTAAGCAGTGTGACATCATGAAAATCACAAAATTCGTTTATTAACTTGTGCAACGTACCGTGGCAGCGTATTCGAAATGGCCACCCAGTAAAACAACAGCCTCACACAGAAGAACTATCTCTTCCCGCATGTGGTTGTTCTTCGCGCGTAACAATGTCTTCTCCTCTCGGAGTCTTGCAAGCTCACACAGAACTATGCTCTTGAACCCATCATGGAACGACTGCGCTTATATATCATTATTCACAATCACCATGACAAACCAACCAACCAGCAATGTAAACGGATAAGTATACCAATGTAAATTCTCATTACATACCTTCGAGCTTGAAGGGACATCGTGTACAGGAGGAAAAATGTCACGGTAGGTGGTCCCACGACCCGACGGAGGAATCAAATTGCCTGCAGGACCATAGCTGTCGAACGTGGTAGGTGCAGGACTGATAGGTGGACTAGCTGTATCCATGTCTACCCCCACATCAGGTCTATCGACGGAACTATGTCCAGTGGGATGAGTTCCAGATGGATCCTTATGACTGTGACTCTCGTATGCTGGAGGTGAGGACTAACGGGGGAAGCAGGCGATGAAGACTGCACACGTTCATCTGTAGGACTGGCTGTATTACTGACTGGCCCTACCACAGGTCTAATAGGGGAACTCTGATCAGCAGGAGGTGGAGCTGATAGATCCCCTGTCAGAAGTGGCTCAATCCTCTCATCGAGCAATAAAGGAGCATCCACAGATGTTACCCATGCTACATTTGTACCTCTCCAGATGCAAACTACTGCAGCAAGCCGAATATATCAATCTATCCTCTGCTCCGCCTCAGATGGCTCCAAAAAGACGAGATGACGAGTGGACGAGCTTGCATCAACAACTAAGCCATCAAATTAAACAGTGATTCACTGTGACCAAAAACAAGAAAAAAAAACAAAGGAACCTTACATACCTGCCCCTAATCAACATGGCATCGTGTTTGACGATGTCCTCCGACAGGGTCTTTTTTGTCTCCCACTTCAACAAGTGCGATATCCTCTCTGTAAACTCTCCGTCTGCTCGTCTATATATGATGCCAATGTACGACACAACCTCCTATAACCAAACCTTAATAACATAAGGGTTTTTTAGTGACAATAGATATTTAAAATTGTAACTCAAAGAAACTAATAAACACGTCCAACATTTGTTTTTCAGTATGTACCTGAATAGCATAGGGGCACCCTTCTAAGTTATTTCTCTCCGAATGGTTCCCTTTACCCGTCGTCTTCTTCTTTGCTTCGGCTCGCTTCTTGTAGTTTCCCAACCTCCCATCCAAAGCTTTTTTCATTTCTTTAAGTATCTTATCATAAGACACCGAACCCCATGGATAATCGTTAAACCTATCTAATGTGTTGATAAAATTCAACCACTTACAAGAGACATAGTGGCATCGATCCGTCTCATGAAATACAGCTCGAGCAAGTAATACAAGGCCAGCTTTACAACATCCTCGTCTGGCATAGTGGACACTTTAATGTCCGAAGTCTTGGATAGAAATTCATAAGCTCCATCTCCTCGCCCCCAAAGTACGTATCCAACAAATGGCACGGATTCAAGACATTTGGTATTCGTGGCATGAAGGTAGCAAATCGCAAACCGATAATCAAACATAACTCATGGACAGAAAAACGAATTAGTCTTCCTGGAAAGAAGAAAAAAATAAGATGTCGATAATGGCAAAAAAAAACATAACTACAACCATCAAATGCTAAAAAATAAAATAATTTAACTACATTGTAGTTCAAACACCACATTTTTACCTTCAATAAGGAACCACATCTTTTCATCTTACCCTACTGTGTTAACCTCTCACTCAAGCACATTGTACACCAACTAAGACGGAAAGGACAACTCCCGAATGTCTAGGAGAAACCTCAAACATGTATTACGAAACATGTTTCGTTGCCTCTTATTCAAGTTCGCGCGAATCCATTCTATACAGTCCAAACTTGCTAAGTTTGTAATAACCCCATGGTATTGCTCACCATATGGTGTCTTCAGGGTGAAGGACAGTCCAAATTCATTTGCCATTTGCTTCAACCTGCACAAAAAAAGTTCGTTATAGTTAAATATGATGGAAAAAGGTAAAAAATAAAGCTACAACAAGTAACCTGTCAAAACGCTCAACATAACTCGATGGCACACGACGAGCTCGATAGACCTCGATAACAGAAACCGACGAAATTTTTGTCTGATGAAACTTTTGTCAGATTCCTCCAACCGACATACGCTACGTCCGGCATCCGACAATACGACTGCGTCAGATGCCTGACCTAGTCCAGTGTCAGATTTGGAATCCGACATTGTAGACTCTTCGATTGATGTATCTGACACACACCATTTTTTTTACTTTTATCGAATGTCGGTTCGTCGAAGAAATCGACATTGAAACCAACACTCGATGAAAGTGAAAATAGGTTCGTCGAAGAAACGTGTCGAGTCCTATCGAATGGATGAACCGACACTCGCCATTAGGGCATTTTACATAAACCGACACTCGACATCGGATGTCGAGTGTCGGAGACATGGTTCGAGACATCTAGATGTCGATTTCCACGAAATCGACACTCGATGTCTTGAAAAATACCCTGATGGCGAGTGTCGGTTCGTGTATCCGACAGAACTTGACACGTTATGTTGAGTGTCAAGCGAAGATCGACACCACCATCATCTTTGTTTTGACAAAACGTGTTGGTTTTCACCATTTTCAAACACATCAAACCAAAAAATCAACCTAATAATGCTTCATTTAGCCCCACAAATACAGAATAAGTACAAAAATTGATCCGAAACTCAAATCCCAAATTCAAAATTCCTAAAATTTGGCCCAAATCCCTAATTATTTCAAATATGTACATTTTCTATATACATCTCTATTCCTTCGGGTTATGTCTCATGTAAACGTTATTTTCATTCTTCACAAGGCAAATATCACTTCAAACGATCAAGAAAACAAGCAAAATATTAAAAAAAAAAAAACTGACATCATTACTTACCTGAACTGATTGCTCTTTGCCTCTCTCCTCGTTCCTTTTGGTTCTATCCTCAGAGAATGGTCATTCCTCATTCCTCTTGCTGCGTTTTGGACTGCCTTTCGAACAATGTCGAAGGGTATTCGAAGCGTGACAACAACATAGAGGTATGAAAATATGAAGAGGTAAGTGAAGAGAAGAAGGAAATGATGAGTTTCAGAATAAATTGAATAATTAAGGATATTTTACTTATTTTTTTTAAATGTTTATGACATGAAAATATTTTAGGATGTATCTAAATTTCATTAAATGTCTCTGATTTTGTCTATTGTTTTAATTTTCCTTATATACTTGGTAGTAGTTGATGCTCACGTGGCAGAAGTGATCACAAAAATACCTTTAAAATGTAAACGTGATTCGGGTTAAATAGCTTTACCTGCCACTACAACATTCAACTTATTAATTTATTCTAGGTTGGTTTCAACTCTTAAATGAGTTATTCATCCTTATCCACATAAAGAATTATCTCTACCATCTATATGCATCTCCAAATAATAATAATAATTTTTCTTTTTCTACCCGATTCAAATCATCCCATTTTAATTGGCCCTGGGATCTCTGTCGTGTTGAATGGATAATCATCAATTTAACTTACAAGTAAGATCTTTGTAATTATTTAAGAGATTTTGGAATTAAATTCTATTTGTACTAGAATATGTGGGAGTTTAATATGAATTTATTTATAAATTGATAAAAGAAGTCATTATCGAGTTGTTCTTCGTTACTCAACATATCATAGTTATTAAATTTGTGATCACCAACCAGAAAAAGGCACGCAGTTTGCCCAAAAGAGCAAAAGAAAGCGAAATCCGAACTTCAACAACTAATAATAGACATATTCTAACTCTCTCCATTAAATTATAAACTTCGCTACACTATTGTAGACATATCAAAAAAGAAAAAATACATAACTTTATCTTCGGGTACAATTTAATAGACACTATCACTTGTAGAAACACTTTAACAACTAAATACACTCTTCACACACATAAAACAAGATATTTCTGGCAGGAAATTACAGAAATTGCAAACTCAATTATAATAACTTCAAAAACTTATTCAAGGGATACCAATGATGGGGAAGAAGGGAACATAATAGCTAGATGGTGCAAGTCCCCACTCCCTAGGTAGAGGTATATCAACTGTCTTGGATGAACCAAACTTGTTTGAAGCCTTGCATTTTGCGTCTTTCAAGGTTGATGGACAAGAAATGGAGAAGGCAAGAGGAGCTGAGATTTTGTAGGAGTTGGAATCGTCGTTGGCCTTGACAACCTTGGCAACCGTGTTCTTCTTGGAAACATAGAGCTGGACTGGACCTCCAAGTAGCTTGGCAAGACAATTCAGAGGATTAGGATTTTTTGCATCGTCTGATGGAAGCTCAACCTGGAATGAACCTGAAACTTCTGCGGTTGCCACAGCCAACTTTTTCACTTTGTCACACTTCACCAGAACCTTAATCCCTGAAAAATTTACTTACGTTGAGTTCACATATACATGGCAAACAAAGGAGATTCGTTCAAAAGATAAATATTGATCAGAATATTTAAAGTTAAGCCTAACTATAACGGCGTTCCCCAAAAAAAAAATTCTTGTTATTACAAATTTTCAGATCTTAACCTCTGTTCTATAGCGTTTTAGAGCAGTAGCGCTCTACAGCTCTAGAGCTGTATTATATGTGTCAAAGTAAAATAGTTTCGAGTCTTTTAATATAAACCTGAGGGATCAAACTTGGAACTGCAGTCAAAGCAAGAGACTTTCCCCTTCAGGAGTTGACATGTGGAAAGCTGGACACTCGACAGAGCAAGTGCAAAGAGGAGAGCTGCGAGAAGTGGATGAAGCGCCATTGGAGAAGACTGGAAAAGGATTAAGAATGAAGTGTTAAGAGAAGATGGGGAGCATTGCAGCTTTTATAAAAAGAGTTACCGGATCATAAACTATCACAAAATTAATGCAGGGTCCCAAGCCAGACATCAGTAGTTGGTATTGCAGAAATGCAGTTAATTTTACTTCCCTACATTGCTACGTTACCCTGAAGATGCTATTGTCCTCCTACTGCACTTAATTAATAAAAAAAAAAAAAGGACCCCAGTGGATAGAGTTCAGAGGCCAATTTTTGACTTATTGCTACCATGTTGTCATGGTGCGTAGTAGCCGGGAACATGAGTAAATGCAATACATGCAATCTAATTATACAAATATCTTGATGATTCAATCTAATATGACATCTAATAATTTATACCAAGTTGGGTTTAAGAGCTCCTTATACTTGTAGTTAACTTTAACGTAAATTTTTAAATCATTGAATCCTAGATTTTGAAGAAATCTAAAATTTATATATCATTTCAAAGGAACATTAATCGTGTAAGTTAGTTTACTCTCTCAATCTTGCAAAGCATATATTTGGATCTAAAGATCTAAAAATTGTGTGCAAATTGATGTCTTGTTATGTTCCCGCATGATAAATAGTTATATATGTCGGCTATATATCTATAATATTATTCTTCTCAAATTAACGTTAATTATTGTCAGTTGAATCTGCATTATTGTTAATAGTTTGTCATGTCACGAAAATGCGGAAATGTATAAAATATAGAAAAAAGATCACATTTATAATGAAAATGAAGCTTTTAACCTATTACTATCAGCAGACTTGCAAAATGTTTGTTCATTTTTTGGGTTCTCCATATTCTGCAAGTTTCGTTGTCACTATTTTCTAAAGAATTGCAAAATGTTTGTTAAGTTTGTTGCCACTATTATTATTACTGTTTTGGTTTTCTATCAAACAAAAAAAAAAAAAGGAATTCACGAAAATGGAAAAATTGAAAATGAGACAGGGTCATGAAATTGAATTCATGAGCTGAAAATCTTGGTATGGTAATAAATGGTCAAAGTACGTTAAATGATGTCGTAAAGGAAGAGGGAAAAGGCAATGATTCATTGCACTAAACGAGCTTGATGTGGTTTCAATTTATGGACATCATTATTACTTTCTGCGGAAATTTTGTGTTATCTTGTTGGGAACAACCACATGCCTACTTTCTATTTACTTTCCTCAATTTAACCCTGGCCCTCTTTGACATGAACTTCTTGGAACATGTAAAGTAACCTCATTATATATTTGCTTTGTTCCTAAACTTCTCTTCGATCAAATGAATACTAAATTTTAGGATTCTATTCAGTGTATCTTCGAGAGTATTTTAATCAAAATATATCCGACAACAAAATGACATACAATGGAAAACACATCATAAAATATTTCTATCAATGTATGGATCTAGCTATTTGCTTTAGACCTTACAACATATATATAAACATTGAAATATTTATAACTATTCAAAAACGTTAATTAATTTTTTAGAATAATATATCAAATAAATACTCTCAGCTACATTTTCATAAAAATGTAAGAAAAGAATTAACCAGTACATTTCTTGGGATATCGAAATTTTCTAGTACTATAAATCTTTTCTTTATGAGATCCACCATTCAAAAAGTTAACAAGAAATGTTAACTCTGGCAAATAAAAAACCACCAGGCAATCCGTTCAGCAAATTAAAGAGGTCGTAGAAGGTAGGTGGATCACTATATGACCCCTTTTACATCACAAATACGTAGCAAAAATGAAAGAAGATTAAGCATCAAATTCAACACGTTTACGAGAGTGGTAGATTAAGAATTGGCCTTGCTCTCAACCACAAACCATGCCTCCGACACCAATTGCTCAAACAGTGTCTTTGACCCTTTTTGATTTACGTGTTCGTCTCTTTTGGTAACATTTGCTATGTTGTTGTTACGTGCCGACTCGGGAATGTCATTGGATCAACATAAATTATTGGTATCCAATTTATTTTATCTTTATTATTATTATTTTTTTATAGCCGTGGGTCTTCAGATCAATATTATTATTGTAGCTATCAATTTGAGTATATTGTGCTGTTAATAATACAATATACTATTAACAATTAATATAGTTTTTCGTTATATAAAGGGATGAAATTAAAGGTACCAGAAGGAAATATTATGTAACATGAAACATGAAATTTGCGACATTCATTGAATCATTGCTACATATATAAAAGTATAATGTTCTTGCTTTCATGCAATTTTCGCAACACTCCTTTTCGTTTGGTTAGATTTAGAGCCTCTTTTTTTTTTTTTTTTTTTTTAATGTGTTGTGTCCTTGAGATTTGAGAAAGTCCCTTTACTAATAGGGTATATGTGACCCTCACAGTCAAGTTGATGGCACTTCGGAAAAGCTTATAGCATCAATTAACGGTTACAAAAAAAAAAAAAAATCAATTAACCTTATGTTTTCTTAGTAGATTGCGACTATGCAAAACCTTCTTCAAAACAACAATACCATTAAATGAAGCCTTAGATAAAATAGAATAAGCGGTTAAGGGAAGATAGGATATTTTGTTCTTGGGTTGTGGGGCGTAGCTTGATTATAGGAAAATGAGATATAATATATTTATTATTTGGCTTTTTGTCAATTGCCAAAATCCATCACTTCTCTTTAAATGAAATTTCTTTCGATCAAAGTCAAGTAGGGTCATCTTAATAATCGTGGGTGAGTATGGTGGACAAATACATCAAAGCTTAAATATGGGTTTTGCCATAAATTTAAATTATGGTAGGTATGAAATAGGAAACCAGAGGCTGCAGCCTGCAGCCTGTAAATAAAACAGGTAAAGGCAGAAAAGTAAGAAACCCAATGAAATTCATTATAATACACAACTCAATAGACAGCTTGAATTTTATATATTTTTAAACTGCAGAGGATGCTTGTTATTACTAGAATGAATTGTCACTTTACCGGGAATTCTTTTCCAATGTAGAATTTGAATATTTGATACACCATATCAGCAATATACTCCTGCAAATATTCCCAAACAGATTATTTTCCACCAAAAATGAGGAGAAAAAAGGTTGAGAGCTTAAAACTTATTTATAATTAAATACCATAGTTTGTTAATCGACTTGATAATTAAAATTTTAGAATATAAACATATCAATTGATTATTCATATATGAACTTATATAAACCTCTAATAAAACAAATTTATATTTTTGCATCATATATATAGCTATTTAGTGAAAAAATTTTGCACAGATAGAATTACATTTTAAAAAGATACATAAGAAACGAATTATATACACACACACACACACACAGATATATATATATATATATATATATATATATATATATATGTGAATCCTTAGATAATATTTATTTATTTTATATTTAAATCTAAATAGATGTTAATGTATCTTAAATCTAATTAAATCATTCTTAATGTTAGATGATGGTATTGGTAGCTCTCAGCGTGACTGGGATATGATGTGAGAGAGAAGGTTGTGAAATGCAAGACCCCTTGCCACTTGGAAATTGACTTGAAACAACAAAGTCGTGCATAACAGCTAGAAACCTCGTGTCATATTAAAGAGCCATCAATGTTGCATTTGGAATTTAGTCTGAACCTCAACCACATTTTCAGGCACTTATTATTCTTGCACTATACAATATTGTATGAGTAATATATACATATAAAATTTGTATACAAAGTTGATATAATATCACTTTTCAATATAACAATTCTCTTGACATCGTTAAGATTTATAAAAAAATCATTGCTGGAATTTTTTTAAAGAAAAATAAAAAAATAAAACAAAAGATTTGGATTGTTGCATTTGTACTATTTCGTTATAAAATATTTTTGCTTGATATGGATTTGGGGCCCAATTTGGGCCCAATATAAGAAGTAAGTCCAGGAATGAAGCCCGATATACTGTTGATAGGAGTTTTGATGGACCATTAAAGAATGGGCAAAGGCAGTTAACAAACCAAAGCCCAATGAACTAAAGGTAACCTGCCTATTTATGATAAATGAGTAATGTTAGATATACAATTAAATTATATAATTTAATTTATACAATCTGATATGATACAAATTGGATGAAAGTAAATTAAATAAATTTTAATAAATAAAGTGGAATCCACCCATCCAATGATTATATGTCAAATCAGGCTGCACATATTAAGTTGTACAATTTAGTTGTATATCTATAATTACTCATTATAAATTACAAGGTTGCAGATGTCACTAAACGTGGCAGCCCCCTATGGTTCCTTCGAAAGAGAAGAATAATTCCCACCAAATACACAGAATTTCCTAATAATTCATTTTATTTTCATTCAACAATTAAGAGATAAATAAGTAATTAAAAATTTTTGTTTGATTATTATTTTAATTTAAAAATTTTACTTCATAGTAAATTATTTACTAAAAAATTAATGTATTTGCGACTTTCAAATTTTCATTCAAAAAAATTTGACACAATTTTTTCTCCATGAATCTATTAGATGGGCAAAAATTACTAAATCTATGATATAAAATATTGAATTTTTTTATTTTAAGTAAAGACAAAAAATAATGAAGAAGCGTTAAAATCGAAATTCAAACGGTCACCACTTCATTCAAAAGAATAAAAAATAAAATAAACCTCCCTAATAAACACAGACTCTTGAAACCAGAAATCCTACCAAATTGTTGTATACAAAGTCGAGAAAGTGGAATCATACATCTAAGGGTTGTTAGAACTTGAGTAAATTTAAAAATGACCAAAATTATAAAGATTTTTGGGAAAAAATTATCTTTTTAAAAATTTTAAAGGTCATAAGTCTCAATTTTTTTTCTTATGTCTTAAATCTTAGAAAAAACGTAAAAAATGACTCAAATTAAGGTACCCTTCTAAAAAATAACCCACTCTATTTCTATATGCTTAAATATTAATCGAAGAATGTACCCACAATAATATATATATATTTTTTTCCGTCTCACTTCATCTCATAGGTCTTGTCCACCCAACTTGGAAGAAAACCTGAGGATATCGTCAAAATAGATGCAAATGAAGTCCCGTATGGTCAACCTCCAGAGGCAAGTTATATGCAGCCATATACTTTTTTTTTTCATGAAATCAATAGTATTGGTATCAGCTTAAATTTGTAGCCTCTGAATCTGGCCTGTAAATCTGTAATAATTGCTGCGACGGTTTTACAACTTAACACTCCTTTTATCTCCTGAGTACCAGCTTCAGACTTCGTAGGGTAGTCAAGCATTGGGACAATTGAAATTCCCATATATTTTTCCTGATCATGAAAGCCGTCAACTGCGAGATGCCATTTCCAAAGATTCAGGGCTTGGATTAAATCATAGTCTTGTTGGTTGTGGTGCTGCTAATTGATTTGATTATGTAGTTTGTCATTAAACAATCATGCTTGTATTCAATGCTTTACCACACTATGCATTAGTTACTAATATCTGTTCTTCAAGAACATAAGAGTGCTACTTTATTTATTTATTTTCTTTCTATTATCCATCTTACAGATGTTTACTAGATCCTGGTGACAAGATTGTTGACTGCCCTCCAACCTTTGCAACGTATGAATTTGATGCTGCTGTTATCGGGCACTTGTCATCAAAGGTATATAAGCTTGCTAATACTTTATAAATTTTGCAGCATTTCTACTTTGAAGTACTCAAATGGGTGATTTGATTTGTCACTCTTGAGTCCATCAAATTCTTAAGTCCATTCTGGAAGGGCAAGAGTTTAAGATTTGAGGTTGGAAGCTGGGATTGAGAAAATAGTGTTCAAGTTGTCTTTGGTTTGTTTTTGAGGATATGTTCTTGTTTGCATAAGAGTTTGTTTTGTTTTTGGTGTAGAAAGTCTCAAATTCAGGATCTTCCGTGCATGGATTTCCTGGGAAACGAAGTCATAAGCATGTAGGTTCAGGGCCAGACAGACTATTCCAAGAGCACTCTACCAGATCATATTTAGAGTCAACTGAGTCCTATCGTTGGTTGAGCTATAGACTTTATAGACGTCCAACTTTTTATAGACTTGAAGTCAATAAAACTACCAAGTACCAGAACTAGTGACTCAACGAACTACCACAGAAAACTTTGCGAGGATCAAATCGTCCTCTTTATTCTATGTGCCATGGCTTGGCTTTAACCCAAAAGGAGGTAGTTTTTCCAATTAATTCATTGATGTGGTATCGCTCATGTTTTTCTTCTTCTAAGATGTAAATTCATATGGTATGTTCTTCTGCTGTTCTCAAGATGAAGATCTTCTCAAGATCCTTGAGATGCCCCTGGATGAAGCATACATCAAGTTTTCAGGACTTG
Source organism: Boswellia sacra (assembly GCA_013180625.2). Classification (NCBI taxonomy): domain Eukaryota; kingdom Viridiplantae; phylum Streptophyta; class Magnoliopsida; order Sapindales; family Burseraceae; genus Boswellia; species Boswellia sacra. The sequence goes on along the minus strand of SNVD02015105.1, from coordinate 965,636 downwards.
AATCTAGGATGAAACGGGTGAAGAAGCATGATAACTTAATTGTCCGTAGTACGTATATAGCAAAAGAGCCGGTATGGTCTTACTATCTTATCCCACTTGAAGAGAGTTACATGCATGTGTAACTCTTCCATTTTTGATAAATGAATAATGAGTTTTGATACCTTATATCCAATTCGAGTCTTTTCAGTTGATTGTCTTTTGAGTTTTGAATAGAAGCTTTGGTGCCGTATTGTTAACTTTTTATACTAAAATGTGAGACATTTTACATTGGAAACGAGATGGGCTGCAGGTTTAGCCGGACTACGGGGTTGGATATGGAGCATTTTCTGTGAGCCTAATTGAGTATCTGCGGCGGGCACAGCAACCTTATAACGTCTCTGTTGCCACTGAAGTCGCTGCACGCACAGCTTTGCAAAACACTTCATATCTGGAGGTTTTGTCCATTTACTATTTTAGAGGCTTATATGAATTTCCCATCCAAACTTAAAACCTCGTCTTTTTTAGCATAATGCCTAATACCACTCAACAATATGTACCGTAATGTGAAAGAGATGTTGATACAAGAGCAGAAGAGGCTTTTCAGACTTCTAAAGGAAGTACCATTTCTCAACCGTCATCCAAGCCATTCAAATTTTATTCCTTGAAAGGTTTACATCTGGAAAGTGATATGATAATCATCCATATAACAAGTGATGTGCATCAAGTGAAATCCCTCAAGCATCTTTCTTGACTTTCTCATGTAAAAAGCTTCGAAGCTGAGACAAAAGAAGGCCTGATTCATCTTTCGTGTAACCATATGCAGTTGACAAGACTTCTCTTTTCTTTATTTGTAGACCATAAGAACTTGTCAATTGCTTAAAATCAGTTTGATTTAATCGGCCTATCAGCTTCTTGAATAGAAAAATAAGTATTTCAATTGCTTTACCAGGTACACAGCTAAGCTTTCTGGGGTCATGTACTACCGTAGAAAGATAATATCATAATGTTCTTTAACAAAGAAATATCACATTCATTATAAGGACTGATATCAAGCCTATAAAAAACAGGCACAAGCACAAATATCATCCACCTCCCCCCAATTTGGCCAACTATTATTGCCTGTTGATTTTAAAGAACTAATAAAGACCTGCTTTGCTGTCTAGAGCTATTTGTTAGAATGCACGGTTCACCCTAGTTAGAAGGCACACGTAAACAAGTGTGTCACAATTGAGGTTGTAAGAAACATGTCGCCAAGCTGTGCATAACAGCTCAAATTTTTATGAGGAATGCAGCACAGATTAGTAAACAATCAAATTTACACCCCGAAAGTCATGCATTAAATACTTGCCATGATAAAAGTATCCGTAATTAAAAGGCTTCTAATATTAAGTAGATGCAGTTCCATAAAATCATAAAACAACAGACCATTCTGATCACTGCAAAGTTATCTGATCATGTCATTGTACACAAGCTCGTGAAGAATTCTTCAACACTGGAAGTTGATATGGCAGTATCTTATGAACACATAGCAGTGAGAAACTTAAGTGAGGAGTTACCTTTATCTGAAGTAGTTTTAAGTGAGAAATTTACATAATTTTCAAGGACAAGCTATGCGATAAAATCCTCCAAGATACTTCCACAGTTTGGATAAACTACAGAACTTGAACCCAAATTATAGCTTACACGTTTTCCAGCCAAGCATATTTTTCGGTCACTGTCAGTTAAAAAATAGATTCAAGCAATTCATATTAAGCTATAAAGCGTTATGCTACAAAGAGAAAAGTTGTACTACAAGTTCAGAAATATGAGTATGATCTTTCATTGTACAACTCTATTGTCAAGGGGACTTACTGAGACACTTACCTTTGGCACTGATGTGAGGAACTAAGGCCAGCACCTCACTAAACTAACAGTTCTTTTGATAATACGTTTGACCTTGATCACTCCAACGCAATTATCTCACTCACGTTGAATATAAGTGTTAGAAAAACAATTGAACATGTTGGCTTATGCTATTGCATATAAATATGTGGCTCCTTTATATGAAAATCATAGTTTAAAATATCTTTCAATTCAATTGTACTTTTCTTCTATATATAAACTATGTATAGGAGATGATAACACCAATTACTTTCACTATTGTCATGGCCAACCGACTAAATGACACTTTTAATGTCAAAACCTCTCTTCACCAAGGTATGTGCCTTTTTGAAGAAGACCAACTTGGTGATTTGAGAGACCTAGTGCTTTAAGGCAAAGCACCTTTTATCCTCGAGTACCTTTGTATAACTACTCTTCAAGGTACAAATCAATGTAATACATCACCAGTTCACCATACAAGGAAACAAAAAGAGAATTGATATTGCATTATCCAAAACTTTTTCCAGCATTACCTCTATCGCCCCTAAAATTATAAACAAAATTCACAAATATAAACAACATAAGAAAGATTTTTCTTCTTGCACTTAGAACTTTTAGTTTCTCTCACTGAATTATCTGCTTAATCGACCACCAGAAAATATACAAATATAAGCACCCATCATCAAAAGCCCGACCAATTTCAACTTTAAAGTTGAACAACCACTCTCCCTATGCAAAGTTCCACTAATCCTTGCAAAAGACCGCTGGAATTTAGAAATAGATAAATAATAAGCACATAGAGTTCTGAGCTAATGAAGAGATCACCAAAATGTCACCAAATTCTACTTAAGCCTTTTTTTTAATAATTATTATTATTATTATTTTTAATCCTTGGTACATCCTATAATTTTGGCTTCAACACTATGCAGCACAAATCTTTAAACAATATCAAGCCCACATATTATTTGGTTCAAAACCAAGAGACAAGTCCATCAACAAGAAAAACTTAAAGGAGCTTGTAATTACCTTATCATACATATGGTTTTCAGGTAACATCAAATTAATTTACATCTTAAATGCTACCACAAACTTTCAGAAATACAACCACCATATATTACAAGTCCTTTATGATCCCAAAATCATTTGCAGAATACCCCATTCCCATGCGATTCTCGACACGAGAACATTGGAAAACTTCAATAGTTATTCCCCCTTATTTAAAGGAATGAAAAGCAAACCTCATTATCATCGCTTTCATTTTCATAGAAGCACTCTTTGATCTTCTCTTATTAAGCAAGCCCCACCCAGAGTCCCACACTTTCTTTGATTCCTTCTCTTTTTTCCAAATTTTCTTACCAACCAAACAAAGCAATACAAAACTAAAAAAATTAATTCCACAATAATTTTCTCCCTGTTCATCACCTCTTCACAATTTCCCCTAAAAAATATTAAATAAGTTAAAGCAACAATTTCAATATTCTACATTAAAATTTATATAAAAATTAAATAAATAATTTTTAATCCATAAAACCTATTCTCCGCCACACTGCGTTCCTGACCTGCCGCAGATCTCTCCCTTTGAGCGTCCGTCCGACGCCTTCCACCACCGAGCAAGCCACCACCGGCGTTTGCGCCCGTGCCACCATCTCGTGGGGCGGCACCATCCCGCCATCATCGTCGTCGTCATCATCCACGTTATCGAACTGCCGTCTATCCTTCATCGCCCTTGCCAGCATAGGCACGTTCACTGGCGCGCTATGATGCTGATACTTCCCAAACAAGACTCGCTCTTGCTGCGGCAGCTTGGGAATGCCAGGGATCGCCCGCGACGACGACGACGCCGGCGACACCGATGCCTTGTGGTAGAAGTGGCACTGATTCGGCGATTCCGGAAGCGCCGCCAGGATTCCGAAGCTCTCGGAGTAGCTTGTCTTCCTGTTATTGTTATTGTTGTTGCCATTGACGTTGTTGCCGTTGTTGTTGTGGTGGAGGTGGAGATGGTCGTTGGATTCGGAAATATCGGTGGTGAAGATGTCGTCTTCGTTGAGTTCAGCGTCGGCGGCGGACTCGGATGTGGGAGCGTGAGGAAACACGCCGAGGTAGCGGTTGGAGGGTGGGGATTTGGTGGAGCGGAAACGGGTTGGCCCGTGAATGTCCATGTTGGAGTCGGGTTTGGTGGGGGAGGAGGGAATGAGTGTGGGGAAAAGGGGGGGGTTGGGTTTGGGAGTGACGTGGAAGCGGGCTTAATTTTGAGGATAATACGTGGGACGCCCCCACACTCACGAACACGAACGAAAGTCGGTCCAGTTTTCTCGGGTGAAAGAAATTGGGGGCTTACGTGTTTCTCATATTTCTATTAATTTCTCGGTCTAAAAATAAATATTTTTTTTAAAAAGAAAATTAAATGGACTCGTGGATTGGGTATTGTCACACCCAGACAAAAGCGTGGCCCAGCCCTTTTCTTAAATGAATTTACCCAACTCACCCTTTATAATAATACCCCAAAATTGTTATTTCATGTAAATTGATGTTTATACATAATGAATTGATACAATAAGTGATTCGGCAATGTTGATTAACATGATACATCACTTGCAATAAGAAATTTGGGATATATATTATTTCGAATATATGTATAACGATTTAAGATTTTTGCTTTTCTAAATTATCTGGAAGTTTGGCGATGTGGTATAAAGCAAGAAAATTTTAAAAATTAAAAAAGATTGAGGAGTAGTTATGGAGTTCAACCCTTTTGTTTATATTACTTTTCCCTCCAAAATTTTGTGGAGTACTTCTCCCATGATCCAGGAAATGTAATATTGGTTTCTTCGCCCGGTTGAGTAAGACTAGTGGAATTTAGAATTGGTTTATTCTATCATATTAATATATTATTTAACTTAATTAAGATAAGATCACTATCGATTAAATATATTTACTCTGTGGAGTGGACAAGAAGGCACAAATATTTAACTTCTAAATTAATGGTAGTCGGGTAGAATTTAAAATTGGTTTACTGTATTTTATTTCTTAACTTAAGAGATGGACAAGAAGCAATATATTTTCTTACTATTAAAAGATTGTAGGGCTCCCTTTTATGATCAGTTAGTGTTATAAATATTTATGGGGAGATTAATTAAACAACAAATTTAATTAATGTAATTCACATGAAAGACATTTGAGTTTAATTAATTCAAATTAACCCAGGGTAAGCAGAAGTGATGTCATAAATTTAACGAAGGAAGAAATTGCCATAGCAGGATTTTTTTCATCAGTATTGTACTGGAAGTGAACAAGTCCCTTTGGCAATACAAACATATCGCCTTCTTGTAGCGTTTTAGTAAAAAGCTTGTTTGTTGTGTCAACAAAGCCAACTTGAAGGGAACCACGAAAGAGGAAAAGGAGTTCAGCAGAGCGAGGATGAGTGTGAGCTAGGTAGGTCGGTAGTGGCAGCAGGGAATTGAAGGACAGCATAGGAGACACTTTGGCCATTTAGAGGAGGGAATTCAGGCCTAACGACGACGACAGATAGATATTACGAAGTCATTCTTGTTTTGGTCGAAATTTTGGGTTATGAATTGGCTTGGTCAAATAAAAAACAAAACAAAAGATATTATTATTAGCAAGAGGCTATTTGGGGGTGCTAAAGAATTAAAAATATATATATATATAAACAGGATTGAAGAGTCTTTATTTAGGTTTGAGTCCAATTGAATTAATCCTGGTAGTATACATTCCAGTTATACGTATGTACACGTAACTCGATCTCAAACACTGTTAACCTTGATGTAAAAATAATGATGTTTCAAGACATTTTAATTTGTAGACCTATTAATTAATTTAGAGACTTTTACTAGCTAGTTGGTTGACACATCTATTTTATGATTGCACATGCATGTTCAGTATAAATTGAAAGATCAAAGAAGTATATATGTGGAGTTATAATTTCATACCGTATATATGATTCACATCAGCTTCCGTCGAGTTAATAATAATAATAATAATAATTGTATATGCTTGAATTTAGCATCAACCTGGTACAGCCACAGCCAAGTCATTCCTGCAGGGGAAAATTATTAATGATCGTGTACATGAACATGCATGTGCATATAACTTCAGCGGTCGATTATTGGAAGCAAAAGAGCAGCAATCCAATTCAATAAATTAACAAATTGATTTAGCTTTTATATATATCTTTTGATTGTTCATGATGCTTGTTTGCATATGTGCCAAATGGCGCAAAAGGATTGGAGAAGAAAACAAGCTTCGTGAAGATCAGAGTCAATTAATCCAGCCTCTAGATTAAGAAAATGGCTTGCAACTACAGGTGGCAATTTGTGTTTATGGATTGTATTTGTGTTGTGTCGAGCTGTGTCACGACAAAGATTGATCCGACATGAACATGATCCGCTTGTTATTCGTGTTATGAAAGGTCAACACGAACACGATACGATTATTAAACGGGTGACACCACACGACACGTGAACACGAATAATAAACGGGTCGTATTCGTGTTAGACAAGAACATGACCTGTATAACACGATTATGACATGTCTACACGATTGATACGGCCCGTTTATAGTTATAACAAAATTATGACACAATTACAGTTATGATACGATTATTACATGATTATATATTAAAACCTATTTTTTAAATGAAAAGACTATAACATAATATGCAAAATTAAACAAAACTAAATACCAAGAAATAATACAAATTTCAGTATTTGATTTAAGAAATTAGAAATTAAAGGTGATGTGTCTAGTATCCTTCTAGTTATATTAATATAATAAAATATTATAATTTCTAATTTGTATTATTTAATATGCGTAAAAATTATAAAATATTATTCGTGTCAATAATCATGTTAATCGTATTTTAATTTATATTTGTGTCAATCATGTTTAATATATATGTATGTCATAAACAGATTCATGTCATAAATTGATTTCTTTTATAAATGAGTCATGTTATAATCGTATTTACAGGTTGAAGAGTTCAATACAAACACGACATGATTATTAAACGGGTTGAAAATTCTGACACGAACATGATTAAAGTAAACTTAAACCTGCAAATTTTCGTATCATGTCGTGTTGAGTTCGCATGTCGTGACCCAAATTGCCACCCCTCCTTGTAACGAGAAAAACTAAGCGCCACGTATTCATATAAATTTGGAATCAAATTGAAGTTCTTTATCGAAATTAATCATTATTTTTTATTTACAAGTTTATATCTTCTTAACAAAAGAAATTGCAAATGCCTTCAGTTTTGCCAAAAAGTGTTGTATTCTTTCTTCTCTCCGTCTTTGCCGTGTCTTGGGTAGCTCATGCAAGCGATCTAGATATCACTTCAGACTTCATAGCCCCAGCTGGAAGCTCCAACTCTACAGGAGGAGATTTCTTTACCTTCCCCGCAATGCGTGGGTTCGTCGATATGCTCCAACGCCACCAAACTTTATCGTAAACAAAAGCTAGCATGGTAGAGTTTCCTGCTCTAAATGGCCAAAGTGTTTCCATGCCTGTTCTTCCGTTCCCAGCTAAAGGAGTCAACCCACCTCACAGACATCCTCGCGCTGCGGAACTTTTGTATGTTGTTGATGAAGGTAGTCTTGAGGTTGGATTTGTTGACACAACTAACAAGCTCTACACTTAAAAGCCCGAACCTGGGGACATGTTCATGTTTCCCAAGGGATTCGTACACAACCAAAACAATGCTGATGATAGCTCTCCTGCCACCGCTGTCTCAGGTTTTGGTAGTGCAAGGCCTGAAAGTACTGTATCGGTTCCTGCCACAGTGTTGGCCACTGGCATTGATGATACAATCCTTGCCAAAATTTTCAAAACAGAGCTTGCTACAACTTAGAAGATAAAAGCAGGTCTTGCCCCCAAGGCTTAGGTTCGAAATTGAAGCTAACTTAGAGTGCTTTTTATTCATAATTGAAATTCTGTCTGCCGTGGTCATTCAGTTAATTATTCACTAGAAGTATCAACCATGTAATAATTTTAATTGAGGGCAAGTTCTAATGTAATAATCGAATTTGCCGACCATGATGAGTAAATTAATTCATTCATTTATAATTCAATGCATATGAGAATAGGGTAATGCTTATAAAAATATTAGAAGAAATACTTAAGTGAGATAGGCTCACCACCTCATCTTACTAATGTGGTGAGACCATTTCATGATAAATAGTCATATATAATGTTAAATAATGTTAAGTTGGCAACTAAATAAAATCTATTTTGACTCCTAATTAATTTTTTCTTCAGGTTGTTTTTTTTTTTTTTTTTCTATTGAAACATTTTCTCTCCCAATCTACTTTTTTCTTTATATTCTCACTGCCATCTTGTTGATCCCTGAACTCCAAACTGGTGGCTACTAATCATTGTTAACCACCAGCCACATAAAATCATATTCTCTCAGACTTTTTGAAACAAAACTTTTTGAAACTTAATGTTATGATTTTATCATCGGTTTTGACATTTTTGTATCTGCAATCAGTCTATGCAGTCTCTCGGTAGCTTTTACATATAATTGTAAAATAAATCTGATGAGACAAAAACAAAAAAATAGGTGGCTGTTAAACAAATCGAAGACAAATAGATGAATTTTCTGGGTGAAGAGGAGAATAAAAAGCTTTTGGAAAAAAAAATGGTGGAGAAGCTTCTGTAAGACTTATGAGCGATTTTAGATCCTGTTATAAGAGAATAGGTTTCTGGAAATCTTTTTCTTTGACTATTGCAGAAAGCCTGGCGGGATGATTAACACACTGAACAGGTTGATTAAAAAATATATAATAAATGAAAAATCAGGAAAGAAATTTAAATAAGTTAAAGTAGACTACACATGGTAATTTATGATGTATTAAACACGCTGTAAAACAAAAATAAAGTAAGCTAAGTATATATAAGTATTTCTAAAGTGTACCTAATACTATTCCTGCAGCATACAAACTGATGTATCATTATTTGATTGGACGAGTGATTTTCAAATTTTAACTATATTAATTAATATTAATATTGTGACAATCATTTAATATGCCACATAGTATGTCACATGGGGTTATAAGAGTAACACCACTCATTTCTTAAATATCACATTCTAATAAAGGTTCTTATAACCATCGCCTACCCAAAATTTGGCAGAAAACTGAAGGATAGACTATTTTAGAGCCAACATGTCTTGTTCACAGAATCACAGTATCCAATCAATGCCAAGTGCTAGATCTTGGATTATCTGAAAGGACTCCTCCGTGGACCATGGAATAGAATTGATTTTCATTAACATCGATCAATTAATTTCTTGGTCCCAGTATCCATACAACCATGAGAGGATCTCTATATACCGTCAATTATCTAGAGACATATGAGATTGATTAAAATATATTTTATTAACCACCAATAATATCCTATTTGAATTTTCTAGGTGAAAATCAAATAATAGGAGAACAGTGAAATTTTTTTGCCTTATTGATACGCCTTATTTCCCTCCACTGGTGCACGCAATATCTTGATTAATTATTAGCTCACTAGTCACCACATGCAAATTGAAGAATTACTTCAATTCCTTCTCAAAACAATATATATGATGATATCATTAATTATTTGATGACAAACAGATCAAAACAAATGTCAATAGAAAAGAAAATTAGAGAGTAAACCAAGCAATTAATTGGGGAAAAAAGGAAAAAGGAACATAAGAAAACAAGTGGAATTGATCTCTTCCACTAGCGTTTATTGACGGCTCGGCATGATTTCCTAATCTCCCCTTGGGTGCCTGTAAGAACTTCAACTCTTCCCAACTTAACCATGGCACGACCAAATTTAGTAGAAAAATCAGAATAGCCACTAGCTGCTATTATATCCACAGTGGCTTTGGTAAGCGAATCCAAAGCTAGATCCTGGTCAACTTGGAGAATCCCTTTATGCAATTTAATTTGCTGGAAGTAAGAGTTGTCAACTCTCAAAGCACTGGCAGGATTCTGGTCAAGATTAACTGTGTTAGAACCTGTTGAATTCTGAGGGCATCTGCTTTTCAGCTTGTTAAGTAATGTGGAATCCATGGAAGGATCAGGTTTCCCAGTGTTTTTGTAATTGTAAAGACGATCCTGGAAGAGGAAGCAATGTGCTACTCCGACAGTATGACCACCTACATATGGCATATTGGAATATATATATATATATATTACTTCGACGTTACCGAATTAAGTCTTGAATATGAAAGAATTAAAAGAAGGTAAAGGAGAATGTGAAGCATTTGAAGTACCAAGAAGATAAACCATGTCTGTAGTATCGAGTCCTTTCGCTGCAAATGATGCAATGGATTGAGAAACTGTAATATTAGCAGCTGGGAGGTTCACTTTTGAAGCAAGAGAAACAAGACCATCCCTTCTTCCTGTTTCTACACTGTATTGCCCCCCTCCACTCTGCATGCACCACATAAACATATCAGTTTTGAATTAGAATTAACGGATTTCTCATTTGTGCTACGTTGATAAGTTTCTTACCAAGTAAACAACATCCCTAGTTGCCATGGCAATGATATCAGCACAAGAGACGACGCCAGGGCAGATGAGCTCCAGTGCAGCCTTTGCTGCATCAATAACATCGTAGCCCCTCACACTTAAATTCGGAGGTGCAGTTTTCTCATTGGATTTCCCGTCTAGTAGAATTGATGCATCACATCCCTTTTTCACCATAAATAAAATTAACATGCAATAGTTTTAGGTTATAATTCACAATCAAAACTTTTATTTTAATGAAATTTATGGTAACAACTTACATTCACAAAGCAGTCATGAAATTGCATCCGAATAAGAGCGGGTGCTATGGTTGGGTCCCTGGTGAACTTGGCCTTAACCACGGCTCTAACAACAGTCTCAACATCCGCAAACCGACACTTTCCTTCATAAAATCCTACCTGAAGTGCGCCATGGCAGTGGCCTGCAAAGTTGACAAAAATGAGCCCAAGGGCAAGTGCCAATACAGCCACTGCTGACATCTTCATCTTTTATGATTTGGAAATGCCAATTGGATTTGTATTGAATAGAACATTAAGCCTGTGTTACCTGTTTATATATATAGCTAGCTAGTGTTATGGAAGGAATTAATAATAATGGAAACCTTAGCTGTAACTCCAAGTCTATTAGTGTGGTCCACGATTTCGAAGGAAAGTTCATTTTCTTTGTCCATCAAAGTCTAACTAATGAAACGTGCACCCAAATGGAATTATATAAATCATAATTTAAGAAGCCCAGAGCCGTCACATGATAAAATATGAATATTATTTATATGCTAACTTTTGTATTGTCAACCTTTATATGTAGCTATCAGACCATTATATAAATATAAAATAACATATAGCTGACATGGCGGCACTGCGTGAACTAGATGTGGAATTCACGAATGCAAGGACTTGACCTTCTCAATTAATTACTAATATCAGGCCTTTACAGGTAGCATCCATGTCGAGTACTATTGTCCACGACTGGCAAACGATGTACTCTCCTCGTCGTACAATCGTTTTGGGGAAATCAGGGCAATTTAGAACAACTATATGAAGCCGGTCGTTAATTATTCGAACAGAAAATTTTTGTATGGAAGTCAAACTCTATTGTGATAAGTTAAAAGAAAAATGTTCAATGATCATGATTGAGTTAAAAATATTAATGATGCCTTCTTTATAACAAAAGTAATGAACAGTGATATAGTGTAGCATGGAGGTAATTTTTGGATGAAATAAATTTGAAAAAAAAAAGAGCTTTTGGAAGCATTAAAAGGAACAGGTACCTTCATACTTCTATGTAATGACTATGAATTTATTTTATATTGGGCTAATTTCCTTAATTGAAGTTGGATTGAATTACTTAGGCTCAATACACGTATTAGATTTTAAAACCCACCCAATTTAGTGATTTGGGATATTAATTGAATCATTATAAAACTAATTTGCGAAATTGTAATTGAGACTAGACGAATTGGTTCACGAAAATGAGAAATTTTTTATAGAAAGCATGAAAGTAGTGAACATGGGCATTAATTGCTCCAACTACTTTGTCCCTTAGAAATAATATTATAAGTTGATTCTTACTTTTACTTCAAGCATAAAGATATATATATATATATATATATATATATATATATATGATTTACACAGCTTAAGTTAAGGTGGGAGTTAAGGCCATTAAATGTTGCCTTTCAAAGTCATTACTACAAAATTTTAAAGGCTTGATGTTTATTCTTTTGAGTTTACATGAGACGGATAATGTGAGTGGAAGGAAGAGACCAAAACCGTGAGATTTAGGGAGAGAATGATATTTTTCTTCAGAAGTTTAAAAGCAAAGGAAGTGGTGGTCAAAGCGTTAAATGTACGATGACTTTGTCTTGTGGAGATAATAAGTCTTGTGGAAAAAAATGAGATGATATATGATTTCTCTTAAACTTGTACTACACGGTTTGCAAAGATTATGGTAAGGGAAGGAAAATAATCCATAAGTTTGACATTGATTTTATCTTAGGTAGATATACACGTTTATTGGGTTCTAAGGAGAAGAAAAGAGAACTTAGGCAAGAGAGGGAGAGAGGAGCATTGGAAGTTAAGAAGCAAGTAGTAGGGTGATCGTGTTTATTAGAGGAGGAAAGTTAGGAGGAGCAACCATAAATCAAGAAGAACAGAAGAGGAAGTAAGAGCAAAAGAAAGAAAATTTATACTTGAAATTCCTCCATTTGAAATTCGATTGACACCAGAGGTAAGGGATTTATACAGTGTTATATTTTCAGATTATGCCCCATAGTTTTATTTCATTTTATTTTATTTAAATTAAGTTTTCTAAAGGAAAAATATTGATTTATATTATAGGAAAAAATCCAGTGGAAGATCAGTTAGCAGCCCTGGAAGATAATCAAGAATAATTCTTAATTTTTCGTGAGTGGAAATTTTATTAAACTTTATTTATTTTATAGTAAATTCTTTATATATATATGTTTTATGTTTCAGTATGAAAAATTTAAATCGTTGATGATTTTGGGAAATAAAAATTATTTTTATGTTGATTAGTATAATTAAGAAGAAGAAAATTTCAGTTATTTTATAGTTGAGCAATAGTACATGAGAAATTGTGATTTTTGAAGCATACTAGAAATTGATTATTTTTGGAGAATTATTGGACTTACTAAATTATGATCAGTTTTAGAAATTATGAAAAATGGTGAATTTATGAGAAAATTATATGATTTATTAATTTTTGAATGTATTTCGAAAATTCGAAACTTTACATGATGTTGAAAAATTTCAGTTATTATTAAATTTAGTTAAATTAATTGTTCAGAGGAAAAATAATCACCTTATAAGTACCCTTCCTTGTGGTAATTGGCCATACGCACGTGTATGATGATGTGATATGTGTGAAACATATTAGCCATATGCATGCGTAAGATGGTATCACAATATATGTGATACTAGATGGGTGATGAGTATGTTGGTAGAATGATGACATAATATATGATATGAGATTTTCCCCTTCCGCCTGTGTGCACCAGGTATGACAGATTCCCCGTAGGTACCTATTTGGTACATATTTATTAGTGATATCCTGATTTCCTGAAATACGATATTTTTATTGAAGTAAAGTTGTTATTATTTTTAATGTTATGACATTTCAATTTACAATAATCATTTATTGATTTAGTTTATGGTACATAAAATATCTTTGAAATTTGTTATTGTTTTTATATGATTTAAAAATATTTATGAATTTACTAAAAAGAATCCACTTATTGGGCTGTTTACTTACTCCTTTTTCTATTTTATTATTTATTTTTTCCCACACAGGTTGCTAGATTTGGTGCCGAGCATCTCTTGTTACATAGAAGTGACCGCACGACTGTAGCTATATTGAGCCTTTTTGTTCACATGTAAATACTATTATTTTCTAGAATTTCTATTAAACTTATTTATATCATTAAAATATGTTTTGGGGTTGTATTGAGTTGAAAAAAGAATTTTCAAAACTAGTGGCTTTGATATGATAACTATTGGAAGTGTTTTGAACAAACTTTCAGGTTGCGATTTAATTGGAAAACAGAAGAAGCTCTACTGAAAATGTGTTTAAGGAAATTTAGATATTGTATATAAAAACTTAAAATTTATAGTGAATTTTAAATTGATTTTTATTATACTTTTCTTAATTATGATAATTCATAGGAGCCCGGGATCCAATAAATAGGGTCGGGTTATGTCAATTTAGCTGTTGATCAACACATAGGCATGTACATTCAATGAATAAGTGCAGTATATCGAGAATCTGAAGGAAATTCTATTCTTTTTATGGCTGCTTCGGAAGACTTTCTATGTGTAAGTTGCTCTTTACCAATATATAATCAAAGAGTTTTTGCTTTTTTAAAGAAATGGGAATGATAAATAATATTTACTTAATTTTATGGTCCATGATCATTATGGTAAGACCTAGAAAAGCAAAAGATTTGAGATGGTTAACATTCTTGGTTACCATATTTACGGTATAAGAGAAAGAACACAAAATATACAAGAGTGCAAAGCCAAATAAATTAAATTTGTTAATTAATATGCATTTCCTCCATCTTAGTCAGCCTTATACTTTATGCTCCAAATTTAGTATCATGGATCTTCGTGTACTTGATTTCACTACAACATTATAAACATGAACACCCATTCAAGAAAAGTGATTTTGATGTGATTGGTTTAATTTCTCATGAATTGTTTGCTCTATATGTTAGAGATAAAAGCTTTATAATAAACATTTACATCATGAGTTACAAAATTTATTTTGAGATTAATTTCATAAGTTACAAATATAATAAAAACGTGAGTTATAACACTTATTATTTGTAGCGTTCATATTTTTATTAAGAACTAATAGCTTGGGAGTTACAAAAATTAATTTGTAAGTTAACTAAGCTATGAGATTATTGTATGAAGAAGTCTCATAGTTCCAACATTGGGAAAGAGAATATACTTTAACTATTTTCTATGTTTTTGAGCAACCACGACATATGGAGACAACTTACTTTCTTCCGGTGATCGTGCTTGTCGAGAAGATAAGCTGTGAGCACTGGGTTATATCTTGGAGCCCTTGAGTATTGATATGACCCGCACGAGGGGAGGACTCTTTGGCTTTAGGATAATGCCTTTAACATGCCTCCCAAGTGCTCAAGCCTTACATTTCTCATATCTTTTCTATTTTAAACATGTTATTTAATTTTACGTATTTTTGTTTATATGATATTGTTGTTGTTATTTATTATATTTAAATTTATTATAAATATTTCCAACAATCTCAAGCCAAAGAGTATCTCATATGATTTGTTGGTTATTTTTTTAATATTAATTGGTTGCATATAGTTATGCTTTTATTATTTGATTACTTATGTTGCACAAATTTAATTATATTATGTACATTCTATTTCTTATTAGATCTGTATCTATAAGCATCTACATAGCTATTAGCTTTATCCATATTTTATTAATATTTTAATGAATATGAGAGGATCACAAGTGTGATGGATTTTGGTAATTGTTTTGTTGGTTTGTTTATCATATAATGTGTGTTATAGATCTTTGCTCTATCATGATTTATATTTTTGTTCATAATTTGAATATAGCTAGCCTTACTATGCTATATGTGATTAGTGAATTATTCTAATTTATATTGTGATATATACTTGCATGTATAAAATCTTTTTATTTTTTATTTTTTTGCAATGAAGAATTGAAAATGCATATCTAGTTTAGAACGTAAAATTAATTTAGTTACTGATATGAGCCAATTTCAAATATTTGAAGCTTCTTTGGATATTGAATATATAATAATTGCTATTCTCTTACAGATCTTGCCTTATTGTCGTTAAAGAGTTGGTGACTTCAATGTGTAACTTTCATTCCAATTAAAGCTTTATTTTACGACAAGAGCAAATAAATGTCTTTATTAAGTTAAAGACAGGAAGGTAAATGAAGATGCAATTCTTTATTCTATACTTCAGCCATGTAAATTGTATTTATGTAAATGTTTTTTATTTGTGATTAAAAGCAAAATGACTATGTATTAACTATTAACTTCTATATGAATAAGTCTAATAAACTCTGGTGTTATAAATCATATTTTAATACGATTTATCCGTATACAGTTTGCTCATTATAGCTTTGAAACAAGTATTTATGTGTCATATTAATATGAATAGTTTATTAAGTTTGATAGCATATGAGATATATTAATATGGTTAGTAAGAATTTTTATCATCTCAAATTCTCAGTTATGAATATTTTGGTGATAAGTGTAGATATCTAATGTTTCATTTATGAAGAGATGTTATATCTTGTTTTTATTGAAATTGTGGTTTTAAGCTATAGATGTTACAGGTAATAGTTATGACATCAAGTTTCTGCAATTACTTTCCAGGTACGTGATTAGTTATTAAAATTTTCTTTTTATTTTCAAAGAACATGAATGATTTGTAACATGGTAGTGGTTTTATTTTCAAAACCTTTTATGATTTTTATTATGGTATAATAAATATTTTAGTTGTGAAAATCCTTATTGATATTTCTTGCATATTATTTATAATTTAATTAAATTTATATGTTACCAATAAAGTGTAGGCGTGGCAATTTGCCGTACCGGGTCTAGGGCCCCGGTGTGCCCCGCAAAATCAAGGCGGGTCTAGAGCAAACTAATTTTGCCCCGGCCGGGACAGCTCCGGGTCCGGGGCAAAGCTCTTGGACCCGTTGACCCACCCCGCCCCGCAAGATATAGGGGTGTTTTTACAAACTTTTAAACTGTTGAGACTGTCAAGTAGTTTTTTAGATTATATTTGTTAAATTTTTCATATATATATTATGAATTCTTAATAATTTTACAAATAATGCAAATACTTTAATAAAAGTTAAATTTTAATTAATAATTAACATCTTTTAGTATATTAACATCAATTTAGTCATGTTATAATGACCAAATAAAATATTTGTATTTTATAGTAATTAAATTTGTATAAGATATACAATCTTGATATAAATTATTAAGTACTAATTAAATTATTACAATATTGACAATATTATTTTCAAAATGTATACCTTTAATATAATCAATATATTATTTTCTAAATATGTAATTAGAAATATGATGAAAATAATCTTATAACATTAAATATATGATTTATCGTAATTTAAATTAATTAATTAATTAATTAATGTTTCATAAATATATATAATGTTAATTAATTAGTATATGCCAATCATATTATTACTATTATTAGATTGAAATTAAATCAACATGCTATTGAAAAATTATTTAATTGTATTATCAACTATTTGAAAATTTGTCAGTTAACTAATTTACAAGCAATAATATACTTTTAACATTATTTCTAATAGAGTATGTAACATTATTACTAATAAAATCAAATGTTAATTACATATTTGTATTTTATAGTAACTTAATTTGTATAATATATACAATATTGATATAGATTATTAAGTACTAATTAAATTATTACAATATTAACAATATTATTTTCAAAATGTAAACATTTAATATAATCAATATATTATTTTCTAAATATGTAGCTAGAAATATGATAAAAATAATCTTATAACATTAAATATATGATTTATCATAATTTAAATTAATTAATTAATTTATTAATGTTTCATAAATCTATATATAATGTTAATTAATTGGTATATGCCAATCATATTATTACTATTATTAGATTAAATCATTGAAATTAAATCAACATGCTATTGAAAAATTATTTAATTGTATTATCAACTATTTGAAAAATTGTCAGTTAACTAATTTACAAGCAATAATACACTTTTAACATTATTTCCAATAGAGTATGTAACATTATTACTAATAAAATCAAATGGTAATTAAATATTTATATTTTATAGTAATTAATTAAATTTGTATAATATATACAATCTTGATATAGATTAATAAGTGCTAATTAAATTATTGTAATATTAACAATATTATTTTCAAAATGTATACCTTTAATATAATCAATATATTATTTCAAAATGTATACTCGACATATCGGATGAAAGTGAAAACAATTCTGACACTCCACAAAATTGTTTTCTCTTTCATCCGACATGTCGAGTGTCAGCTATCCGACACATATCGAGTGTTAAATTCTTCATCCGACACTGTAAACTCTTCGGATGATGTATCTGACACTCGAATCCGACACTCGACAAATTGTTTTCACTTTCATCCGACATGTCGAGTGTCGGCTATTCGATACATCTCGAGTGTCGGATGAAGAATCAGACATTGTAAACTCTTCGATGATGTATCCGACACTCGAATCCGACACTCGACAAATTGTTTTCACTTTCAGCGGACATGTCGAGTGTCTGATATCCGACACATCTCGACAACGTCAATTAACTAATTTACAATCAATAATACACTTTTAACCTTATTTCTAATAGAGTATGTAACATTATTACTAATAAAATCAAATGGTAATTAAATATTTGTATTTTATAGTAATTAAATTTGTATAATATATACAATATTACAATCTTGATATATATGACTGAATACTAATTAAATTATTGCAATATTAACAAGATTTATACCTTTACTATAATCAATATATTATTTTCTAAATATGCAAATAGAAAAATGATAAAAATAATCTTATAACCTTAAATATATGATTTATCGTAATTTAAATTAATTAATTAAATTATTAATGTTTCATAAATATTTATAATGTTAACTAATTGGTACATAAATATGCCAATCATATTATTACTATTATTTTATTGAAATTAAATCAACATGCTATTGAAAAATTATTTAATTGTATTATCAACTATTTCAAAATTTGTCAATTAATTAGTTTACAAGCAATAATACATTTTTAACATTATTTCTAATAGAATATGTAACATTATTACTAATAAAATCAAATGATAATATACAACCATTTTGATTTTAGTTTGAAGATATATTGTTTTTATTATTATTAAAAATTGATCATAATTATAAATAATATGATTAAAAATTGAGAATGGAGTTATTTGCAAATATGTAAATATTATAGGGGGACGAGATTGTAAAATACGTAAATATTACAGGGGTGTAATTATAAAAATGTAAATCTTTAAGGGCGGGCGAGACGGGTCTAGATCCGCTCAAATTTTTTTTGCCTCGCCCCGCCCCGCCCCGTCCCGTCCCGCATAGGGGCAATAGTTGAGCGGGGCGGGGCTGGGTATCTGCCGCCTCGGACCCACCTCGCCCCATTGCCAACCCTAATAAAGTGTGTTGATATTTTGAAGCTAGATAATCATTGATCTTTATTGTATATCATTATGAATTGATAAAGAATTCAATTTGTAAGTCATTTGCATGTATTAAATTTTTATTACAAAATGAAGCATGTGTTTTCAATGCATTTAATTAGAAACTCATATGCATGGTGATGTGCTATAAATTCATAGTTTCTTATGGTTATCATTCATATTAGATAATAATATCTAATACTTGATTACTAGAGTATGTTAAGAAGATTGATTGTTTATTTTGATATGTGGTTACATTGAATAAAATTATGGTATAAATGCTAATAATTATTATTTAATCATATATGAGTTATATATTATGCTTACTAAAGTAGCAATAAATGTTTTGCTAATGTAGGGGTTTCAGTTTTAAAGAGGTTTCAAATTTTTAGTTATTAAACTTTGGATAATAATGATATGAGTTTAGTTTTTATTGTTGAACAAACTAGAGTATAATACTCTAATTTAGGAACCAATGGACAAAAAAAATAAATTGTTTGTATTATAGCCACATCAAATCTCACTACAACACTTCTTTTAATTTGAAGAAGAAAAACACCAAAATAAACACTCAAAAGGAAAAACTAATTTTTTTTGATCTAAGATTCTTGAATCCTTAGAATTCTTAGATGCTTGGATACATAAAACTCAAACAAAGAGGGCTATTTATAGTTTACAAGAAGTAACCATAGTCACACAAAATCAAACCAAACCTACACCACACAAATGTAACTTACACCACATAAATAGGCTTTCATACCCACTACACAAGTATAACTCAAACATTGAACACCCACTAACTCACACAACATAAATAAATATTTAACACACATCATAAATTAGACTTGGAGAAAGGAATGGCATGGGGTTGCTTTCTTAACACTCCCCCTCAACACCAGCTCCCATTCTTTTTACTTCATTAAGTTGACGTCTAAAGTTTTCGAACTTGCCTGAACTCAAACTTTTTGTGAACAAATCTGCAACTTGATCATCTGTCTTGATTTGCCTCAACTCAATTTCTTCTTACAAAACCTTTTCTCTGATGAAGTGATAGTGCACTTCCACATGCTTAGTTCTAGCAAGAAAAATTGGATTCTCTGCCAAACGAATTGCCTACTGATTATCACAATACAACGGAACTGCATAATCAACTGTTTGATGTAGGTCATTCATTAACTGTATTAGCCATGTACTTTCTTGAGCTGTCATTGCTGCTGCTCGGTATTCTGCTTCTGTTGTTGACAAAGATACAGTCGGTTGTCTCTTACTACACCAAGAAACTACTCCTGATCCAAGAGTAAACACATATCCAGTAGTTGATCTACAGTGTCTTGATCTCCTGCATAGTCAGCATCACAATAGCCCACTAGCTTGCAATCTTCACCTTTCTTGTACAAAAGATCATAATCAATTGTACCCTTCACATATCTCAATATTCATCGAACTGCTTCCAAATGAGACTTCTTTGGATTTTGCATGTATCGACTCATTATACCAACTCCATAAGAAATGTCAGGCTAAGTTAAGGTTGAATAGATGAGGCTACCGACCAACTGTCGATACATTTTTCCATCTTCCAAATCTTTTTCCTCATGTGTACACATCTTGACATTTTGTTCCATTGGTGTCGAGATTGGCTTGCATTCAAGCATCCTAAACTTCTTCAACAAATCTCTAGAATATTTTTGTTGGCAAAGAAATATTCCTTCTTGTGAACAATCAACCTCAAGACCAAGAAAGTGCTTGAGTTGTCCAAGTTCTTTCATCTGGAAACGGATTGATAGGTTCACCTTAGTTTGGTGAATTTCTATCTCATCATCCCCAGTAATGATTAGATCATCTACGTATATCAACACCACAGCTGGCTTTCCTCTATTATTTTTGACAAATAAGCTGGGATCTGAAAGTGCTACTGAATAGCTACCTTTGGTAAGAAACTCAGCAATCTTACCATACCATGCCCTTGGTGCTTGTTTCAATCCATAAAGCGTCTTTCGCAGCTTACACACATACTTAGGATGATCTTGGTTCTGAAAACCCATTGGCTGAATCCTATAAATCTCCTGATCTAACTCCTCATGCAAAAAGGCATTTTTCACATCTATTTGCCATAAATTCCAATCTTTGTTGGCTGCAAGTGCTAGCAGGACTGGTATAGTTGTAAGTTTTGCCACTGGACTAAATGTTTCATCATAATCTAGCCCATATTGTTGAGAGAACCCTCGTGCAACCAATCTAGCCTTGTGCCTTTCAATTGATCCATTTGGACGATGCTTTATCTTGTAAACCGATTTACAAGATATGGGTTTCACATCTCTTGGCTTTGGCACTAGATCCCATGTCTGATTTTGCTCTAGTGCTGTGACTTCTTCTTTCATAGCTTGAATCTACTCAGATCTCTAAGATGCTTCTTCAAAAGTCTCAGGCTCTTTTGCAACAATTTCTTCAGCTATGACTGCATTGACATATTTGGCATTTGGCTTTTGTAATCTTGTTGACCTTCTAGGTTGTGATTATGGAATTGATTCTTCTACTTCACCAGGTTTATTATCTTGTCCATACACGCCAGTTTGCCAAGGATTCTGAGCTACATCTTGATCGTCATCATTATTATCGTATGGATCTTCATCTTTATCTGAACTTGTTTGAATTTGGACAATATGCTCCATCATCTTCTGTTGTAACTTGTCTTCAAATTCTTTTGAATCTGATAAGACCTCCTTTTCTGAGGACCACCAAGAAGATGTTTCATCGAATACTACATCTCGTGATGTATAACACCTTCCACTTGTAGGATCACAACATTTCCACCATTTTCTTTGGCTATCGTATCCCACAAAGATACATCTAATTGCTTTCTTATCAAACTTGCTACGTAAATGATCAGGAACAAATACATAGCATACACATCCAAATACTCGAAAGTAGCTAACCGTAGGTTTCATGTCCCACAATTTTTCAAAGGGTGATATAGATCCTAACCTTGGTTGAGGAAGCTTATTGATCACATGAGCAGAGGTTCTCATAGCTTCAGCCCAAAATCTTCCTGGTACATTCTTTGCATGTAACATACTTCGACAAGTTTCTGCAAGATGTCGATTCTTTCTTTCAGCTATACCATTTTGTTGCGGTGTATTGGCACATGTATATTGATGACGTATTTGACATTTTCGAAGGTATTGAGAAAACTCGTCTGAGCTATATTCACCTCCATTGTCTGTACGCAAGCAACGAATCTTCTTTCCCACTTCTCTTTCAACTATCTCTTTGAATTCTTTAAATTTTGAGAATGTGTCAGATTTTTCTTTCATAAAGAAGACCCACACATATCTGGAGAAATCATCAATGAACGTCACCATATATCACATTCCACTAATAGATGATTGCTTAACGAGCCTAAATACATCAGAGTGAACTAACTCTAATGGTTCCTTTGCTTTAAACTTCGATTCCTCGTATGGCAATTGATGTGCTTTGCCATACTGACATCCCGCACAGATCGTGTCTATCCTCACATCAAGCTTAGGAAGTCCCTTAAGCATCGACTTTTTCACCATCACATTTAGCTTAGAATAGCTAACGTGACCCAATCACATGTGCCATAAATATGCTGTCTCATTTTTGTTTGTCTTGTCTACATATGCAGACTCTGCTGACATCACATACACTGACTCCAGTCGCCATCCTTCCATTGTTGGCTTTTGTGATATGTCGAGGTCCTTGTACACCTTTACATCTCGCAGACCGAACAAGACATAGTGACCTGATGACGTTAATTGTGCCATTGAAAGCAAATTTTTCTTCATGCCAGGAACATGATAAACATCTTCAAGCATCACTTGACCAGAACTATATTGGGGCACAACTATCGTCTTACCGATGTGAGTGATCGGTAATCTTGAATTATCAGCTGTTACCACCACTCGATTTCCGTTGTATTCTATCAGGTTCTGTAATTTATGTTTATCACCTGTCATATGATTTGAGCAACCAGAATCAACAATCCAATCATTTCCATAACTGATCTGTTCATTTGTAACTATCAAAGCTAATTCTTCTTCTTCCACTGCAAAGGATGCTTCGTCATCCCAACTATCTTCGCTATTTTCCTTAGATTTGGAACTAGCGACATTACTCTCTACATGTTTTTTCTTAGACCAACAATCTTTCGCCGTGTGACCTATCTTTCCACAGTTGTAACACTTGCCATCGAACTTTCTAGTGTTACCGCGATTCTTCGAAGCTCCCCCTAGATGAGAGCCTCCATCTTCTTGGTGACTTTTTGTCTTGTCACCATTAGATCTGCCTTTGGCATGCTGCTTGAAGTTACCTTTGTTTTTGTTGGTGTAGAGTGCTTCCTCCTCTCCTTTCAAAGAAACTCCTCCCATTTGCTTATCTATAGCTTCTTGACTGGTAAGCAAATTTTCAAATTCAACAAGTGATGGTTGTGTCGGCCATCCCTGTACTGCAGCAACAAAACCTCGATATTCGGGTCTTAAACCATGGATAATTATTCGTTTTATCCTAACTTCCCCAATAGCAGCTGTGGAGTCTAACTCTGAAATTTCGTGGCATATTAACTTCACCTTATGAAAGTACTGGGCAATTGTCATGTCACGTTGCTTCATTGATAACAACTCATTTTCAAGAAGTTGTAATCTTGTATCATTCCTTTTTGAAAAAAGTGTAGCAAAAGTGTCCCATACTTCTTTTGGTGTCTTAGCATCTCGAATATGCTCCAACATTTCTTCTTCAACTGTGGTCTTTAAAGCAAACATTGCTTTGCCTGCTTTAATCTTCCATTTTTGCAAAATGCCATTTGTATCTTCTACTGTCGGTTGTGTAACTTCACTACCACCAACCACCTCCCAAAGGTCTTGACCTTGTAGGTAGGACTCTAAACACGTTGCCCAAGTGTTGTAGTTTTGGTTATTGTTGAGCTTTTTAATTCCTCCAACTACTTGAAGGTCACCCATCGTGCCGGCAATACTTCAAATTTACCGAACAAGCTCTCTTTCAAACTTGCAAAGTAAACTTTTAACGACTCAAGATAACTGCATTGAAAACAGTTCACGTATCCGTATACGTACTCTATTGTTGGATAACAACCCAGATGGTAGTAAATTCCTATACGATTTAATATACACCAGGAAAACTTCCAGGAAAAACTGGAGGGGTCACAAATAGTCCCACTTAAAAACCATTTTCCTTAGACTTTTATAGTCCTTTTGACAAAGCTTTTCTAGACATGCATACAGCCATATAAGTAACCACTCACTAACCTAAGCTAGGTTCCTCCAACAATACTGTGTACGCCTTAACAACCTGGCTCTGATACAAAATGTTGAACAAACTAGAGTACAATACTCTAATTTAGGAACCAATGAACAAACAAAATAAATTGTTTGTATTATAGCCACACCAAATCTCACTGCAACACTTCTTTTAATTTGAAGAAGAAGAACGCTAAAATAAACACTCAAAAGGAAGAACTAATTTTTTTTTTTGATCTAAGATTCTTGAATCTTTAGAATTCTTAGATGCTTGGATACATAAAACTCAAACAAAGAGGGCTATTTATAGTTTACAAGAAGTAACCATAGCCACACAAAATCAAACCAAACCTACACCACATAAATGTAACTTACACCATATAAATAGGCTTTTAGTGCCCACTCCACAAGTATAACTCAAACATTGAATACCCACTAACTCACACAATATAAATAAATATTTAACACACATCATAAATTAGACTTGTAGAAAGGAATGGGATGGGGTTGCTTTCTTAACATTTATTTCCATAAGTTTTAAAACTTAACAAATTAGAGCATTAATATTTTGTGGAGTTATTATTAATGTGTTAAAATGTCTCTTAATGTGGGGGTCTCCTTTATATTATGGTTAATATTTTTATAATATTTTGAGGAAAAACTTGATGTTTGGATGATCATTAATTTTTGTGTATGACTTTAAAAATATTATTACTTAAGAATTTTTAAGTTTTTTGTGATTGAATATTTCATATCAACATTCTAAACTTCCCTTATATTATTTTTATGCACTTTAAAATTATTTTGTAAGAGTTAATATTATCAGATTAAAAATACCTAGCGGAAGCAATTATCAAATATAGGGGACAAGTTCTCAAAGATGAAATTAAGTAGAGTGTAAAATTTATAAAGAATTTCAACATGATATTAATTAATTGATTAAATTGTTTAGGGGAATGTGCATAAGCCCGAAGGGAGTCACCTAGGGAAGTAACCCAACCCATGTGATTGGAGATCCCATGAAGGAAGTTCAATTGGTACGAATAATCCATATTGTGTGACTTATTAAGCACAACTATATTGACATATCTTAGAGGAGATATGATCCTGCTCATCCCTATAGCAAAGTGTTTGTTATATGTGATGTTAGGAAGGATATTCATCCTGAATGAGTCCAAAGGCTCGATACTCTTGCGAGGTATAGGTCATATATACCTTTTGAGGACTCACCTAAGTGAGAGAGTCGTGAGGGTCACGACCGTAAGAATTGGGCTATTCTCTAAAACTCTTATGAGAATTAAGATCAAAAGTATGACCATTAATAGCGCTAACCCGTCAAAAACATGTTTTCGTCGATATTATGTGTGTGATAGTTTGAAGTTTGGTCAAGAAATCGAGTTTAAGACTTTATTCACACAGGTTTTTCAAATAGATACTATCAACACTAAGTGTAAATTCAAACTCGAAAGGTACCTATACCCATTGCATAATAAAATATTGCTCTTTATATATAGTTTTTATTTTATGAGTATTTTTATCTAAATATTTTATTTTATAAAGCTTTAAAGTTTTTAAACTTTTTGTGGGGGATTGTTGGAGATAAAATGTTTAGAACAAATATTTACATCATGAGTTACAAAATTTATTTTGAGATTAATTTCATAAGTTATAAATATAATAAAAACATAAGTTATAACACTTATTATTTGTAACGTTTATGTTTTTATTAAGAACTTATAGCTTGGGAGTTACAAGAATTAATTTGTAAATTAACTAAGCTATGAGATTATTGATGCGTTCGAAACTAGCAAGTATACTAATCGCACAAGTAATAAAATGATAAGTAGATATCGTTCCCACGAGGATTGATTCTAATTGAATTTGTTATTTTCCAGCAATAATAAACTAAACAGGGGGGATTTTGTTGATTGATTAACTAAACTTAATACGAAAGCAAATGAAAGAATAACACAAAGCAAAGTTAAATGGAGTGAAAAATCAATGAGAGACACTTGGTTAAGAGTTCATTCTCTGCCACAAGATATGAATTTGTGAATTAACATAGAATTGTAATCCAATTACAGCATTGAAGTTATCAACCGTAGATAACAACAAGCTCTGTTATCCCAATCTTTCCTTACTTTGTTGTTAAATAAAACAAGCTCTTTATTTAATCTCTATCCATTAAACAACCTAGAACAAGCTCTCTAAGTTTAATTCAATGGAAGCATTACGATGAGAAAGATAGGTTGATCTAAGCAATAATCACACAAGTTTAGATTATTTAACCTAGGTTGTATTTTCCAATTGCAATCTCTGATCACAATTTTGCTACTAATGATTGGAAATTCATGACAATTACGGATCAAGATTTCTAATCTAGCAATAGACAACAACAGATTATATTCAGTTGGCCATTCCAAATACAATCAGTAAGCAATCATAAGCATTAGATATGGGAAAATACAAGCAACTTCAATTAGAGAATTGGATAACAATTTCTTACACAATCAACTCACAAAATCCATATCAAGGGCTTTGAAATCACCCTCAACCAATTCAGATTTAGTTACACATATTCAATCAGAATAACAAATACAATACAGAGAAATTCCAGAATTGAAAAGGAAAGAAAGAACTTAGCAAATTCTTTGAAAATCTTCTTTGTAGATGAATCTTCTTGGAATTGTAGTTCCTCCTCTTTCAAAATCTTCTTTCTCCTTCAAGAACTCCAAGGGATGAGAGAAATCCAGAAATGCAGCCTCCTCCCACGTTTTCCCCTCTTCAAGTTATGAAAATAAAACCCTAAAATGTGTTTAAATACTCTGCTACAGTAACGTGCTACAGTGTCCCGTATTATACATGCTACATGATGTGTGGAATTACATTTCTACACTTCTCACACTGTTTTGATTACAACTTTCGGTACACTGAATGGATTCATAAACCGTAAATTTCTCCAAAAAGTAGACTTCGAGAGCTTTTCAACGGTATATGATATGTCATCAGATTCATTGTATATCAATACAATTAAATCCGAGAAGATGGTTGACTAGCAGAGGTGAAAATGAAGGGTTTTACTCCATTTTTGTGCAAGTTGCTCCAAACTCCTACAAACATCAAAACCACACAAAAACATAAAAATACCAAGGAATATAGCAAAGAAACATGGACGAATTGATATGAAATGATATATAAATAGACACTTATCAAATTCCCCCACACTTAGACTTTGCTAGTCCTCGAGCAACTACGACAATATGAAATAAAACTAAACCGAAACAGAATCAACAAAAAATTAAAACACACAAATGCTTCATCTTGCAAATAGGCCTCAAAGATTGTACTTAATTATAACCCAAGGAAAACTTCAAAATAATGCACTTGATCAAGAATTTTATCTCAAAGATTAGTTTCGCTTCATTTCAATTCCTCAAGTGTGTGTGTGTAGAGCCATTCTCACCTAATCACTTGTAACCCGGATGAGTTTATGCATAAAAAAGAATCATATTTAATATTGAAGATGTGTAGATAAATGAACTCCATAGGCCTGCTTTTCAAGTCACTCTCCACTAATGTAGACATGCACAACACCAATGATCAAGTAGGGCTTTATTAAGCTTGTAACGTTTGGCTTGAGTGAAGGTATGATAAAGGATAATAATTTGGCTCAAATCACCCACAAACACATAAATCATTCAAGACTAGGTAGAGCTCAACCCTATAACACAACTTCATTTCAATTCACCAGGTTACTCCCCCAAACTTATTTAGAACACTCAATCTTTTTTTTTTTTTTTTTGCAGAAAACAAAAGAAAACTACACCCCCATACTTTGTTGTTTCATTCTTTTTAAGAACACTTAAGGGTGTAGATCTCTTATTCTTTTTCTTTTGTTCTCTTTTTTTTTCTTTTTTTCTTTTTTTTTTAATATTACACTTCCCCTCCCCCACACTTAAACAACACATTGTTCTCAATGTGTAAGTACGTGGACGATAAGTACAAATTGGCTTTTTTTGCTTTTTTTTTTATAAACATAATAGGACTCACTTGCATTGCTCATGACACATCCCAACCTCCTCTAACTTCCCAAAACCAGAACATAGCTCACAATTTAATTGTGAATGATCTACATGCTCATAGGTAAGGGATAAACTGTTTGGAATAAATTCATTTGAGGTGAGGAAATCTTTTAGTGAGTTAACAAAGAAAAAGGCTTACAGAGGCTCAAAGGGGTAACTAGGGATCAATTTCAGTCAAGGTTGGCTATTAAGGCTCAAACGATCCAAAGATGGCCTAAATCATTTCCCCAATATTGCACAGTCTAGTATTTCGCCTCGAGTGACCATCAAACAAGTTCTAGAATTCATTGAAATCTGAAGAAACATTTAAATTACATAAACTTTCTCTAAGTGAACAAATAACTCAGTAATAATAGCTCAGTGCTTCATGTTGCGCAAGGAATCAAAAGCAAAGCGAAAACCAATAAACATTTCAAGCACACAGATCCAGGCATCATGTATCATTTTCCAAGAGTTATTCTTAATTCAATCATTATCTTATCATCGACCCACAAAATGCAAGAAAAGAGGTACGTGGCGTTGTTACACCTGAGTCAAGATTGTATATTTCAACAATCCTTAGGACCAGTAACCCGCAGACTTAAGGTTTCCAGCCTATATACCTTTATTATGAAAGAACAAAACAAGAAACCAGACACTTCAAACAACATGAAATAAACAAACTACAGATTTATTGAGAGAGAATGCGTTTCAAGAGTTAAGAAAACCCCATATTCTGCCATTCTCAGGTTTTTCCACAATATTTTTTTTTTAAATCAAAACTGATAAAGATAAAAACACATAACAACTCTAAATTACGCAAAACTAAACTCACTCATAAAATAACAAAGTTCAACAAGTCAGCAAACAAAAACAAGTTAGTTAGAATGGGTCTACAAAGTTTAGAAGTTAGCCTCCTTATTCAGCCATTATGGATTGAAGAGATCCAGAATGCGTTTCAAGAGAACTTGAACTTTTTAAGGCACCACTCTAAAAACCGAGATTAGAAAATATTACCTGGGAAGAAAGAAATAACCTGAAAAAGCTCAAAAGAAATAACATGAAAAATCTCAAATAAACACAATAAAAAGAAAGCAAACAAAAGTGAAGCAAACCAGCAGATAAAGATTACAGATGGAGCGCTAAATCCAGTTTACACCTTTTATTGCCCTCCGCAAACAATCTATCCGAGCTATTGTTGGATCAGGCAAATAGACGAATGCTTGCAATTTGTCAATTAACTCCCCTGCAGTTGAAGCTGTAACCAGGATTTGCCTCGCCGACTGTGAGATGAAGTTTTTTTCTACTGCTTGATCAAGAAAAGACAACAAAACATCAAAAAAATTATTGATATTTAACAAACCAATGGGTTTCCGATGGATGTTTAGCTGTGCCCAAGAGGTGATTTGAAATATCTCCTCTAATGTACCATAACCACCGGGCAAGCCTATAAATGCATCAGATTTAATGACCATATGTGCAATACGCTCATGCATACTAGAAACCTGTAACTCTTCCCCTATGGTGTTGCCTACGATATCTCGTACAGCTAATGGTTTAAGGATAATGCCGAGAACTTTGCTCCCTCCTAGGGATGCAGCTGTCGACACACACCCCATTAACCCAAGACTACCCCCTCCATAAATCA
This sequence comes from Boswellia sacra, assembly GCA_013180625.2. Lineage (NCBI taxonomy): Eukaryota > Viridiplantae > Streptophyta > Magnoliopsida > Sapindales > Burseraceae > Boswellia > Boswellia sacra. The sequence continues at coordinate 935,483 of SNVD02015105.1, read as the reverse complement.
AATGAATACCCTCGCAGCTAATGTCCTGCCAAGATCAAGAGCTGCTGTTGTAAACTCTCCATCTTTACCAAATTGCGATCCACAAAATACGCATATATTTTGGAATCGCCGAATTGGTGTTTTCTCCATTTCTACAAGTGCTCTAACTTTGTGTAAGACAATGATGCACGTTAGGTAATATGCTTTTCAAGTGTAAGACAGGTTATAATAATGACATTTGAAAATATGGAGAATGGATATATACACACACGTAAAACTCTCAAATTTGGCACATGGGGACATAATTTCGGTGGGGGTTACTCGATGCAGATTTATCGCCCCAAGATTTGAAAAAAATGAGATATGCTTTCGGTGAGGTTTGACAAAACCTACACACTTGTCTCCCACGTGAAACATGAAAAATGGAGATATACTTTCGGCGGAGGTTGACAAAACCTCCACACTTGTCTCCCACGTGAAGCATGAAAAGTAGAGATATACTTTCGGTGGAGGTTGACAAAACCTCCACACTTGTCTCCCACGTGTACTTATGCCCTAGGGTAGTCATATGGTTTTTCAAAAAGAAAACTTGAAATTAAAACAAACAAAATCAACAAACAACATAAATACAAAACACATTGATAATCCAGATCAAACGAAACAGAAAAAAAGAAGATTGACAACAATAACATACTTCAAATATACAAGTAGTTGTGTTGTGGCTCCCATCTTCCCTCTTGTTTTTTACGTCCAGTACGGCTGAAATGCCTTCTATGAGTCGGGGATTTGCTTCCCATCCAGTTTTCTTATAACTGGCAAACAGGGTCGTTTTTAGTCAGATTCCCTAGACTATGATGCTGCAATTCATCACGAAATTGTGTCCATAGATTAAGCAATTCACGCTGAACAAGTCCACAAGAATGTGACTCAAGAGTTATAAAACATTATCCAGCGACTCATTACTCAAACCATTCTTAATAAATGAAAGTTTATCTTCTCTATTCCTGGACACAAAACCTAATGAACGAAAAGTCTGGTTACAATTCCATCTAGCACATTTATAACATACTTGTAACCTTTTCGCTCTTCGCCTCTTGGCGTAGTAGCTCTTTCCTAGACCATGCATGTATTTTGCGAGATTAAAGTCCGGCTCACCGAACAATCTCACCTTGGCTTCGATAAGCCATCGGATATCAGCAGGCACATTTAGGAGCATCAGTACCCAAAGTCTAGTCATCCGTACTTTATAAATTTTAGAAACAGCATTTTGAGGAAGTAAAGGGAAATATTTACGAAGGTTCGACAGAAAGATATCGGCATCCATTGAAGAGGAGAAAAGGAAAGATATTACCAGCAATTCGTTTGAGTCTATTCTTCTCCAAGATATGCACGCTTCAAACCTTCAAGCAATGACTTCAATTCTTGTTTCGGTGTTTCCTCAAGCTGTTGCACAAATGAGCACAAAGTACGAAATAATCAAATTAAACAAAAGGAAGAAAAAGAAAAGAGCAGAAACGAAACTAAAGACACATAAAATAGATAACAATGCAATAACAAACAAAAGTCAAAAACAAGTAAAAACAAATAAAAACAAATAAGACAAATGTCAAAGAGAGATAAAACCTGATCAATTTGATGGCCTACGAATGGAATCTCCTCGAGACACGAAAATCGATCATTATTACCTTATTTTATTTTTCTTTTCTTTTCTTTTATTTATTTTTCAAAAACATTGGGTTGCCTCCCAATAAGCGCTTGGTTTAACGTCCTCAGCCTGACGTTGGTTCCATCATGGGAGGGCCTAATCTCCGCTGTGCTTCTCTAGTGGGCTTGGATCCTTCTTCCAACAAGAATTGGTGCATGCATATGGCTGGGCCTTGGATGTTAGCAATCGTCCACCCAATAGCTATTTTGTGATCTGTAAGTATTCGGACGAGTTTCTCTTCTTGTATTCGTGCAAGGCCCATTTCCATTGTAATTGACAAAGTATCATTCTCACCCAAGATCCATGATTCAAATGATCTGGCAGTGACTTAAGCTCCAAGGTATTGGCTTTTGTCACAGAAGGAAGAAGTTTCTCATTAGATAAAGTAAATTGAATGTACGAAACATCATACCTATTTGTGGTTATTGCTATGGTTTCATCTAAGCTTGCCACAGCTTCCTCTATTTCTTTGGACACTTGTATCAAAATTCCTGACTCATTGGAATTTTCTGTCCCTATATGCTCACTAATAGCTACATCCAATCCATTCTTGCGAGTTAACTCAAAATATTGTTGTGGCAAAGAATCAACAACGTCAACTGCAAAAACAGAATGTAAGTCACTAGAGTACCTCATGGCCTCAAAAATATTGAAACATATCACCTTGCCATCAAACTCTATGATGAGAGTGCCATCATGAACATCAATCGTGGTTCTAACAGTTTTCGAGAATGGTCTCCCTAAAAGAATCAGAGTTGGATTAGGAGATGTCTGATCCTCTATTTAAGGACATAGAAGTTTGCTGGGAAAACCAATTGATTCACCTGCACAAGCACATCTTCCACAACTCTTTTGGGATATGCATTAAAATGATCAGCAAGTTGAATGGTAATACCAGTTTTCGCAAAAGGTCCAAGATTTAAAGAAGCATAAATAGAATATGGCATGACATTAATAGATGCTTCTAAATCTAACATAGCTCTTTCAAACTTGGTTTTACCAATGGTGCATGGAATGGTGATCGTACCTGGATTATTGCATTTCGGAGGAATTTTTCTTTGTAGTACAGCTGAAACATTTTCCCCCACACTTACTTTCTCATTCCCTTTTAATTTTCTCTTGCTGGTGCATAACTCCTTGAGACATTTTGTATAACAAGGTACTTGCTCGGTAGCATCCAGAAGTGGTATATTTATCTCGATTTTACGAGAAGTTTCCAGGATTTCTTGTTCTTGTTCCTCTTTCTTCAATTTTGTCAATCTACTAGGAAAAAGTGGAGGAGTAACATAAGAAGGAATAGCAGTTTTAAGACTTACCTTAGAGGATGATTTCTTGTTCATGGTGGAAGTGGTGTCATCTTCTTCATCAGTTTGTGATTTCTTTGGCAGGACATCTAATTGCTCTCCATTTTGCAAAGTTCTCACACAAGCATTCTCTCTTGGATTGATCACCGTTTGAGAAGATAATTTTTCTGAGTCTTGGCCCTCGAATTTGCTCATGCTAGTAGCCAATTGTCCCATTTGATTTGCCAGGTTTTGGATACTTGCCCCAGTTTCCTGCTGGAATTGCATTGTGTTAGTGGCAAGTGCATTAACAATATCCTGGAGTGACATACCTGAGTTTTCTGGAGCTGGTTGTGGTGCTGGTTGTGGCATTGGTGGTGGTTGCATTTGAAATGGTTGCTGCACTCTAGGTTGATTAAAACCTTGTAGTTGATTTGGTATGGCATTTGGGACGATTGGTTGATGATTCCAGTAACTGAAATTAGGGTGATCTTCCCATCCAGTATTATAAGTGTTAGAGAGGGGATCATACCATTGCCTTGTTTGTCCTGGAAATCCATCCATGGCATTGGCTTGTTCCATATCTCCTTGCAAAGTTGGATACATGTCGATTGGATGCTCCATGGTAGAATATACCTCACATGCATAAGATTTCTGCATATGTCCTACAGCCATGTTTTCCACAAGAGAAGTTAACTCAAAAAGTTGTTGTTCAATGTTCGGAGTGCTTACCTCATTTACTCTCCATGGTAGTTGTGGCTCAAATCCGCCACTGAATTGATGGAAGTTTACTGCCATGTCGTCTAAACACAAACAATCAAAAAAGAAAAACAAACAAAAATATGAATCAACAATGAAAACAAAATAACAAATCGATTAGAAAATCAATCCCCGGCAACGGCGCCAAAAACTTGATGCGTTCGAAACTAGCAAGTATACTAGTCGCACAAGTAATAAAGTGATAAGTAAGATATCGTTCCCACGAGGATTGATTCTAATTGAATTTGTTATTTTCCAGCAATAATAAACAAAGGGGGGGTTTTGTTGATTGATTAACTAAACTGAAATACGAAAGCAAATGAAGAATAACACAACAGCAAAGTTAAATGGAGTGAAAAATCAATGAGAGACACTTGGTTAAGAGTTCATTCTCTGCCACAAGATATGAATTTGTGAATTAACATAGAATTGTAATCCAATTACAGCATTGAAGTTATCAACCGTAGATAACAACAAGCTCTGTTATCCCAATCTTTCCTTACTTTGTTGTTAAATAAAACAAGCTCTTTATTTAATCTCTATCCATTAAACAACCTAGAACAAGCTCTCTAAGTTTAATTCAATGGAAGCATTACGATGAGAAAGATAGGTTGATCTAAGCAATAATCACACAAGTTCAGATTATTTAACCTAGGTTGTATTTTCCAATTGCAATCTCTGATCACAATTTTGCTACTAATGATTGAAAATTCATGACAATTACGGATCAAGATTTCTAATCTAGCAATAGACAACAACAGATTATATTCAGTTGGCCATTCCAAATACAATCAGTAAGCAATCATAAGCATTAGATATGGGAAAATACAAGCAACTTCAATTAGAGAATTGGATAACAATTTCTTACACAATCAACTCACAAAATCCATATCAAGGGCTTTGAAATCACCCTCAACCAATTCAGATTTAGTTACACATATTCAATCAGAATAACAAATACAATACAGAGAAATTCCAGAATTGAAAAGGAAAGAAAGAACTTAGCAAATTCTTTGAAAATCTTCTTTGTAGATGAATCTTCTTGGAATTGTAGTTCCTCCTCTTTCAAAATCTTCTTTCTCCTTCAAGAACTCCAAGGGATGAGAGAAATCCAGAAATGCAGCCTCCTCCCACGTTTTCCCCTCTTCAAGTTATGAAAATAAAACCCTAAAATGTGTTTAAATACTCTGCTACAGTAACGTGCTACAGTGTCCCGTATTATACATGCTACAGTGATGTGTGGAATTACATTTCTACACTTCTCACACTGTTTTGATTACAACTTTCGGTACACTGAATGGATTCATAAACCGTAAATTTCTCCAAAAAGTAGACTTCGAGAGCTTTTCAACGGTATATGATATGTCATCGGGTTCATTGTATATCAATACAATTAAATCCGAGAAGATGGTTGACTAGCAGAGGTGAAAATGAAGGGTTTTACTCCATTTTTGTGCAAGTTGCTCCAAAACTCCTACAAACATCAAAACCACACAAAAACATAAAAATACCAAGGAATATAGCAAAGAAACATGGACGAATTGATATGAAAATGATATATAAATAGACACTTATCAATTATTATATAAAGGAGTCTCATGTTTCTAACATTGGGAAGAGAATATACATTAACTATTTTCTATGTTTTTGAGCAACCGCGATATATGGAGACAACATATTTTCTTCCACTGATCGTGCTCATCGAAAAGATAGACTGTGGGCATTGGGTTGTATCTTAGAGCCCTTAAGTACCTATATGACCCGCACGAGGAGAGGACTCTTTAGCTTCAGAACAATGCCTTTAACATGCCCCCAAGTGCTCAAGCCTTACATTTCTCATCTCTCTTCTATTTTAGACATGTTATTTAATTTTATGTTTATTGTTTATATGATTTTATTATTGTTTTATTTATTATATTTAAATTTATTATAAATAGTCCCAACACTGTACATGCAATCGGATAGGTGTTTTTTTGTGTAACCCAATCAACGACATGGCACAAGATGTTATAATGGTTTGAAAATTGGAAAATGCATGTTATATATATTTATACATGGATGAATTCCATGGTTTGAATTTTTCCTTTTAGGGTCTTGATTAGCAATTACTTGCTTAAACTCTTTATTAATAAACTAGTTTTACAAACTTTATACATAAATTTTTGCATACAAACAGGTGTTTTATAAGATGATTGGAGTAGTGGATATACAAAATCAATTCATTTAATAAAGAGTGATGATGTGTATAAACAAATGAGTTATGTCAGTTTGTACGCATAATTTGTATCAAGAGTTTGTAAGAGTAGCATTGTCTCTACTCGCTATTGGAAGACTTCACCAATATATTTTTTACTTGCTATATAAATTAAGGAGCTTTACGTCCTTGAGAGATGATTTCATTTTCAAAAACCCTGAAGTGATTTATTAATTGGCCAAAATTTAATAGAAGAACGGATCGAATTATCAAATATGGAAGTAATTAGTTAGATGTCTTATTCTTTGATCTTATTCAAACTAATTAATATAGATACAGAACAAAATTATCCTATATAGACAAACTCTTCCATATATACTACTATTATATCATTATTGAATGATTACTACATGCAAATCAGTCATCTAATTTGTTTTAATTTTATATTTCTCATTGTCATTTCCCTGAATTAACCTATCATGCTTCATGAATTTATAATATAGCTTGTACGCATGATATTATTTAATAAATAGAATAATCAAATCTTATTCTTTATGCATTCTATATTTTGAAAGTCAATTTTTTCCAATAACATGAAATTAATATATATGCCAAGATTAATTCATTAATTATTAATGTTACCAAAGGACAAGGTATAGTAGGGCGGCATAGGGATGGCAAAGGGGCGGGACAGGGCTATGGAGGCCCTTCCCATTCCCCACTCTACTGATGAATCTAACCCTCATTCCTTATGTTTTTTAGGGTAGGGCGAGGATGAGGAATCTCTATGTAGTGAATGCTTACCCATTCCCACCCTATTCCCTATGTTAAAGATATTTGATATAATTAAATTTATGGTTTTAACAAAATAATATAATGTTTTATTTTAGACAATAAAATAATTTTATGTTGTTCTAACAATTAATAGATTATATGTCAAATACAAATAACTTTCATACGTTATATTTATTTATATAAATAATAGTATATTATATGAAAATGAAAAAAATACTTTATTTTATATTTTTATATATGATGGTAAGGTGCAAAGTGGGCAGGGGGTGGAGAGTAGTAAACCCTATCACAATGTGGGGATTAAATTTTTGCCTTACCCCCGCCCTATTTTCATGAAAAATGTCCCCAACCCACACCAATAAAGGCGGATTCTCAACCCTATGATACATTTTGTCATCCCTAGGGTTAGGTAAAGGCATAGGCGGACATACATAGTAACTTGGGGGGCTCGGACCCCTCTGAAAATTTGAAAAACTCTTAAAAACCCCTTCATTATAGATACTTACTTTAATACCCCTGTTTTAGAGAAAAAAAAAAAAACTAGTTTCAAATTTTTACTATTCTTTTTTTCCTAAATGCTAAAGCCTCGTGTCTCTTATTCTTAAACTATGCAAGCCTTTCATCCATCAAAAAATTGTGAGTTTATAGTATTTAATTAATTTTATTATTTTATTCATAAATATATTTTGTAATTTTGTAATTTTATTTATTTAATTTGAACTAAATTGTTACTAGAAAAGTATGGATACCAAAAATTCTCGGTGTAAAATAATGATTAACTCTTTTATACAGTTTAATAAAATTATATATCATATAGTCTTTGCATTTATTATTTATTTATTTTTATTAATTAGGAAAATAAATATCATTAAAATATTATATTTGAGAAACTATTTTACAAGATAAGGTTCACTATGTCACTCATCTAAGAGTAGTTTTTTTAATATCATCAAGATTTATCAAATAAGTTATAACAATTAATTAAAATATGTTTGGTGCCCCCTCTTTGATAAAATTCTAAGTCTGCGCAATAGTAAATCTATCCTTACCATGTAATCAGAAATTTTTTTCAGATGGACTGAAAAATTCTAAAATAAAATTGGTGAACCTTAATAGTTCGAGAAGATTTTATTAATTGAAAAAAATGATGCACCTAATTAGGGGGACATAATGAATTTTCCCCTTTAAAAGTATAAATTCTATACTAAAAAGTAACTAAAATTATACTATAATAAAATAAAAAATGAACATAATGTAACATGAGACATTATCGAAGTTGTGTTTTACAATGCTTTAAAGAATAAAAATGATCTATTGTTGAATCAAGATCAATATTCTCAACTAGTTCTCTTTTAATGTAGATAATTATGCAATCAGCAAGGTTCAGGAGATGTTAATAAAGTGCTAGGAGGTATAGGATTGCATAAGTTGAGTTGTCTTGTCTAATGAAAATTCTTTTTAAATATGGATTGAGTGAAAAAACGAAACTAATTTTGTATAATATTATTTTATAATAAAGAATGAATGAAAATAAAAAAGTATTATTAATAAAGATTAATCACAAGAAGAGATAAAGTTGTTTTGTTAACTCTTTTAAGAAGAATAAAATTTTAAAAATCTAACATGTTTAAGAAAAAATATGATTTATAAGAGATAAGAGCATATAACTTTGGAAAAAAATTATATTTAAATTTATTGTACAAAGTGGGGTAGATTATCTGATGAAAATTAAATTAAAGTTTAGAATTGAATTAAATTATACATAAATTTAATTGACGACCCAATATTCATCACACTCCTTCTCAATCATTCCCTCGAAAACAACTCCAATCCAAGCTTCATTTTCCTAATTGAGCCGCGGAAGATCTTCTCGGTAGACGTGGATTCGTCGCCTGCAGGTAAAGCTGTTGAAATTGATCACCTATTTAAGAATGGCAATCTTGTTGTTCGCTTTGTGGGTTCTTCCAATGGATTACTAATTGCTTTTTACAACTGCGTTAATTTTGACCTAAGTTTTGTTGAATCCATCAACTGGGAAATACCGAATATTACCCAGGTATTACATTTACAATCTTGATAATACTGCTTCTATTGTCTTTTCTTGTTTTAAGGGGTTTTGTTATGATGTTGCTAGTGATAGACTGTAAGATGTTAAGCATTTCAAAAAGATTTTTGGATGAAGATTTTGAAACTATAGAAGCAAGTAAACCCTTTTGAAGTTATTCTGTATAGTTTGAGAACTTAATTCTTGGAAACGGATTGAAGACCACTCCCCATCATATTATTATGAGGGGGCACATGTAGTGCTTTTGTAGCCGTTGTTTTCATTTCGTGGCACAACTAAGTGATTACCGTCATTTGATCATTGGATTTGATGTGAGGGAAGAGAAATTTTTACTTGCGCCACAACCTGATGTTATAAGCTGGGACCATCCATATGTGACCCTGGAGGTTTTGAAATATGTCTGAGTTGCTTATACGGATATTGGATCGGACATGTGGATGTATGGATGCTGATGGAATATGGGTTGGAGTCATCTTGGACAAAATTCTTTTCTCTCTCGCAACAGATGGTCTGTAACTTTGCTAATCTTATAACTTATTTAGGGAGAGGGAAGAAAGTTTTATTTAAGGTCAACTTTCATTGGTATGATTTAGAAAAGCAGACAGAGGAAACTTTGGAGATCATGGAAAGAATTTGGAGGTTCATGATGAGAAGCAAAGACCTTGCGCTACAATCCTCACCACCAAACATGCTGGGTGCGCGCGCGCACACGCACACATAGACAAACCTATCATGCATATATATATATATATATATATATATATATATATAGAGAGAGAGAGAGAGAGAGAGAGAGAGAGAGAGAGAGAGTTATATGTATTATTAAAATTTTTTATCAGAACATGTTAGAAGAAAAAATGTGCCCATTTATTTTTGTTCTATTAAAAATCTAATCAGAGAGAATAAGGTTAACTAGAAGTCCAGAAGAGACACTATTCTGAGTCCTCTTAAGTCATGTAAATTTATCACGTAAGTCAGCAGACGGCATTTGGAGCTGCGACTTTATTTTCATAGATGTACATTCATAAATCGTTTAACCTATCTGCTACTACTATAGAGATGGCATCAAAGCAAGAGTACGTGTTTGGACTCAAAACTAGTTCACTGTATGTAAACTGAACCATTATTTCAATTCTTAAATCAAAGCAAACAATATTCGATGGTTATTTGATAACAAGTTGACATGTCAAACCAAAAGTGTCAAAAAAGGGGGGCGAAAAAAGAAGAGAGTACATTAGGCAATTAATTGGAAAAAAAAAAAAAAACAAAGGACATAGAAGAAAATGGGAAGAAATTCTCTTCTTCCAAGTAATTATAACGCTCATTAACTTTTATTAACGGCTCGGCATGATTTTCTGATCTCTCCTTGGTTGCCTGTAAGAACTTGGACTGCACCCAACTTGACCATGGCTTGACCAAATTTAGTTGAAAAATCAGAACCAGCTGCTATTACGTCCACAATGGCTTGGGTAAGCGAATCCAAAGCTAGATCTTGGTCAATTTGGAGAGTCCCTTTATGCAATTTTATTTGCTGGAAATAAGAGTTGTCAACTCTTGAAGAACTTGCAGAATTCTGGTCCAGATTAACGGTGTTAGAACTTGTCGAATTTTGAGGACATCTGCGTTTCAGCGTGTTAAGTAATTTGGAATCCATGGAAGGGTCAGGTTTCCCAGTGTTTTTGTAATTGTAAAGACGATCCTGGAAGGAAGAACAATGTGCTAATCCAATCGTATGACCACCTATATATATATATAAGCCATGGAAAAAAAATATATTACTTGAATATATTTCAAAGAATAAGGAGAGGACAATGTAGATTGTGATGTATGTAGATTACCAAGAAGATAAACCATATCTGTAGTATCGAGTCCTTTCTGGGAAAATGCTTTAATGGATTGAGAAACTGTAATATTAGGAGGCGGGAGCTTTACGTTTTTAGCAAGAGATACAAGACCATCTCTTCTTCCAGTTTCAACCTCGTATCGCCCTCCTCCACTCTGCATGAATGCAAACGAACATATATATCAGTTTTTGAACAAGAAATAATTCGGTAACCTTTGTTTTTGATAAGTTTCTCACCAATTCAACAACATCCCTGGTTGCTATGGCAATTATATCAGCACAAGAGACGATGCCAGGGCAGAGGAGCTCCACTGCAGCCTTTGCTGCATCAATAACATCGTAGCCCCTCACACTTAAATTCGGAGGTGCAGTTTTCTCGGTGGATTTCCCGTCCAGTAGAATTGATGCGTCGCATCCCTTTTTTAACGTAAGATTATAATGCAATATTTTTAGCTTATAATTCAGAAACTATATATAACTTGTATGTTAACGAACTTTATAATTTATTGTGAGAACTTACATTGACAAAGCAGTCATGGAACTGCATCCGAATTAGAGCGGGTGCTATAGTTGGGTCCAAGGCGAATTTTGCCGTAACCACGGTTTTGACCATAGTCTCAACATTCACAAGAAGACCGCACTTTCCTTGATAAAATCCAACCTGAAGTTCAGCATTACAGTAGCCTGTAAAATTGACAAAAATGAGTCCAAGGGCTAGTGCCAATACAGCTGCTGTTGACATCTTCATCATCTTAAAAGAAATGCCAATTGGATTTGTATCGAATGGAACAAGCTATTTATAGGTGATAAAGGATTAATAAATTACTATTTATTATTAACAAGGAAACTTTAGTGTGTGCGCAACGATTTTAAGGTGAAGTTCATTTCTATGCTCATTAAATTGTAATTAATGAAACGTGCAAGCAAATAAAAATTTAAAACTAATTTATGCAATTGACCAAGAGCTGTCACATAATAAAATATAAGCATCTTATATTCTGATTTTTGTAATATTAAAATAAATAGGTATTTTTTATACAACAAGATATAACTCATAGCTGATGAGTGACACTTTGACGGTTTGGATGGGGACTTCAGGAATTGAAGTCATGACCTTCACAATTAATTATTAATCTCCAGGCTTTACTGGTGACATGCCTGTATCAACAACTGGTAAACTGCTGTACATTCTCATTTCATAATTTTTCGAGGAAATTGAAACTATTTTAGGCAGAAAACATAGGAGAAGACGGCTTCACATCGAATGTTTTGCATGCAAGTCAAACTCTCTTATCAAATTTATTCCTTCTACAAAATCGAAAATATATATTCGTGCCTTTTGCTTTTGAACACATATTCATTCAATGAATAAATATTGGTGTAGAGTAGCTGAAAGTAGTTGTTGATGCGAATGCGCAGCTGCTTGTTGAGAATATTTATGTGCAAGTTACCAAATAAAATAATAATGATGAGAGATTTATGGGCAATATATACAAGCTCAAAGGAGTTATTTGCTTGTTTGTTTGTAAACTATTATTATTATTTTTATATCCCAATTATTAATTATTTATTGACACAAGAAATTCTTTATAGTTAGTATCTTATTCAAATTAATTAATAATGCATTTTTTCATTTTCATTGACCAATTATTTATTTTTTGTTGCTATAAAAATAACTCATAATTTTTTTCATTTTTACTTACCATTTGAATATTTTTTTTTTGTTACTATAAAAATAACTAATAATCTAGGTGCATGTGATAATCTACGGAAGAATTGCAGCAATTAAATAATTTGTCTCTAACGCTTTTTTATTTTTAAAAGATTTAGTCTCTTATTAGTTTTATATGTCAAATCGATTACACCTAATAATGGAACGTATAAAATGTACAAAATCTAAATATAAATCGTGAAGAGATTTTTGTGTCTATATAAGGTGCCGATACCGTAAAGAAAAAAAAGAATTATTTAAAAAAATTATCTTTTTATTTTTCAGTTTAACTTAGTTTAATTAGTTTATCTAAATTTATTATAAAATGCTTTCTTTTTTAGGCCAAACCTGGTAACAAAGCTATGGAGAATTAGATGAGGTTATTTCCACTCTTTACTTTGTAAATCCAATTTATTTCGTTATTAAGATATCCTTATATAAAATTTTTGTAAAAAGGTATAATAAATAAATTAATGCTATATTTATAACTCATCTATAGTCAACTCTTATATAATCTGAGCTATCAAAATATCACTGGATAGATAAAAAATAAAAATAAATAAAAGGAATAGTCCATCCATTAATACTTTGCTAACTCAGGTTGTTAAAATAGTTAGTTTAGATAATTTTTAATTAATGTAGCATTATTCCTAATCAAAATGTTTGACTTTTTTGTTCCCTCTAATTATCTAAACTCAAAACCTCCTCAACCTTCTAGTTATTAAAAATAGTATGTTAGTGATAGTCTCATAATTTGTTGGCATCCATGGGCATAACCCAAAAAATTTCTTTGGATGGACTAAAATATTTTCATTAATTTTTAGTTTAAAATAAAATGTTGTAATAAAAAAGTCTACTTATACCCAAAAAAAAATATGTTAGGTAAAAATGTATATATGTTTATTTTACATGTGCAAGAGATATGTTAGGTAAAAGATATATATGTTTATTTTATTTATACATTAAATTAAAAATTTAGAAAAAAAAAAGAAGAATAATAGAAAGTTATAATTTGATAAATTGAGATATAGGTGTGATTAATTTTTATAATAAATTAATAAAAATAGAATAAGATTATATAAAGGATAATTTCATTTTAAAATGTGGTATAAGATTTAAAATAAATCTTTTTTATATAAATCTTTTGTTTTTCTTAATTTTAGGTGGGCGATAGAATAAGAAATTTTATTTTAAAATAAGGGTGTAAGAGTAATAATTTGAAGTTGTTATACCAAATTGCAGCCAGCCCCTAGTTACACCCCAGTTGGCGTCTTAGCTTGCGAATAAAGATTACCAAATGAAAATTCAAGTTTCTTTATTTGATTATACTTATCTCTTACTCAAATTTATTTTGTATTAAAGAATTAAATACTTATGTTAAGCCTACATCTACAAGCTTAAGCTTTTAGGTAAAGTGGTAAACTTAAGGTATGAAACCTGTCGTGACCCAATGACAGCAGGTTCAAAAAGATTGATGTAATTGATTTAAAAAGAATACTCAAACAATGATTGAAGAAGACGAGTAATCTTGGATTTTTGAGGAAAGAAAAGTGCTTGGCATCCATTTTTATTGATTATGGTATGCTAATATTTGCTCCTCTTCCTTCGCTGCTTTCGTACAACAAGGTTTGAGCAGCCTCCTCTCGCTGTCACTTACCCAAAAAAAAAAAAAAAAAAACACTCGGGCAAAGCAAATGACAGAAGTCATTGGTATTCGCTGCCATCAAGACAACCTTATACTCAATCTACCAGTGCAAGAGGGACTAACGCCTACAAAGCAAGCAACAACGCAGAAAGGCAAACGTAGAGAGAGGCAGCTTGCAGACCAGACTTCCTTAATCTATGCTTTTCTAAAGCGAAATACTATCTGAAGTATTGCTAAGAGTTAGCAAGCAAAATAACTCTGCTCATATTAACTAAATAAGAAGAGTAGAAGGAGAACTGAAATTAATCAAGAGGGAGAGGTAGATCGCAAGCAACTGTTGTGAAGTAATTTGTAGACGCCGAAGTATAATTAAAAAGTAGTTATACATTTAAAAGGTATTTTAGGAACTAAATGGAATTTAATGAGATAAATATATGGGTTTAAAATTTTTAATTGGATGTATTTAGAAGTGGGGGTTAAAGAGGTGAAAAGTGGAGGCTGAATAGAACAACTACCTAAAAATTAATTCAAGCCCCACTAAATTTCTTTATAAGCCCCTCATCCAGAAAAAAAAAAGTTAAAAAAACTCTAATAATAAATATAATTTAAATAATTCCAGAAATAACCTATTTTTGATTGTTACAATTGGTATTCTTTCCTTTTTATAATTGGATTATATTTGGTAAGTTAAAATCTCAAATTGCGATTTGGCTAAAAGATTCATGCCCTGTAATTAAGAATCTTAAAAGATTTTTGAGTGATTTCTCATCATCAATCATGTTTTTTTCTTTGTCAAATTCTTTTCATAGGTTTTCCTCTAATTTATTCACTACAAATCTTATATGGTTAAAAAAAATTCTTAACTTGAAAATGTAGATAAAGATTAATTTTTATGACTGCAATTAAGAATATTATCCAATTACAGAATATTTAATGGCCATGGTTGCAAACGCAGTGTGGGTTTCGATTACTTTCCATTGTTATAAGTTTATCACCTGCAAATAAAATTAAGAACCTCGTTTCAGAATATTTCCCATTTTGAAAAACTCTAGGCAAATATAATAAATGTTAAGATAAGGATATGGAAAGGCAATAGTAATAAGAATTAATACATTCTTAATTAGTTGAGAGACATTAATAGGAAGACATTTAAATATTTGTTCTTAATTAGTAAAGAAACATTAATAGTAAGACATTTAAAAGGGTATTTTTGGAATTATATGGAATATAATTATAACTTCAATTTTTTAATAATTGTTATTTAAAAAGGGGCTTAGAAAGATATTTAATAGGGCTTGAATAACAACACTCAAAATTAATTAAAAAGTGTTGTTATTTGACCTACTTATAAGATCTTCTGAGGTATGTAAGGCGCGATCTGATCCACATTACAAGTGCACAGGGCCTTTGCATGTGAGGGGGCGTATTAAAGAATTAAATACTTAATGTTAAACACATATTTACAAGCTTAAGCTTTTAGATAAAATGGTAAACTTAACATTTTTAAATCATGAATATATACTTAATAGATAATGATTATTGACTTTTAAGGGCAAAACAAACTTTTTTGTGCGTTGTGAAGATTTTGTTATTATCTAAAATTGTATGATTGAGATTGTGCTATTTTAAAGCTATCATGTATGACATTTTAAAATTGAAAATTAATTCATCTAAAGGGGTAATTATTTTTTTATCTGAAATCTGAATAGGTTTGAATTAAACTGAAATTTAAATAAGTCTGAATATAAAAATATGAATGATATATATATTTTTAATATTTGAATTAAAATGTCCGAAAACTAATGGTTTTATGCATATATCCCTATTTATATATTATTTTTACTTTTGTTTTTAGTTCACATAGTAAAAATATTTGCTTACAAAAATTTATTTAAATGTGCATAATTGGGTAAAAAGTTATTCTTTTTATAGAATTTGATAGATAAATAAGCTAAATGACTATAAAGTAATTTAAAAATATATAAAAAATCATACTATAAACTTAGAAATAAATAATAATGTTCCAAAATTAAAATATTAGGCTATGTATAAATTGATCATAAATAAATTTTAAAAGGACATTTAAGAGAATTAGAGGAGTATTAAATGATTAGACATTTGCATTCAGATAATAGCTAGAATTTAGCTTTTTCTATTCAAATGAAAATGTCTTATTTAAGTCTTAAGTTAAAAAAAAAACATCGTGAAAATATATGAAATATGAGAATAAGTTAATTTGAATATAACAAATGTCCATTGGCTATATTGTGCTAATACTGGATCCTTATA
Source organism: Boswellia sacra (assembly GCA_013180625.2). NCBI lineage: Eukaryota > Viridiplantae > Streptophyta > Magnoliopsida > Sapindales > Burseraceae > Boswellia > Boswellia sacra. The sequence goes on along the minus strand of SNVD02015105.1, from coordinate 919,215 downwards.
TTCATAAAGGTTTTTTTAACTCATGTAAATGAAATAGACAATTTATTTATAATAGTTGTAGTGAAGGTCACTGATAATTGGATTGATTATCCAATTGTGAGTCACTAAGTGCATGGTATGGAACGGATTACAAATAAGATTTCATTTCAGTTACTGTTTTAATTAAATGTTATAGGCACTAAATATACTTATGTTCTTAATCCTAAGTTTACCATGACATCATACACTAGCATGAAACATTTTCTGAATTACTAATGAGTGAGAATTTCTTATTCAATAGTCGGAAATGAGAATCTTTGTATAGTGATTGATCAATGGAACAATATTGGAATTTTGTGACTCCTTTGAAGTTTAATAAGTTCCCCTTAAGTTGTCAAAGTAATTGATTACTTAAATCTTTGGCCAAAGTATTCTTCTCTCATGTGATGATCAACATATTTGATTATGTTGGGTAATCAATAAAGTGGCGAGTGAGCTTAAGGTTCAAGATATAATTTAATTGGACAAATGGTCATTCCAATTAATTATGGAAATTAGACATAGGAACAGAATAGATGATTACTTTGTCATGGTTTATTCGTGTGTAAAATTCATCTATGATTTCATAAATTGTTTATAGTATTTAGAGTGCAACTACAAATCTATAGCAGAATGATTTTGTATTTAATATTTAATTCATTAAATCAAAATGGTGATTTTGGATTAGATTATGTTTTGGGAGGCAAATAATATAAACCCATATGATTTCTACAGTGGCTTTATTATGTGATAATCGTTTAGACAACTAGAAGCATGAACTCTTGATTTTGTATCAGACCCGACGCAGATTGGGTGGACTTAGTCCAGGCCCAAACCTAGTATCTCATATCATATGCCCATGACATTTTAATTTTCCATAAGAATTTCTTTTCCTAAGCATGATGGCAATATAAAGCAGAATGCTTTGTGGAAACCGGGCACTGAAAGAAATATTTCAATGGATACTTCAAAAGCACTAAGACAGTCGGAAGCGCCTTGGTTAGCTTCCTATTCAGCCAGTATGCCTCTTTGCACACCTTCCCTCCTATCCAATTCGGTGCCTAGCCTCGCGGCAAGCTGAGATAGTTGAATTAGATGTCAGTTCTTCTAAGTGAAATACGGTAGTATGGAAGTGAGATGCTCCACCAATGAAATTTATTTGTTTAATATATTTAGCACTACATCATGACATTGTTGACGACAGCCTTACCTAAAATAATGTACAAGACTTAATGAGTGCCGTAAGGTTGGTGAATGAGAGAATAATGGAGCAATGTATGGGCTCTTGTAGGGAACAAGAACTACGTACGGCTCCATTTGTTGAATAAAATTGAATTATTTTATTCTTCTTGCTTTTGGTTTTAGATCCTAGGCCATTTAGAAGGCAAGAGAATAGAATACTTAGTGGGAGAAAAGAATTCGGAAATGCAGGGAGGCGGGTGTGAGGTTTTTACAAAAAGAAAGAGTGTTTTTCATAAGCCGAACACACTTGCATCAAAGAGTTCAAGAATTCTTCAAAGTAATAGAGAAATAAAAGAGTACCCAAACATTCTAGATTATCACTAATCAAGAAGTTCGTGGGACAATTTTCCATTTTGCAAGATAATTTTTTTTAATCCTTTAGTTACAATTTACCCACACATTTTGATCCTAAGCTTCTGCTATGATTAATTTGATCCAACAGTGACTACATTTCTCATGTGACTTTGTTCATGGATGGAGCCATGTTGCGGCTGGTTGGGGCTGCTGCCTCCACTGAGAAAAGTTTTCTTTAAATTTCTATTAGCATTGATAGAATTCTAAGAATAGATTTATTCAAGTTTCATTATTATAAATCATTTACAAAATATAAAATAAACAGTTGTAATTTGTTTCAACTTCAAGTTCATTGAACAACGTAAACTTCTGTATTTTGATTTAATATTCGCTCCTTTGTTGACAATTTCTTAGTTTTTCTTATGATTATAGTAGATACCGTAACATATAAGTTTAATTTGTAAACATTGCTTATCACAAAATTAAAGAAAAAATTAATAGATGAGTTTATATCTACAGAAAAAAATATAATTGTATTATTGTTAATAACTTTACCATCTTAAGGATTAATATTGTATTATATGACTAACTCAGATGGTCATGACTAAGTATGACGTGTTTTAGCATGATTGCATTTTAACACAGATATGACTAAATTATATCATACATAAGTTTTTTGAAATTTAAATTTATTTCTCTTATATATCATAGTCAGATTAGATCTACAACTGATCTACAACTAACCTTTCTTACAGCTTGTGTTGGTAATCTATTAATAGATTGATAATTAACATGTCATATAATTTAACTTCTGTCATTTATTTTATTTTTTATCTAGTGTTATTTTATTAACTCAAATTGTAATAAATGTTATTTATTGATGAATTATAGGTATAACATTACTCTATATCTTATCTCTTAATTATGACTTGATTTATTTCAAGTCTTTTTTAAACTTATCGAGATTGTTTATTAGCAAGTGTTTCAATTTGAATGGTTGGGAAGTTGAAAATATTGTGCTTAAGAAAGCTATCACCTGTGTTGAACTTTCAATCGTTTTGATTTTTGAACAAATTGAATTTCAGGGAACATATCAAATTTATCTGTGTACCAAGAAAAGAATTTTAGGGAATTTGCTATTACTCGTTTTTCGGAGTAGAGGAAAAGGAGAGAGAAATTGGCGTTGAAAGAGAGAGAAGAAAATAAAAATCAAATAATAAATTCACTTAAAGCTAATGGCAATTTAGAATGATTTAAAGCCTGACTATTTGCCTAAGGCTTTAATCAAATTCCTGGAATTGATCATCTAGAGACATTTTAAACCGTCGATTGTTAAACCTTAAATTATTCGAGGTAATCCTTTGATGAAAAGTGAGTACATTAGGCGATAAATTGGAAAATTAAAAGGAAAGAGAAAACAAAGGAAATAGAAGCGCATGGGAAGAAATTATCTCTCTTTATTTAAACATTATAACGTCCATTAACCTTAATTAACGGCTCGGCATGATTTTCTAATCTCTCCTTGGTGGCCTGTAAGAACTTGAACTGCTCCCAACTTGACCATTGCATGGCCAAATTTAGTAGGAAAATCAGAACTAGCTGCTATTGCATCCACAATGGCCTGGGTAAACGAATCCAAAGCTAGATCTTGGTCAATTTGGAGAATCCCTTTATGTAATTTAATTTGCTGGAAGAAAGAGTTGTCAATTCTCGAAGAATTTGCAGGATTCTGGTCAAGATTAACGGTGTTAGAACTTGTTGAATTTTGAGGGCATCTGCGTTTCAGCGTGTCAAGTAATTTTGAATCCATGGAAGGGTCAGGTTTCCCTGTGCTTTTGTAATTGTAAAGACGATCCTGGAAGGAAGGACAATGTGCTAGTCCAATTGTATGACCACCTATATGTATATATAAGCCATGAAAAAAAAAACATATATTACTTAAATATATGTCAAAGAATAAGAAGAGGATAATGTAAATTGCGATGTATGTAAATTACCAAGAAGATAAACCATATCTATGGTATCGAGTCCTTTCTGAGAAAACGCTTTAATGTTTTGAGAAACTGTAATATTTGGAGGTGGGAGGTTTACGTTTTTAGCAAGAGATACAAGACCATCTCTTCTTCCTGTTTCTACCTCGTATCGCCCTCCTCCAGTCTGCATGCGTGGATGTCACATTTGTGTCAGCTTTGAACTAGAACAAATTTGGTCAGCTTTGTTGGTTTGATAGGTTTCTTACCAATTCAACAGCATCCCTAGCTGCTATCACAATGATATCAGCACAAGAGACGACGCCAGGGCAGACGAGCTCCACTGCAGTCTTTGCTGCATCAATAACATTGTAGCCTCTCACGCTTAAATTCGGAGGTGCGGTTTTCTCAGTGGAGTTCCCGTCCAGTAGAATTGATGCATCACATCCCTTTTTCACCATATATAAAATTAACATGAAATATTTTTAGCTTATAATTCACAAACATAAATTGTATTTTAACGAATTCTATAGTGAGAACTTACCTTGACAAAGCAATCATGAAATTGCATCCGAATTAGGGCGGGTGCTATAGTTGGGTCGGTGGTGAAAATGTCTGTAACCACGGTTTTCACAATAGTCTCAACATTATTAAGCAGACACTTTCCTTTGTAATATCCAACCTGAAGTTCACCGTGGCAGTGGCCTGAAAATTTGACAAAAATGATTCCGAGGGCCAGTGCCAAAGCAGCTGCTGTTGACGTCTTCATCTTTAATTTGGAAATGCCAATTGGGTTTGTATTGAATAGAACAAGCTTCTGTACCAAGTTATTTATAGGCGATAAAGGATTTAGAAATTATTATCAATAATAATGGAAACCTTGCTTGTAACTCCCAGTTTGTTGGTGTGGACAAATGATTTCCAAGTGAACATCATTTCTTTGTCATCCCTAGGGGTGGGTAACCTGAGGGGTAGGAAATGGAAATATGTCCCCACCAGGGGCGTACCGATTTAAATAAAATTGTTACGATACAAAAAAATTTTATTAATTAAGAAAATGCACCTAATCAGGGGGACAAAATAAATTTTACCTTAAAGTATTAATTCCATACTAAAAGGTAACTAAAATTATACTATAATAAAATAAAATAAGATTAAAATATAATATAAACATCAGATAAAACATTATCAAAGTTGTGCCCTATAATACTTTAAAAGATTAAAGATGATCTATTATTGAATCAAAGTCAATATTTTCAATTAGTTCTATTTCAATGTAGACAATTATTCAATCAGCAAAGTTCAAGAGATGTAGAGTGTGGGAGGTATAGGTTCGCATAGGGTGAGTTGTCTTGTCTAATAAAAATTCTTTATAACTATGGATTGAGTGGAAAAAGAAAACTAATTTTATACGATAATTATTTTATAATAAAGATTGAATGAAAATAGAAAAATATTATTTTAATAAAGGAGAAACCTAATTTTATATGATAATTATCATATAAAGATTGAATGAAAATAGAAAAGTATTATTTCAATAAAGGTTAATCACAATAAGAGATAAAATAGCATTGGTAACTCTGGTAACTCTTTTAAGAAGACTAAAATTTAGAAAAGCTAACATGTTTAGAAAAATAAAATATGATTTATAAGAGATTACAAATTATATATAAATTTATTCTAAAAAGTAGGGTAGACTATTTAGTGAAAACTAAATTAAAGTTTAGAATTGAATTAAATTATATATAAATTTAACTGACGACCTAATATATTCATCAAAGTCCATCTCAATCATTCCCTCGAAACCAACTGCAATCCCAGCTTCATTTTTTTTTTTAACTTGAGCCGGGGAAGATCTTCTCCGTAGACTTGGATTCGTCGCCTGCAGGTAAAGCTGTTAAAATTGATCACCCATTTAAGAATGGCAATCTTCTTGTTCGCTTTGTAGGTTCTTCCAATGGATTACTTGCTTTTTACAACTGCGTTAATTTTGACCTAGTTTTGTTGAATCCATCAACTGGGAAATATCGAACATTATCCAGGTATTACAATTACAATCTTGATGATACCACTGTTATTTTTTCTTGTTTAAAGGGGTTTTGTTATGACGTTGCTAGTGATAGATTATAAGATTTTAAGCATTTCAAAAAGATTTTCGATGAAGATTTTGAAACTACAGAAGCAAGTAACCCTGTTGAAGTTATTCTATGTATATCTAGTTTGAAAACTAATTCTTGGGAACGGATTAAAGACCACTCCCCATCATATTATTTTGAGCTGGCACATGGTAGTGCTTTTGTAGACGGTGCTTTTCATTTCGTGGCACAACTAAGTGATTATCGTCATTTGATCATTGGATTTGATATAAGGGAAGAGAAACTATTTCTTGTGCCGCAACCTGATGCTACAAGCTCGAACTATGCATATGTGACCCTGGAAGTTTTGAGTGGATGTCTGAGTTGCTTATACGGATATTGGGTCGGACATGTGGATGTATGGGTGATGACGGAATACGGCGTGGAGTCGTCTTGGACTAAGCTCTTTTTCTCTGGCAACAAATGGTCTGTTATTTTGCTAGTCTTACGACTTATTTAAGGGCAACCTTCATTGGTATGACTTAGAAAGCAGACAAAGGAGACTTTGGAGATTCATGGAAAGAATTTGGAGACTCATGATGAGAAGCAAAGATTTTGGGCTACAACTGCTAATTGTAAAGTCTTGTTTTACCTTAATGAAAGAGCCTGTATATATATACAATAATTCTCAGGTTTGTCTCCCGAATGTTATATTTTTTTGCAAACCTTACATGTCAGCCCTCCGTTATATCCTATGGCTACAGTCTACCCAATTTTAATTAAAAAAAAAAATCTGCTCCTACTGTTTCTCATTCTCACTCATATTAGGGGTGATTGCAATTTCCCTCCTGAGGTTCAACTAAAAAAGGTCATCCCTCAGAGATCAGTAATTACAATTTGCCCTTAAAATAAAAGTCATTAAAAAGTTGAGTTGGCAGTATATAGAAAGGGTAAAATTGTAATCAACTAACAAAATATTAAAAATTAAATTGATATTCAAAATAAATAAAATAATAAAAGAATTAAAACACCAGCTACTGTTCATCTCCATCAAAAAGCCATCTTGATCTGCTGCTCATCTTCATCTAGAGCTCTTAACAGCTAAACCAACATAACAATGGCATAGGACCACAAATTCAAAGCAACAAATTTAACAAACCTCTCCAGGCGCTGCACAAAGGAGTGAAAGACCCTATTATTTCCCTCCAATTCACAGAGCAATTTTGCATCCTCAGACAGATGAACCCCAACTTTGCCTTCTGTGACCATAAAAAACTTCTCGCCACTCAAATCAAATCAAAGTAGCTTCTTTACCCAATTTATGATAGAAACGCCTCCTCCCTCTCACCAAATTGACCATAGTTAAGCACTTGTCTCTACCAACAGTTAACACAAGCTTCCCAGAAGGATGAACAACCAAGTCATTGATTCCCTTCTTGTGCACCTTAATAGACTTCAAAAGAACAAAAGGGTCAGCGTCAAAAATGGAGAAAAAAGCCATCAGCGGATGTTGAGATGAGGTTGTGAGGGAAGGAGACGTTTTAGGGAGTGTAGAAGGCAAGAGAGGTGACTAAAGAAGAGTGATGGTGGACGAAGGCACCGAGGGAAGCAGAAGAGGAGAGACCGAAGAGGTGGATGGTGTAGTCGCTGGAACCAAATGCGTGGCAGTACCAGAAACAAAGAGAGGTGACTAAAGAAGAGTGATGGTGGACGAAGGCACCGAGGGAAGCAGAAGAGGAGAGACCGAAGAGGTGGATGGTGTAGTCGCTGGAACCAAATGCGTGGCAGTACCAGAAACAACGAGAATGTTGACAAGAGCGAGGTGGGGAGGGTAAGAGAATAGCTGGGTTAGGGTTAAGGTTAGGGTTGAGGAAGATGAGTTATTTTTATTTTTATTTTTTACAGTAATGTATGATAGTAATTATTATTTAATAAATTAATATATTTTTTATTATTTAAAGTGATTAGGGACAATATATGGATTTCATAATTCTAACCCTGCCAACTCAACTTTCTCACTTCTAAGGGGCAAATTGCAATTGCTATTCTCTGAGAGATGATTGTTTTTTTCAGTTGAACCTCAATGGGGAAATTGTAATTATCCCGTTATATTACTTGTTACTCCTACTCCTTACTTTCATGTTTTTTCTCACCTCAGCTTGCATTTATATCTCATTTTCCCTTTTCCCTTCTTTCTTTTTACATTCAATCTCATCCTCTCTCTTTTTTTTTCACTTGTAATTGTAGTGCATCCTTTAGAACTATTCTTACTTCATCATTTTCTCACATTTTCTCCTTGGTATTTGTAATGCCTCTTTTGAAAGTTGAGTGTTCTTCAGTCATCTTTTTCTTATTCATAATTAGCAACTCTCTACTTTCATCTCTTTTCTCTTCTATATGTGCATTTTCTACGCTTTTATGGATTGTGGATGATAGATGCTTGTTAGGATAAGCAGAGTAAAATATATTTAAGTTGAAGAAAATTAAAAGTTGGTTCTACTCCTTCTACCCTTTGCACAAGAAAATGATCTGAAAAAAATCACATTCAACCAAAAGCTCTTGAAATAAAATTACAAAGATAAGAAAAAGAGAGATAGAAAAAATGAGATTGATCAATTTAAGCTATGGTAGTGCCAAATGACGAGGAGCTTGGACTGCTCTTGAAGACAAAATTCTTCAAAAATTACATTGCATCTCTGGTGCGATTGAAAGGTGAAAGACATATGAAAGGAGACAGAAAGTTAAAGTTGGGCTTGAGAGAGAAAGAGTAAAAAATGGTGTTTGACTCTTTGCATAGTAGACAAAAAGAATAATAATTAACGAAAAATATACTAGTCTTACAAACTCTATATATAAACTCTTACATACAAACTGATATGTCATAAGATAATTGAAGTAATAGATATATAAAATCATATTATTTAATGAAGAGTGATGAAGTGTAAACATATGAGTAGAGTCACATCAGTTTGTATATATAAGTTTGTACACAAGAGTTTGTAAGAGTAGCATTACATATAATTAATATGATAGAGAACGAGAAAAAGTAGAAGCATTTTTTATTTTAATTAAAATCGAGTAGATTGTAGCCATGAGATCCGCAAAAAATATAACATCCGGTAGACCGGACCTAAGAAGAATTATTATTATTATTGTTATTTTGTTAGTCATTCATACATCTTACAATATTAAAAGTCACATGCATAGAGTTGTGAGATACATATTTCATAGTTGAATTATGACTAATGATACAGTTTAATGAGAGATTTTTCTTAGAAATGTCTATATTTATCTCTATAAACAAGTGTTCTTTTAGAGAGAAAAGAAGAATTTAATACGATATAGAAGTTATCTATATAATGTTACCCTCCTCACTTCTCCTTTTATATGTCAAAAAATTTTGCTTCAAATTTTCTACTACAGGAATCAAACATCCTAGGCGCACGCACACATACATATACATACATACACGTATAGATTGTTATGTAATATTAAAATTTTTTATCAGAACATGTAATTAGAACAGACAGTGTGCCCATTTATTTTTATGTTCTATTAAAAATTTAATCAGAGCGAATCAAGTTAATTAGAAGTCTAGAAGAGACATTTTTCTGAGTCCTCGCTTAAGTCATGTAAATTTATCACGTAAGTCAGCAAACGTCATTTGGAGTTGCGACATTGTTTTCTTAGAACTTACATTCGTTAATCATTAACCTATCTACCATATAGAGACGACATCAAAGCACTCTACCATATATATGGAGATGACATCAAAGCAAGAGAGCGTTCAAGAGTGTTTGCATATGTAAACTGAAGCATTATTTCAATTCTTAAAAATCAAAACAAATAATATTTGATGATTATTTGATAACAAGTTAACATGTCAAAACCAAATGTGTAAAAAAAGGGGGCGGAAAAGAAGAGAGTACATTAGGCAATTAATTGGGAAAAAAAAAACAAAGGACATAGAAGAAAATGGGAAGAAATTCTCTTCCTTTAAGTAATTATGACGTTCATTAACTTTTAGTAACGGCTCGGCATGATTTTCTATTCTCTCCTTGGTTGCCTGTAAGAACTTGGACTGCACCCAACTTGACCATGGCTTGACCAAATTTAGTTTAAAAATCAGAACCAGCAGCTATTACGTCCACAATGGCTTGGGTAAGCGAATCCAAAGCTAGATCTTGGTCAATTTGGAGAATCACTTTATGCAATTTAATTTCCTGGAAATAAGAGTTGTCAACTCTCGAAGAACTTGCAGAATTCTCGTCAAGATTAACGGTGTTAGAACTTGTTGAATTTTGAGGACATCTGCGTTTCAGCGTGATAAGTAAGTTGGAATCCATGGAAGGGTCAGGTTTCCCAGTGTTTTTGTAATTCTAAAGACGATCCTGGAAGGAGGAAGAATGTGCTACTCCAATTGTATGACCACCTATATGTATGTATAAGCCATGGAAAAAAAAATATATATTACTTGAATATATGTCAAAGAATAAGATGAGGACAATGTATTTTGTGATGTATGTAGATTACCAAGAAGATAAACCATATCTGTAGTATCGAGTCCTTTCTGAGAAAATGCTTTAATGGATTGAGAAACTGTAATATTAGGGGGCGGGAGATTTACGTTTTTAGCAAGAGATACAAGACCATCTCTTCTTCCAGTTTGTACCTAGTATCGCCCGCCTCCACTCTGCATGCATGCAAACGAACATAAATATCAGTTTTGAAGTAGAAATAATAGTTGGGTCGGCGGTGAAATTTGCTGTAGCCACGGTTTTCACAATAGTCTCAACATTACTAAGCAAACACTTCCTTTGTAATATCGAACCTGAAGTTCACCGTGGCAATGGCCTGAAAAGTTGACAAAAATTAGTCCAAAGGCTAATGCGAATGCAGCTGCTGTTGACATCTTCGTCTTCTTAATGGAAATGCCTATTGGATATGTACTGAATAGAACAAGCTTCTATACCAAACTATTTATAATAGGCTTGACAAATTCTATACAACCCGTTAACACAACACGAATCCATTCGATAAAAATATGTTTTAGATCTAATATTATTAGATCGGGTCGTTAATGGGTTAACATGGTAAAACCTTATTAATATTGGGCCGTGTTTGGGTTTATCCTATAAAAAATGTTTCACCCGTTTAACCCGTTAATATTAAAGATAATATAGTAAATTTATTTATGATACATAAAAAATATAATAACAACAAATACTAATTTATAATTATATTTAACCTAATTAAAATTATTCTAAAATAATTACATAATATTTTTTTAGATGTGTATGATATGATATTTTGATTAAAAATACAGAGAAGAAACTTATAAAATATCCTATTTCATTTTTAGCAAATCATTTAATAATTGGATATTATCAATTTATCTTAAATATGCTTTAGATGGACTTTAAATGATGTTGGATACAAAATTTTGTTTATATTTTCGTATTATATTAAATTTGGATTATTCAATAGATTTCAAAATATTTGTTAGACTTTAAATTTATAAAGTATTGGTTGTATTATATGTTTAAAATTTATACAAATCATATTACACATATTGTTGTTTAACTTGAAAATAAAAAATGGGTTAAATTGGTTGGATTCGGCTAAAACGTTAAGTTAACAGTCGGGTTTTGGTTTCTAGATTTAGATCCAATAAATTAATGGGTCGGATTTGGATTAATATAATTTAATACGAAACGACACAAACCCACTCTAACACGATCCGGTCTAATTTATAGGCGATAAAGGACTTAGAAATTATTATTAATAATAATGGAAGCCCTTCATGTAACTCCAAGTTTATTGGTGTGCACAGACGATTTCAAAGTGAACATCATTTCTTTGCCCATTAAATTGTAATTAAGGAAACGTGCAGGCAAATGAAAATTATAGCAACTAATATGCTCAGGAGACCAGAGCCGTTACAGAATTAAATAAAAATATCTTATATGCCGACTTTTGTATTATTAAAATTTATAGCTATTTTGTACGATAAGATATTGTTGACAGAGTGACACTGTGACGGTACAAGTGGACTTTTGGAATTGATGCTTTGACCTTCACAATTAATCACAAATCTCCCGACTTCACTGGTGAGTGGTGACACGCACGTATCGACAACTGGTTAACTGTTGACACTCTAATTTTATGATCTTTGGAGGAAATTAAAACTAGGTAAGGTAGAAAACCTAGGAGACGCAGGCTAGCTTCACCTTCACATCTAATGCATGCAAGTCAAATTTTTGTCGTCAAATGTGTTCCTTCTACAAACATTATATTCGTGCTTTAATTTTAGCTTTTAAAAAAGTAGTTATTCAATGAATAAATGGTTGTAGAGAGCTGGTCAAAGTAATTCTTGATCTATGCGGCTGCTTATGGAGAATGTTCCTATGGGTAACTTAGCATATATAATAATGATAATGGTAGTTTTAATGTATGCCCAAAAATGATAAGAGCCGTTTTGATATATATATATGTATGTATGTATGTATGTATGTATGTATGTATGTTTGTATAAAGATGTGTTTGATAGTTATAAAAAATATATTAATCATGAGGAGTGAGGATATATAAATGTATATATCAACCAATCATTAATATTATCATGTGTCAATAAACCTTCAAAAATTGAGATAAAATTAGATGAGTATAGAATCTTAATTCTTTAATATGAACGATATATAAGCAAATATATTGTAAAATAGTGTTGGAATAAACTTTTATTCTTTTCCGGGATAGAATAAGTGAATAAACTTTCTTTGCAGGATCATGTTAGCATTTTAGCTTGTGCAAAGAAGACAAATTTTTACCCTTTTTGAACGATGATCTCTGCTGGCATGAGCAGAAAGTAAATGTTTAATTTGACTACATTTTTTATGTGTGCGGCCAGGTTGACCACAATTAGTAGTCTTAAAACTTTAAAGGCAGAGGTATAAAGAAATTTTTACTTTGTTCCGCTCCTCAAAAATTCATAATACGGTTTTTTTTCCCTAGTCTTTTATCATCTTCTCCCTAATATATTATGTAATTTTTTTAACCAATTACCAATTATCTTTTTTTTTCTCAAAAAGGTTATTAGCTGGGTATTGATATATACTTGGTTTCCCATGAGGGCACGGGGAAGTCTTAATAAGACTTGCCTTGGGATCCTGACCAGCCTCGGGACTAGATAGAATGGCATTCCCAGTTACAAGGGATGGAAAGAACATTGCTAGAGCAGTTGCGGACGGTTTTTCCCCTTCTTTCTTGCAAAGGAGAATTGGGCCTTTATAATGTGCTTCCTCTCGCGGATCGTGTTTCGCTACCACTTTTTAAGGACACTTTGATCTTTTTACATTCTTGCGGCTTGCAAGGCCACTGCGGTACCAATTGAAAAACAATTGTAGCGAGTGAGGTCTACTCCACGCAGCCAAGTCTTGTCAAAACCTAAGTTGAAGCTGCCCCCATGTCGCCACAAGGGAGGTAAAAAGGAAAGAGATGGATGGGGTTTCTCTCACTTTTAACGTAGTGGGAACTTAGCGGGAGAGCGCGTCCCTAATAATTGGGTCGTTATACTTTGAAAATAAGTAATTATCTTGATAATATTAACTATTTCTTTATTTTTCGATCCAGGGATTTTTCGAGAAAGAGTTAGGTTGGCTTCTTTTATGTAAGATGAAAGAGTTCAATCACAGATAGATCATAAAGGGAAGAAGGTTATCGAATCTATTAAGAGAAAGATTTGTCCAAAAGAAAATCTTAACAATTGCATCCAAATAACGAGAGAGATGTAAAAAGCAAGTCCGATTATGCCTATTCTCAATCCCTCATCTGTCCCACTAAAAAAAAATATTCTTGTGGTAGCGTGATTTCTTGGTAAAAAATACAGTGAAATCACTTTTTTGGTACATAAGTATAGGTGGCTAGAGTAGTTCCATATGTCACATACTTTTTTGTTTGAGACTTTAAAGGAAAGCCCAGAAAACCCAACCTATACAAAGAGCTCTTTTTAGCCCCTACCCCTAACAAGGTTTTGGATCTTTCAAATCATTCCCGCAGGAGAACCAGACCCATTTTTTCTGATCCTTGGTTTCAAGCAAGGAACTTCATCAGTGTGTAGAAGGAAGTATAAAAAGTTTGTTTGAAGGCCAAATCATATTGGTTACATACAAACTTAAAATTATTTTAAGACTTTCAGCTTAAGATACCAAAACTTCGATTGCCAGATACCGTCAATTATTACCATAAATGGAGTTGATGATGACGGATTTAGAAAGAGTATCTTCTAAAGACTTCCCCGGTGGTGGCATTGTCGTCGAACATGCTAGGTCGCCGACAGTTGTTAGCCAACGAAAGTAACTCCGACAGATGACTTTCCAAAAAAATAATTTTAAAAAATAATTTTAAAATAAATTTAAAATTTTAATTTGTTAGCTAAATAATTAATTTATTAATTTTAAAATTTTATTATTCAAAAGCATCGTTGGATTTATATTTTTGAGAAGAACAATTTTGACATTTTCGTATATCAAATTTTAGCTTTTCAAAATCAGATAAAGTTGTTCCCTACTTGCTTTTGCAATCTGATACAAAAATGAATTCTTAAAGCAACAACTTCTTGGATAATCAATTTTTTAAATGTTTATCAAAATCAAAATAGTTATAGCTAGTAGTATAATCAAAAAAGTGTTGTACAACTACCAGACCAAATGCACTCATAGTTCAAGTAGATGTTAATTACGCACCGCGTTGTAAAGGGATTTGCCGCACTTATTTAATATGAAGGTAAATATATTGTCTCTTTTAATTAATAGTTTAAGAATTAAATTAATTATCATCATCTTTTATTTTTTTTTAATGAAATCCAGTGAATATTAATACAATATTATTTTTCCATGTAGAATTAAATATTTAGGAAAATTATAATAAAACAAACGTTAATGGCAATCATCATTTGGAGGATTCGACAAATATTATTATCTTGATCACAAGTTACAGGGTGTTTTATTCCATATATCCTCTTTGTGTTTGGAGGCAAAGAAAATTAACTTATTTGTAGTTTAAATTTCTTATAACTAAAGGTTTTCTATGGTTTTTGTATCCGATTTCAAATTTATTTTATGAACGTTCCTTTTCATATTCGATTTATCTTTTAATTTGAAAAAGTGATGAAAGATGATTAATGGACCCATGTCCCATGTTGGTGGACCGGTGCTCATCATGAGTTAATGAGAGCTAATAAGTAGTAATACTTGTGTAGTTTGGCACTTCGCAAGCTCGAAGGAGTTGAATATTACATGATATATAATATTTTATTATAAATAATGTTATACTTATAAAGTTGAGATATAAAGTTTTTATCTCAACTGTTTTATCTCAACTGATATAATAGGTGATACATGGTAATGCCTTGTCATTTGTCACATCACCAAGTATAATTAATTTTTAATTTTTTTCAATATTTATCATTTATATGTGATTTATATATTTATTATCTTTCCTTGAATTAAGTTTTTTTCTTCTTATCATCAATATTGAATTAAAAATTGATTAAAGTTGGTGACATTGTTGATGACAAGATATTGCCATGTAATTATCACATAAGTTGGAATAAGAACTTTATATCCCAATTTTGTAAATATAGTATTACTCTTTTACTATTTCTCAAACTTTTATTACAGTTTTCTTTTGAAATTTTAATATATACTTGTCTATTTGTAATTTAAATTTTTTAAATATATTTGTTTATTGAACAATACTATATTTACAAATTTTGAATATAAATTAATGTCTTATTTTTTGCTTATCAATGATGTTAGAGTTATAATATTTACATAATATAAACTCTACAACATGACGTGACAACTTAGATGATAAAATCCTATTAAAGATGTAACTTTTCTCATCTCATTTTGTTTTTTTCCTCCTCCAGTGAATTTTCGTAATGTAAGCTACAACATCATACTGTAGACTTTAAGTTGTATAACTATTATAAGTTTTATATTACTCTTTATTTATTAACTCATCATCAGTACTCTTCATAAATGAGTTAACTTTTGTGTAATTTACAGTTTTCTTTTGAAATTTTAATATATACTTGTATATTTGTAATTTAAATTTTTTAAATATATTTGTTCATTGAACAATACTATAGTTACAAATTTTGAATATAAATTAATGTCATATTTTTTGCTTATCAATGATGCTAGAGTTATAATATTTACATAATATAAACTCTACAACATGACGTGACAACCTAGGTGACAAAATCCTATTAAAGATATAACTTCTCTTATCTCATTTTGTCTTTGTCCTCCTCCAATGAATTTTCGTAATATAAACTACCACATCATACTATAGACTTTAAGTTGTATAACTATTATAAGTTTTACATTACTCTTTATTTATTAACTCATCATCAGTACTTTTCATAAATGAGTTAACTTTTGTGTAATTTATTCTTCTAATTATTTTACGGCATATTAGTTTGTAGATAAAAGAGTTTAGATACAAAGTTTATAAAACTAATACTATTCTTTATTTCTTTGTATGTAAGCAATTATTTTCTTTTTTTCCCTCTTTATTAATTAATTATTGGCACAAGAAATCCTTTATAGCTAATATCTTTTTCAAATTCATTAAGAATGCATTTTTTTATTAACCTTTTGAATAATCTTTTTCCTCTGTTATCATCAAAATAATTAAAATAATCTAGATGCGTACGCTGAAATATGGACAATTCGCAGCAATTATTGTTATTATTATTTTTTTTCTCTAATTTTTTTCCTTTTTCAAGTGATTTAGTTTCTTTAATTATTTTTATATGTCAAACGGATTATACCTAGTGGAACATTAGAACTAGTTTTAATTTTAAATAGTAGCGAGATTTTGGTGTTTACAGGGTATTGCTACAGTAATTATTTGGTACCATGTATGAAAGATTAGTATCATGAATTTGTTAATAATGGAAAAATATCTTAAATTTTATTATTTATTATTTATTATTTATTTTATTTTATTTTATTTTAAATTTGTTAGAAAGATGCTATTTTTGCCAAACCCTATAATAAAATTACTCCATTTTTATTTCATGACAAAGATCATATACATCCTTATAAAAGAGTATGTAAAAGGGTATAAAAAAAATTAATGAATTCATTTTCACTACCTTAGTTTTCCTGTTATTGAAAATAATAATCAATTGATTATCTTTCAAATCTTGCATATAAATAAGTAAAAAATGATACAGAGGTTGCAATAAAAGAGCCGTCTATTTTTAATACATCATTTTAGTTTTAAAAAAATTACAGATCTTAAAGAATGTTTGTAAAATACTATGAGCCATACTTTAGGAATTTCTCTACAACAGCTCACCCAACATATGCTGATATATTGGTGCAAAAGAAATAAAATTTTAGATAATTGAATAAGTAAAATAATAAAGGGCCAGCCCAAATTTAACATATTAAATATGGCTTAGTTTTTTTTTTATATTTCTTTTGATCACCATTAATCAGCATCCCGATACAATTGCATTAATATGTTTTCATTAATTTGGTTAATTGTCCAAAAAAATAAATAAATTTACTATCGAAAAGGCACAGTCAACTTAACCTTGATGTTTACTCTAATAACAGGTAGATTAAAAAGATAGCTTAAATAACAAGAAATCCAATCTGTTAGTCAACTGCCAAGTAACACTTAATAGAAGCCTTGGTTAAAAATGTTTTGGATATTGAATGCAGAGAGTTGGGTTTGAACTTTAATTACTAGTATATGTTTTCTCATTTTGGTTGTTTAGAAAATGAAGCAGAGCAAAAACAAATAAATAAATAAACGGAAATTCATTGTGCCATTGTGGAGTCTTTCGAGTGGTTTTGCTTTTGAGGGAAACTAAAGATCAATTTGGAGCTTTGAGTTTGCTTAATGTTTTGATGGTTTCATTGTTGGTAGTGGAGATTTAGGAGCGAATTATTTTTTCTAAAGTCTGAACTTAACTTATTCTCACACTTTAAATCTTTTCATTATGTTTGTTCTTTTTTTTACTTAAGATTTAATCTAAGATATTTTTATTAAATGAGAAAAAGCTAAAGTTTTAGCTTTAATCAAAATACAAATGTATAAATTATTTATTATTCTTCTAATTCTCTTAAATGCCCTTATAAAATTTATTTATGACCAATTTGTATACAACTTAATATTTTAATTTTGAAAAATTATTATTTATTTTTAATTTCATATTATGATTCTCTCTATATTTTTAAAATTATATTATGGTCATTTAGCTTATTTATATATCAAATTCTTAAAAAAAAAACTTCCTTAGCCAATTATACACATTTAAATAAATTAAATTTATAATAAATTTGGGTGTGCAAATATTATTACAATGTGAAATAAACTCACAAGTAAAAATAATATATAAAAATAGGGATATATATGTAAAACCATTAGTTTTTAGACATTTTAATTCAGATATTAAAATAAAAAATAAACATATTATTTCATATTTTTATTTTCAAACCTATTTATATTTTAGTTTAATTTAGACTTATTCAGATTTTTAATTAAAAAAAATCGCTCCCTTAGACTCAATTTTTTTTTAAATTATGCGTGATTTGATTAGTGGTGCTTCTTGTTTTTTTGTTTTTCATCCTAATATTTTCCACGTTTGGTTCATGTCGGTGGTAGTGGTGAGTGGTAGCTAGCAACAGCGGCGGCTGGCAACAAGATATGTTGGTGTTACAAAGAAATAACCGGAGAGATTTGGAATGAAGAAAATATATATATATATTAAAGAAAGAAGAATATTAACTAAATTTTTGTCATATTTTTGGAAAAAATAGAGTTTTTTTTTCTCAAAGTACTTAAAGCTAGAAAAGTCAATTTATTGGGAAAAAAAACAAGAGCATATTTGCTTGGGTTTTTCTACTGATTAAAAGAGCTTATTTTTAATGTTAAACTCTTTTATAAATTTATTCTTATATTGATTGGCTTCGCATGAAAAAAGCTTACATATGATTAAAAAAAATTATATCTTATGGGAAAAACCCAAATTGAGGATTTTAGAAATTATTTTTAAGTTTTTCCAAAGGTTTTAAATGTAAAAAATACACTCATTTAATTTTAAAAGTTTTATCTCATTCTTTTTTTACAGCAAAACTCTTTTTTGATAATTCAACTATATAAAATATATCTGTATTTTTCTAACCAAAAGATCTATAACTTTTAAATAAAAGCTCGATTTTTAGAAACTTTACTTCAATAAAATCTACATTCGTAAGCTCTAATAGAAAAAGCCGAAACAAATAGACCTGAATCAAAACAAATTATTCAATTGAATATCTCTTAGCAGCCATTAAATTATTGGATTTATGTGTTATTTAAGTAGTTTTTTTTAATGTTGTTGTTATTAACCCTAATGAAATTATTGTTCCTAAAAGAATGACAATAACTAAAACAACTGTAGCATAAAATGTGTTTTGCACGCGAACCATGTGCAGAAGTTAATAGTTTATCATGTTGGTTTTTAGCATCCAATGCAATTCTCTCACGAAAATAATATGTAAAAGACTTTTTTTTCTAGCCAATTATAATTTAATTTGACAAAATATAGATTGTGTGACATCAATATTGCCATGATATTATTATTTATTGAGATGATAGTTAAACTTTAATTTGTAACTTAAAATTATAATTTATATTTTTAATCATTGATTATAATCTTGTCCGTTGGTCATCATAGCAAGACAAAAGATAAGACAATGCTTTTTAAGTGTTAAAATTGTTAGGAAAAAAAAAATACACACAAACGCACTTTTGGAAAATTACTCATAATAGAGTATAATAGTGATATACATCTAAAAATTTATCCTAAAATTATGCATTACAAAAATTTAAAACTTCAATATCATTCATTATATTACCGACTCATCTACTTATCAATCATTAATTAAATACACTAACACATTTCAAATGATGAGATAATAAAGTTGCTAAATTAATAAACTTCAAATTACATAATTGATTTCACCAAACAATCATTAATTGATTTTCATCTTATTTATTTTCTTCATTAATTGATTTCACATGATTAATTGATAATCCACTTTATAACAAATCATTGATTGATTTCGCATCTTTTAGATAGTAAATTTAAGATAAAAATTTAACATAAGTAATATTCTTACTTTTATAGCAATTATAAGTTTTAAATTAAGTACCCATTAATATAAGAAATTCAATCGGGTCATTGTTTTATCTTTCTTTGCACAATTCTTAAGAAATTGAATTTGAAATTTTGAATCCTTAAATTAAGATTATATAGAAAATAAAATCTTTTGTTGCTGCAACTTTTCCATATCTGAAATTAAAAGCTAAAGCATATTTTTATTTTAGGAGACCCCATTCAGTACTTTAAGACTTACTTTACTAAGGATGAATAAAGAATATGATTGAACGTTGCAAATCCACTGATATAGTTTTCATAAATTTCTACCAGACACATTTATTATGTTAAACATGTTAGTAAATATTTAAAATCTATAATCTTAATAAAAAAATTTATTTTAAAAAAATAAAGCAAATAAGGCCATGAGCCAATAACTTTACTAGGACTCCCGTCAACAAAGACCCAGATATCATTTCATTATAAAGAAATATTAAATTTACCAACTCTCTCTTACAAACTTAGTTTTATAGATCCATAGTCTTATATGATTGTTACATCATCAACCTTTATTAATATTATTAAAAAAATTAATTTTTACTCCTCCCCTCATTAAAAACTTCATCCGTTTGTAAAATTGAATTAATCGTTTGGAGAGCTTAAGTGTAATGTTATTCTTCAATATAATATAATATTTATTCCAATAAATATTCCTTAAATCAACAATAATTCATTTAAGAGTAATACTATTTTTATAAATTTTTTTATATAAATCCACTCATACAAACTATAAATAATGCTACGCCTACATCTCATTTACAACTAAAATTTTATACAACCTGAGTTTATAAGATATTATAAGATAATTAATTACGATGTCATTTAATTTAATATTTTTTATTAATTTTTAGTTTTTACTCATTTAATGGTGGTTTGCCAACTTAAGTTGTATAAAAAATGATTGTAGATGAGTTGTAAATGTAGCATTACCCATAAACTATATAGCATGGTGTGATTGGATAAATAAATATAAACAATGGATTATATTCATTAAGATGAGTGATATGATGATCATGCAATGATGCCACATCAGTTTATATAATTAATTTATAAGAATAATATCAATCTTTATTTAATGACATTTATGAAATATAAATTATTCTTTTCAATATATTCAATTCCTATTTTACTTTTATCCAGAATTCCTAATAACGTAGCATTATCACTGTACAATGAAATAACTAGAAAATGATATGGTGAGTAAATATTGCTTTTATGTCATTTATCATATCAGTTTAAATCTCTATATTTACCTTTCTTCTTTTATATAAAATTTACATATTTAATGTTTAGTTTATTTAAAAAAAGTGAACTTTTATTTTCTATAAATTTCCTCTTCCCATATTTATATTTAAATTTTATTTTTGCAGTTAAATATCTATTCATTGATCCTTTAAATATGATATATAGCTTATTATCATTCAAAATTAACCTGATTTCATTACATTTTCCATTAATTTTAGAATGTATAGAGTTTATTTTATTTTTTTAATTATCACAACATTTTCAAATCTAATTATTTTTACTTGATTTAGTGTCTTATGCGTTCATATTTCCTTAAAAATCCTTTACAGCGGTTGTTCACTTTTATATATATCTTCTCTCTAACGCTTCATGCGAAGCTGCTGGGAAGCCTGTGGATTCTTCCCTCAGAAATCTTCTCCCAACTTGAAAGCTCAAATCAAGAAAAGTATATATCTGTATAACGTATATATATGAGCAATCCCTCAATTTAATGTGAAAGCTTAGAAAGACTACTGAAATATGGGATCTAGAAAGCTGGGATTATTCCTCTTTTGCCTCTTCCTTGATCACCTTCATCTTCCTCCCGCATATCCACTCTCACATAAAACGCCACTCGTTACAGGTATTTTTTTTCTTTCTTTTAAGTTTAATATATTCTTGGCCAGAGTTTATTATTTCTCTTTTCTCAGTCGTTTATAATTCCAAGTATATTATTTCTTCTCATTAGTGTTTTTTTTTAACCAAATCCATTTGGATCAAAATCTAGTTTTTCAATTGTTCAGAATTGATGATCATCAAAGCCTATTTATTATAGATTAATCTCTAATATAATCTATGTTCTAGTAGAGCTCGGTTACACTCTATCTGATAACATCTTTTCACTTCCACGACAATGCCAACATTTATTTCTCAATTTCAAATATTAATCAAAATCTAACTATTTTTCTTCTTTAATTTTAAAAATGTAGACTATTATCATTCTTTTTTTTCGGTTAAAGTATTAGAAAATTGTAGCACCTTCTATACCAAATCTTTAAGAAAATTTGAAAAGTAGAGAATAATATAGATGAATGAGGAAAGATTTTTTCCATCCACTGGAGAATTACTCTTTTTGGAAGCAATTTGCAGTAGACATGCTTTGCTTGTGGATGCCGCATTGGAAGCTTTTTCTTTTTCAATTTATTCTTGTTCCTTGCTCTAGTGGTTGTAAAAGTCGATTGATGCTCTCAAGTATGCTACAACATCTGGGCCTCAGTAAGCCCATTCATAAATTGGGCCTCAATGAGCCCATTCTAATTGCTATACTTCTATTTTGTTGTAGACTTTGAACATCAGGAACAAAACGTTAGAGAAGAAAGAGTGACAGAAAATTTGTCAGTGAAAGAGGGAGTAAAAATCATATCTGTGAATAGGCGCGGTGGTGGGGGTCACGGAGGCGGTGGGGGTCATGGATCCGCTGGCGGTCATGGGGGGGAAGGAGGACACGGCGGTGTAGGTGAGAACAACGGCCAACAGCATGGTAATGGGAATAAGTCACCGTTCCTGCCAGGTGGAGCTGTAATTCCTCTGTATGCAGCTGGTGCCGGCCATCACAGCAACGACAAGCACCATCATGGCTCCAATGGTGCTAGCCCCACATACTGTGACCTTAACTACGTGGTTCTACCTTTTCTGATTTCTCTCTTAATGATTTTGGATGTTTAATTTAATTAGTGTCATAGTTTTGCCTTTCGGCCTAGTTGATGATCACGTACGTTACGCAAAAGTTTTGGCTTCACAACATGATTCGATGCACTACTCGATACCCGTTATTTATTAATTTGCTACCACTTCTCAGGTTAATTATTCTTGTAACAGGTACTTTAACGAGAGTTGGATCGAAAAAACAAACATATGTACGTCATCTTTATCTTGTATAGAAGTCCTTTTACAAGAATTTAATGGGAGTGTTTGTCGATTTGATGTAATATATGTCTAAGCTTATGAAATTGATTTCAATCAAACTTTATTGAGTTGATTTTGATTGCATATTAGATAACTTGGAAGTTTATAAGTCGTAATAAAATACTATCATGATTTGTGGGCTTGCGCATGGAACGTTAAAAAATCATTATTCGAGTGATTATAGATATAAGCTAATATAATTTTTTCTATATTCAAGAAAATAATTTATTGCTTTAAAGAAATTATATTATTGGTCAAATGACATTATTAGATGTACAATATCAATTTTTAGATCTCAAATTAAGGATTAAAGTTTAAATAAAATAATGATAATAACTGACAAAAATATATAAAAAAAATTGTTATTGTACATTGATTTTTCAAAAATAAAAATTTAAAAGAGGTATAGGTTTATCATAATTTTTTCATGAAATATGAAAAAGATCAATTAAAACTCCAATAAGATTATTCCATTCCAAATGTAACAAGATGCCACGTGTCTGTCGATGCGACCACTGTACAGTCTCTATCCTACCGCCTGCAATCAGAACCCTGCTAGTAACCGGTCCAGCACACGCGATGCGACCACCCTTTGACATCTGTCCAAAACTTCTACCGTCTTTTCAACCTACTATCATTGCCAAAGTTACCCTCTAAAAGCGCGCCAAATTACTAACACAGAAGGAAAAAATGGTCATTTCACTGTCCACTTCTAGCAAATATCCCGCTTCTCCATCTGTCTTGTCTCCAACGACTACCATCCTAATCCAGATTCCAGTCCGCCCAAAGTCCAATACAGAGGAAGAAGAGAGTAATTTTCATCAAACTTCATGGGCAAAAAGGTACAATGGAGCTGGAGCTCCGCCTTCGTTGGAGCTGCCGCAGCTGCTGCAGTCATGGCTCTAGTCAACGCGAAGCCAAAAGATCCTACATTCCACTTGATTTCAATCAAGCTCACTTCCTTCAAGCTGAAGTTGCCAATCGCCGACGCCGAGCTCATCCTGACCATACACGTCACAAATCCCAATATCACTCCCATCAACTACTCCTCAACCACCATGTCAATCTTCTACGAGGGCTCACTCTTAGGTTCGGCTCCTGTGAAGGCCGGCTGCCAGCGCGCGAGGTCCTGCCAGATGATCCAGATCCCGGCTAGGCTGGACGGCCTCGAGCTGACCCACCACGCCGCTAAGTTTTTTGCTGACGTGGCGAGAAGGGAGATGGTGCTTGATGCTAATGTGGATATTGCTGGAACGGCACAGGTGCTGTGGTGGAACCATAAGTTCAAGGTACACGTGGACAGCCATCTGACCGTAGATCCCGTGCTTCTCGATATCATCGAGCAGGAAAATAAATCGCAATTGCAGCTGTTCCTTGCTTGAGAGAATTGTATTATATTTTACATTTTAATTAAATTCAAGCATGAACTGTATTTTGGTTTTTTTTCTATTGGCTTATTAATTAAAGATTCTATCAAAAGAATTAAATTTCTCCTTGTGATGATCACCTGTGTTGATTCTGACTTTATTGACAAAAGAAATTCGTGCGTTCCTTAATCATTTAAACAGTAGAACAATATAATAATTATCTTCAAATTTTAATTTAATTTTATAATTATAAATTTTTAATCGATAATATCTTGAATTTGTATAAATTTTATTATCAAACCCTTTTCAATAAATTTTTGACTAACAAATTGGGACAATATAGGAATTTTATACCAGACAATTTACGATCCAAATCAAAATTCCTAATTAATTAATCAAAAACAATTGAAAAATAAAAAATAGATTAAGAAATTAAAAGCCAAACAAAACCAGGCATTCCCACCCGAGTAGCCACCACCTTTAACAAATTAACCACTCGCCGCAGAAATCCAGCAACCACCACCGCAAAACATTAGTTATAAATGCCATCGCTAATTGAAAACAAAAATCTAAGCGGACTTAAATGAAAGCAAAAGAGGAACCTTAATCTCGAAGGCTAAGAGCTACGAGGGCTCTCTGCAACGCATCATTTCGACATTTTCAATCACCCGATAAGCATGGAAGGCAGAGCAGCCATGAGGGCCGCCGACTAGGTGGCGGGCCTGGGAGTCTTTAACCGTGGGTGACCGTTGCTACCCCACCGGCTTCACAGTCCCTTCAAAATGTTTCACGCCCCGTCAGTGGAATCATGTCGAACGAAAGGTTGCAGGAGGCGAGGTGGCGGAGGCGCAGAATGGCACGTTGGAAATAGACGACTGGGAGTTCGTTGGTGGAGAAGAAGATTTGTTGGTGGCGGAATCGTCTGAACCGATGGCTAGAGTTGTGATTGGTGAAGCTGTAACCATCGAGGAGGCCAAGGAAGCTACTTTTGATCTCAAAGAAGCTCTGCATAAGTAATTGTTTAATCAGAATTGAAAAAAAAAATTCTCCTTTTTTTTATGTTGTTCATATTATTATAAGATCTACAGATGTTTAGTATCAATAGAATACCGTTACCCTTACTATCACGACCATGATTGATTATCTTTGGTGATGTTTTCAGGAAATATTTGTCGCCGTCAAATGAAAATGGGGGAGTAGGTGCAGCCCCAGTTGGGTGGAAGTCAGGGTTGCCATTGGTTTTAAACTCGAAATTTGTAGAGACGGAGCTGTATCACCTATGATAAAAAATCGCCGTCAGTGCCAAAACATGCTGTGCACTCAACCTCAAAAACCCAACAACACAGCCACCATTCAATCCCAGAAAACTAGCAACACAGTCAACCCCAAAAACCCAGATGAAAATTTACTTAAATAAAGTGACCTAGAACGAAAGAACGAAATTGAAGCACACGCACACATTGGAGCATCCAAACGAACCAGCAAGGGCTGCTGTAGTAGAGACAATAGCAAAAAGCTTTCAGAGCTTTGATGTGAGAAGAAGTTTGAGGAATGAATGAAGTTGAAAGGGAATTTTTTCCATTTAATTGGTTTTCAGTTCCAAAGGAATCGGGCATTCGTTTTCAATTAGTTAGGTATTTGGATATTAGGGTTCTGTGTTTTGAATCAATTTTGGGAGATTGGTGGAAAGGTGAAGCGGAGAAGTGAAGGGGAGGTAAAGGAGAATGGTGATGATTAAAAAAAATTAATGTTTTGCTTTTTATTTGAATAAATTAATTTTATTAATTATCTATAGGGGTAAAAAAAGTATTTTAATTAATGGAATACGTTTGATAATAAATTTTAAATTTTATACAAGTTTAGGGGTATTATTAATTAAAAACATATAGTCATTTCTCGAATAAAATTAAGATAAAACTTGAGATAGTTTTGATATTGTCCCGTATGTTAAAGTATATTAAACTCGAAGCTAGAAATTTAAATATATTTTTAAATTAAAAAATTTAAGTCAAAGTATCTTTTATATATATATATATACCTAAAATCGGGTGATAAATTAAAAACAAATGCCAAGTGTAGTTTTAGAACTCATATAAACCTAATTTTTTAGAGAAAATCAATTCAACTACCTCGTTAAAAATATAAGAAAATATTAGATCAAAACTCGAGGTACAAATCATAAAGATTCTTCTCTAAATTAATATTTCTATATTTAATCCAATAATATAGTTAGAATCTAATAGGCTAAAAGCACTGTGATTCTCATTTTCTACGCAAATAAGATAGAATTTGACAAATTTAAATGTTTCAAGATTATATAGGTTTAATAAGATTTTTATTTTTTAATTCGTACAACACCCATTTGATATTGATTAATAAATCTAAGAATTTCGAATGTTCAAGTTTATATAGTTTGAGTTTTTTATTTCAAATTCATAGAACACGTTTTTGAATTTTGATATTGGGCCGTCAAGTAGGTCAAGTAGTTTTGCAATATCTTCTACATAATTTAAAATATATTAAACGAGCATAGAGATGAAATGGTATTTTCTTCCAATAATAATTAAAAAAAAAAAAGAAATTTCACTAAATCTTTAACCGGTAACATTGAATGCGACTAGTTTTGAAAAAATAAAAACAAAAACAACTATTGATAATTTGAGTATTTAACGAATTCAATTATCAAAAATCTACAAACAAAACAAATTTAAAATTCTTTGCAAAATCCAAATTTTTTATCAAATCGGCAAAAAAAGGAATATTCACTTAAAAGGCTATTTTCATGATAAACTCAAATTGTTAAGCCACAAAACACTAATATTCACCAACAGGCTTAGTCCAAATGCGATTAAACCGATGTTTTATATATTTTTAAAATATTAAAAAAAATTCATGAAGCTCACCATTTCCTCATTCTCTCTTCTATAAAACTAACATACAATATAAAAATAGTGTAGTTGTTTACCATGTATGATTATTAACTTTATATGGTAGTTAATTAGATTCATAGCACTGAAAATAAAATATTTGATAACCTTAAGGATTATTAACTTGAGATGAAATTTTGAAGAATAATAAGATATCAGAGAAAATTATTAAAAAAATAATAAAGTCCACCAAATTAGATGGTAAAAATATTAAAAATCGAGGATGAAAAACCTATATTGCTAAATAGTGGTTCACATCTATATATAATAGGAATCGGGTTAAATCAGCGGGTTAAATCTAAGCCGTACCATTTGCAAATGGATTAATTCTTTAATTAATACTAAAAGATGGAAGAAATTAAATGATGTAATAGTCTTAAATTAATGTTAGAGTAATACTACTCTTACAAACTACTTATACAAACTTACCCATACAAACTGACATGGCATATATATTAATAATAAATAACATTAATTAATATGGATGATGTGACGATTATATAGGGATGCCACATCAGTTTATATGTGTGAGTTTGTATAAATAGTTCTGTATGAGTAGCATTACTCATGTTATAATATTTGAAATTCAAAATTAATTTGAGATGTATAGTACTATTATTCATATAAATAATAAATAAAATTTTTACTTTGAAACACATCAAATGATAACTCATACCATCTAAATATGGGTTCTTTTAAGCTTTTTTTAATCACTAAGTATGACACATAATTTAGTAAAAAAATAGGCTGAGAACTTTTGTCAACTTAAAAAAGTATTTAAATTATTTTTATATTAATGTAGGTTTTTATGATGGATTAATGCTAATATACAAATAAAGTTGCTTTCCTGTTTTAACGTAAGTTTCAAAATATGTGATAATAAACTTATGATTTAAATTAAAATTGAACATGAAATAAAAATATTTATGATTAATATTCGTAGGATGATGATTAGTTTTAGATCTTATATTAGCTATACGAAATGAATTGGTGAAGCTTGTTAATAATAATCCTCCAACCTACGAATAGTTTGTCCCTCTAAAAAAAAAACCTTCATTATCCTAAATTCCTTGTGCTTGCCAACTTCTGCTCATTGGTGGCTACAGGAGCATGCAAATGCCTCGGCAGTATAATAAGTTCCCAGCTGCTTTCTCGAAATTTCTTTCCTTTTTATTGATTTTCTACACTAAAATAATTAAACAATTTTACTAGATTGAATAATATGGGCTACCATGTGAGAAACAAATCTCAATTAATTACTAATTGCAGATGATGGTAAACTTGGAGAATTAAAGGTGTAAAGCCAATATCATGTGTCTATATATATATATATATAAAAGTAGATATTTTAACTTAAATCTAGATATCAATTAGCAATTTTTTAATTAGTAGAGTTATATCTTCATAAAATCGGTCCAAAGAGTTTAACTTAGTGGTCATTAACCCTTGATCTCAATATTGAGGTCAAGAATTTCAAATCGATCCTCCTACGACTATCAAGAGTTTCAAATCGATCCTCCTACGACTATCTATTAAGGATATATTAATATGTCTAAGAGCCAACAATTTTTTTCTTATAAAATATAAGAGTCTTTGCTCTTTTCTTTTACTCTACTATAAATGGGATGTTATCTCACAACTTTTTCCACAGTTCATTAATGATAATATCATGGAAGAGCTTAAGTCTTCTGCAGAGTCCATGCAAGAATGTCAGGGAGAAGCTGAGAAGAGGGTGGAGGTGTGATGACGTCTGTTCCTAATGCTCAAGGGAAGATGGTAAAAAAGCTCTCTGATTGTAGAGAGCAAGCTCCTTCGAGTTCGAAAACTGAAGACAACAGGGTGGATTAATTCCAGGGATAAGCTGATAAAACCAATTAACGATGAGGAAGCTCCATACAAGAAAGTTAAAGAGAACACAAAAATGCAGCCCCGATGGAGGTGGAGGTCGAGACTTATACGTTCCCAACGCCCAAGGGAAGATGGTGGAACTGCACCGTTAATTATGAGGAGGATCATACGAGGAATAGATATTTCAAGGAAGCAATTTATATGCACTAAGTAATTAATTAATTCTATTACTTCCTGATTTCCTTGTAGGTAAATATTTCCAATAGCAAATTTTAGTGGACTTATATTTACGGTCCTATATATTACAATTTATCCTTTTATTTCAGTTAAATATGTTTCTTTATTTTACTCAATTAGTTCAAAAATTATTTCAGTCAATTTCTTGTTGTAGCAATAACAAAATAAAGAAATATAATCACAAACTTTTATCCCTAATAATTCCTTCCTGTTCGAGACAAATGCCTTTGTATTAATTTGATTATATAGATATACATACATACGTGTACATATAATGGGATTTATCTCATTTCATTTAGTGATTGGAATTAAAAAAATTTTTAAAAATTCACATTTAATTATGTTAACTGACTCAACAACTTCCTAAAATATTAAATGAAATAATTATATAGACGGTGAGAGAAGAATTTTTTTAAAGATTTTATTCTTGTGTTAAAAATTTATGATCGATTGTCATTAAATGGATCTGACCTAACATATAGTTATAGAGTTCGGTATAGAGTTCGGTATAATATATATATATATATATATATATATATATATATATATAACTTTTTTGACAAAAAAAAAATTGAGGGTGTTGCGGCTGAGCGAAGCCTTCCCCTCTTGCTGCGCCCTTCTATTAATAGAAAAGGTTAAAAATGTATTTCCATAGCATTCAAAAATTAAATGTATTAAATTTTTTATTTTTTTGTAAATATTTATATTATGTTATAAAGCAATTAAAAAGATGGACTAGCACTTCTGCATATGAAAATTAACTCTACATTTGAGTTTTAAAAAAAAATGGATAACATAATATTTATTTTTAAAAATGCAAATCCCATCGTACGAGGAACTAAAAGTAAGTAAAAGAAAAGGAGGACCAGTAAAGTAAGAGAAGGGCTCAAGGTGGTGGCTGTGTGAACCCACGATGTACAAGAATTTGGTGGAAATACAGAATAACCCACCTATCCACTTTGCTTTTGTGTAGAAATAAACATCATCATCATCATCATCATCATAGTAATAGTAATAATATAAAATTAGTATTATTGATGCAGAAAATCGGCACTAACTATAACACTACACATGTCCAATGAACCAATAGACTGTTGCACTAAGGTAGAACCTCAAATCCCAAGAATACCTATCGATCCTTCTAACTCCAAGCAGCCCAACTTTCTCCTGGAATGCGTTTCAACCAAGAACAGATCTGCAAAACAGCAAAGAACCTTAGGAGGAGCCAGAGTTCCCTAGTATAGGCCCTCCGATGCTCAAGTCAGCGTGATTCATGGTGATGACCAGTTGAAATATAAATGAGGGCAACGCTACTTAAGGAATGGAACAGTAGAGGAGTGTATATTAGAGGAATACTAGCTTGACAATAAGGAGAATGTAGATGAACCTTTGTCTTTGAGGTGATCCACTGTTTTCAAGAGAGATTTCTAGTATCAAAATAAAGATGGTGGCTGCCTAGGGTTGTATGTGAATCCTCCTCTTGTCCAAACCCTAATCAAAGCTTTTATACTTCTTACTTTGCAGGTGTGAACCATCTAGGCCGGTCATCACATGCTGGATGAGCGGCTGGATGGCTTTCTTCTTCTCCAAGCTATACCTGCTGTGTAGTCAAGTTCTGGATGGACACGTGGAGGGGACCATCCTGCTGACACCTACAGATTTATAATCCTTAGACAGACATGTTGTCTAAGGGGACTGCACCCTTTTCACAGGGGCGTGTCTACTGTTACAATACAATACTCTTTCAGCATCGTTCGCCTGGTTGGTTGTGTGAACATTAGTAATACAAGTTGTTCGGCCAACTCTCTAGCACTTTCCACTGCTTAGACTTAGGAAGACGAGGAGAACACAAGGGCAGGTTTCCAAGGTGATGAAGTTCGCCCAACCTCTCGAGGGTATTTTAGTCTTTTCCTTGGAAGTTGTAATATTTTTCCTCTACAGGTATAAATATCAGCTCTCAAGTTTCTTCAAATTTGGGTCAGGAATGAAGGGAAAGAATTAGTTGATGGTGATGTTGACGTTGGATTCTAATTTCTGTTTTGGTTAATTATGTTCTTGACTAATCAGAATCCACTCGGTTTTACCATTGCCTACTCCTACACTAGTATTCTTTATCATATTTCCTTTTTTGACTTAAATTTTGGCATTAAAGCAAAGGCCAAATTAAGACAAGTATTACATTAATAAGCAACGCAGGCTTGAAACCAATCAATTCTAACCAAATTAATGATGATTCTACAACTCACGCCAATGCCTTTACGAATCATAATATTAACTTAAAATCCTCAGTTTCTTCATTAAATGCATAATTGGCATCTATTCGATACTAATTGGCCAGACAAAGCTAATTTGTTATAAATTATGGCTAATAAATATTTGTATGCAATATTGGCTACATTTTTTTTAGAGAGTATTTTTGTTTATTTCATCCTTCAAGTTCATGATTTATAAGTACCAATTTAATTGAAATTTGTGGAGAAACGATAATGTATTAGTTAATCCTGAAGATTTCAAAATATTTATTTATTTCTTATAGTGTCTCTCTAAATTAATGTTAAAAACCGCAATTCTATATAAGATCCATTTGTAAAAAGAACTAGATCAGTAGCAAATTAACTACGTACTACTGAAAATAGCAATTTGGACTATCTATCATCTGTCCCATCTTGGATCTTAATTGAGTTTTAATTTATTTATGTTTGTTTTTAACCGGAAACATAGTTTATGGAGTGATTTTTTCATTTGACCATCCAGACTTTAGAAACATACCAAAAATATATTTTGGCACACTTATATATAATTTTCTATAAACGTTATAATTCTACAATCTTCTTTCTAATGTTGTAATAGAACTCATAAGTTATTATTATCTACTGATATACCTAAAAATGCATGGGAATGGGAATCAAGATATATATAACACTTATAAGACATGGCCAAACAGTTAAACAACGAAAAAAGTTACAAGTGTATATGTGCTATACTGCTACAGAGCTACACGTATTATTTGATATTCAATATGACACAAAATAGAATAAATCATTAAATTAATTTAAATGATCATTCACATAATCACATAATCACACCTCAAACTTTCCTATATAATAATATCATTAAATGTTGTGAATCTTAGCTATACCTAAAATTAAAATATCTGTGTCGTTTGACGGTGCATGATTATTAACTTTATATGGTAGTCAAATAGAAAGTAGGATCAGAAAAATGAAAAAAATATCTCAATTCTAAAAATAACAGTAATAAGATATCGGAGAGCACAATGAAAAAAAAACCGGTAGACTTATACGTAGATGGGGAGGAAATAAGCCATCCTACATTGTCATGAAGAACGGAATGCATTACTTTTCTCTTCTTTTTTTTCCCGAAATTACAAAGGGTTTGTTGTTATAATTATTCAGTTATAATTATTTTGTTATAAGAAGTTGGCATATAAATTGATCTGATACTGTCAATTCCTCTTTGTTCTGCTTACCTTTATAAACTTAAAATAGTGTCTAATTATGAGTAAATTATGGCAGAAAAGACCTCCAACAATTTCAATTAGTTATAGAATTTTTTTTATCTTGTTAAATAAAATTATATGATTATAATATAAATTAAAACATATAAAACTAGTCTTTTTAATTTTTTATATTTATATGATCTTACAATACAAATCCATATCTAAAATCATTTCCTTCATTGTTTTTATATTTATATGAAAATTAACTCTCCATTTAAGTTAAAAAAAAGGAAAAAAAAACAAAACAAAAACAAAAGCGAAACAAAATCAATAACATATATTTAATATCTATTTTCTTAAAAATGCAAATCCCATCATGCAAGTAAGTAAAAGAAGAGGAGGATCAGTAAAGTAAAAGAAAAGCTCAAAGTGGTGGTTGCGTGAGCCGCGATGTAGAAGAGTTTGGTAGAAATACAGTATAACCCCACCTACCCACCTTGCTTTTGTGTATAAAATATATGAAATTAGTATAAATCTCAGTTCTCAAGTTTCCTCAGTTCATGGTTCGAAATGAAGGGGAAAGAATTGGTTTTGCCATTGCCTGGTCCTACTACGTACTCTTTATCATATTCCGTTTTAACATAATGATAGCATCAAAGCAAAAGCCGAAGACAAAGTATCATTACATTAATAAGCGACGCAGGCTGCAATTCAATCGAATCCAACCAAATGATGATGCTACCACTCAAGCCAATGCCTTTGAATCACAGTTTCTCTTTGATCTTCAATGGAGCCGGCCGGCTATTAACATGTCTCATATTAACTCAAAATCCTCAGTTCTTCATTAATTGCTATATTACTGGCATGTGTTCCATACTAATTGGCCAATCGTAATTTGTTTAAAAATTATGACTAATATATATTTGTATGCAATATTGGCTGCTAATTAATTATTCAATTCTTTACTAACCATCTCTTTGTAGTATATATGATATACTTTGCATTTTTTTTAAGGAAATATTGTTTCTTATTTCATCCCTCAATTCATTATTTACCAAGTTAATTGAAGTTCTCTGAGAAACGATAATGTATTAAAATATATATCTATTTTCTTATGGTATCTCTCTCTAACTAAATTTGTGTTAAAATCCCCAATTCTATATATATAATTTTATTGGCCATTTTACTGCGCCTTTAAGTCGGTAACCTTAACGATTGTAACAAAGTGAATTCAAATGCTCACATGCAAATTTATTTATGAAAAAAAAAACGCTGACAGTCCTCTGGAATCCGGTACTTATCTTTCATCTGTAAGATTGATCATCGAAGAACTTGATCAGTAATAAACAACTATTGAAAATAGCAATTTGGACTATCTATTATTTGTCCATCTTTGGATCTTAACTGAATTTTAATTGATTTGTGTTTGTTTTCAATGGGAAACGTAGTTTATGGAGTGATTTTTTCATTTATAGATATCCAAAATTTTACCCAAATTAAAAAAAGAATTCTTTGGTGCACTTATAATTTTCTATAAACGTTATTATGTAAAAATTTTCCTTCTGATATAGCGATATAAACGTATAAGTTATCATTATCTACTGATATATCTTCCAAGTCCTAGTCAACTTAATTTTAACTGTATGTATCATAACTGAAAATTAGTTAGTATATCGATATGATATTAAAGACCAATAATTAAATCTTATTTTTTTCCAATATTCGTAAAATCATTTAAATTTATTTTTTGCAAGGTTTTGACTACAATATTAAAAGATTGCATTTACTATACTGCTAGATAGCTATACGAATTATTTGAC
Source organism: Boswellia sacra (assembly GCA_013180625.2). NCBI lineage: Eukaryota > Viridiplantae > Streptophyta > Magnoliopsida > Sapindales > Burseraceae > Boswellia > Boswellia sacra. Next base: position 884,544 of record SNVD02015105.1, on the reverse strand, counting down.
ATCGAATATTATACAAAATAAAATAAATCATGAAATTAATAAATTATCATTCACATAATCACATTTCAAACTTCTCTATATAAGTATAATCATTAAATGTTATCTTTACCTAATATCTCTACATCGTTCTTTTGTCTGCGATGCATGATTATTAACTTTATATGGCAGTCAATGGAAAAGAGGGTTAGAAAGATAAAATATATCAATTCAATAATAATAATAATAATAAGATATTAGAGAAAACTATGGAAAAATAAAATGCGACTACACTAACATAGGAGGGGAGAATTTAAGCTATCATAATAAGTGGTGGTACTGGTAGAGATGGTAGATGGAATGCAACAATTATTGCCGTTCTGAAATTTCAAAGGGTTTGATATTCAATTATAAGAAGTTTGCATGTAAATCGATTGAATGCTGTCAGTTTTTCTTTATTATGCTTCATCCAGTAAGCTTGAAATAGTTTATAATATTTGTTAGCAAATTATGGTAGAAAATATCTCTAACAATTTCAATTCAATCACAGTTGTACTAGAATCAGTTATTATTTTTTAATCATTTTATATTCAATTATATGATATTAAAATATAAAATAAAACATATAAATTTTGCTTTTTAAAATTATTTTATATTTATATGAATTGTTCATACAAACCAATGCATAAAAATCTGATAGCAATTATATTAAATAAAAGAATTTCAAATATATATGTATATACCATTTTCTTATTATTTTATATACAATGCATATTCCATTGATTAATAGTGTTACTAATCATCCAAGTCTTCGGATGCCACGCCTTTTAGTTTAATAAAATCCTACCTCATATCTTATAGTTTTAAAAATAATCCAAATCCTTTACTGTCAATCAAAAAATTAATATATTTTGTTAAATTTCAATTGAGTGATTAGAATACTTATAAAATATTTAAATTAATTTTTTTAAATAATATAAATTAAAAAATAAATTTCATTAATAAATAACTATTAAAACTTTATAAAGTAAGATATTCAAATTAGATTTAATAAAGAAACTGAGATTAAAGTGATATAAATTTAAAATCTTTAGTCATGATATCAAGATAATTAACCATTATATTTAAAAGACTAAGCGATTAGATAACGATCCAACAATAATATTTGAGTCTAAATCATAATATACATGATAGATGATGTAAGATTTAATAAGTCACCAATTTAAGAAAAATGTGTGGAAAGTGGAAAGGATTCGCAATATTTTTATTTTTTTCAAGACATTTTCCTTAAAGCACACATAACAAGGGCCCTTAACCAACATTTTTTGTTCGAACATTTGTAACAACTCATTTACATACATGTTAATAGAAGTTTTTTTTCACAGAATTGTGACTATTGACTAAATAAAATATTAAATATTATGTTTTCTTTCTTTTTATTACGTGGATAGTCTTCTTAACTTGTGTGTTTTAAAGGCACGTATTAGGATCTAAAATGTGTATGCCCATCATTAAATCATTAATTAAGCTAAGAAGTGGTATTAAATTAATTAATTTACTATATTCAATAATTTTTGTAATACAAAATATAATTTCTTATATTTAGTAGAAGTCACACACAAGAAGAAAAAGCATCTAGACTATTACATCATGTAAATTAGTTACGGCAAATACTTGGCCACGTGGGCTGTGACTTGTGAGTAAATATAGAATTAAAAAAATTATTTATTAGATTTTAAGACCTAATAAAATTATATTAAATTGAATTAATAATTATTGACATCTAAAACTTCCCTCAATTTTATCATTTAATATGTATGAATATGACACATTATACATATAAAAGTAAAAAAGCTTAAATATAATGTATATATATGAATTTAATATCAATCACATTCTTCAAGTAAAAAAAAAAAATACACAATATTTATTATGGTGTATAACCTCGATTATACGTGGATGAAAACCATGTAAGCAATTATCTCCCACAATATACAAATAGAACCAAAAATTTCCCCTATTTTAAGATATGGCATGGTATAGACAAATTATGATAAGTCAATCTTAATGAGAACAATGAAAACTAGAGATGATGATAAGTAACTCAAAGTCAGCAAAAAAGAAAAAAGATAAGACTTTGAATGTTTGTAAATATATTTATATTATGGTATAAAGTAAAAGTATGGATTAACACTAAAATTGCATATTAAAATTAACTTTCTATTGAAGTTTAAAAAATAAAATAAAATTGATCACATTCTTAATATTTATTTCCTAAAACTGCAAATCCTTCATCCAAAGTAACTAAAAGAAAGTAATAATAATAATAATAATAAAAAAGAGCATCAGTAAAGTGAAAGAAAGACTGAATTAAAAGTGGTGGTTGTGTGAGCCACGATGACGATGTACAAGAGTTTGGTAGAAATCAAATACAACATAATCCCAGCTGCCTACCCACTTTGCTAGCTTTTGTTTATATATTTTATATATAATGAATCTGGGTTCTCAAGTTTCCCCAGATTTGGGTTAAGAAAAGAAGGGATCGATGTTGATGTTGATGTTGACGTTGATCTTGTTGACTAATCAGAATCCCACTCGGTTTCCATTGCCTAGTCCTACTGTCCTAACCATATTTTATATAAATTTGAGAACCAAAGACAAAGTATGATAAGTATCATTACATTAATACGAAGTAAGGGAGGCTTCCGGTCAATCAAATTCCAACCAAATGATGATGCTATTCATTCCCATTTTCTTTTACTTTTAGTAGATCTTTAATGAAGCCAGCCGGCTATTAACATCTCTTTTTAACTCATAAATCTTCTTCTCTTTCTTTATTGCAATATTGACTAGCCTTATTTTGTTTATAAATTATGATCAATATATATTTTTTCCCCATTGCTTGCTATTAATTATTCAATTACCCTTTTATTTACACATTTTCTTATTTTCTAGCCTGGGCGGATCCTGACCGAAACATTTGAGGGGGCCCATGCAAAGGTCAGAAACTGCAGGGGCCAATAGAGACAATTGATACTTGGATTAAAATTCAAAGGTGCAGTCTGGCACCCAAATCGATCCGCCTGCTCTAGATGCTGACAACCCTTTTTGTTTTTTGTTTTTTGCTTTTTTTTTTTGTGTATAAGAGAGTATTTTAACATAATTTTTTACATAATTTATTAATAAAAATTTTTTATATTAATCTCAAAAAATTTAATAATTAAGATTAAAAGTCAACAAATTATATTTAATATAATCAATTCACCAATCATTTCAGTCATTAGATTTTATAAATCAATAGATAAAAAATTTTGTCTAGTTTTATGTGAAAAAGATATTTTAAAATAATTTATCAACACAATTTTATATCCTTTGATCTCACTAAATCAAATAATTGAGATTGAAAGTTAAAATTTGTATTTAATACTACTAATTTATCAATCATGTCAGTTATTAGATTTTGTAAATTAATTACTAGAAATTGTGTCTAGTTTTATATCAAAAGATCACTTCCATATATATATATATATATATATATACCTTAATTTTTTTTAATTTTAGAAAGTATTTTTATTGTTTCATCCTCTATGGTTTACCAAGTTAATTAAATTTCTCTCAGTAATATATAGCAATTATTTAGTAATAGAAAATTGTTGAACCTCTTTCAAGAGCAATTAGTTGAATAAGGGGTAATTCTAATTTGCCTCGTGAGGTTAGGCCTAAAAAAAATGGAGGACTTCAGTTTTTTGAAATCTAATATTGCCCCTGAGATTACTGTAGCACCGTTAGATTTAACGGAAAATGCATTAAACCGTTAGATTTAATGGAAAATGCTACTGTTTATTAGCGTTAAGTTACTATTTAATACATTTTCCGTTAAATCTAACGGTACTACAGTAACCTCAGGGGGCAATCTTAGATTTCAGAAAATTGAGGTCCTCAATTAGACTTAACCTCAGGGGGCAAATTAAAATTATCCCAATTGAATAATTGTAAAGATTAAGAATTAATGCAAGTCTTACAGTACTACTATACGCGTTAATTAGCATCTTATATTGTTTCCTCAAATCCAATTTCGATATATAGCTAAGAATCGAGATTCATACATTAGTATTATTATGTGAAAAAAAAGGGGAAAAAATCAAAATACCCTTAAAATAAGAGTAGTGAGAGTATGTCAACTCGAGTAGTATATATAGAATATAAATTCATTTTCTAATTCTTCATTCAATGAAGAAGAAAACAAAATATTTGATGTTACTTACCATTAACCCAGAACCATTTTTAGAGCAAAAACCTTCTCTTATTGTTCTCAAAAGACCCAAAAAACTGCTTCAGCTCGAAAGATTCTCAGATTATTGAACTCTATTTTTAAAGCCTAGCATTGAGAAAATCTTCAAACTCAAGCTCCCCATTATATGATTATGCTAGCTGCCAATTGAATTAATTATTAATTGCACTTCCATATTTCCATTTATATATCATTATAGTGGGTTAATAATATTGCTGGTTTGGTGTTCATGGATTTTTGCTTTATTTACAATAATAATAATGGATCTAATGTTATACAAGCATTGACAAAAGTGAGAACCTTAACTGTTCATCTATATATATTTTTTAAAATCCCACTTTTTCTCATTTTTGTTAGTTTTCGAAAACATAAAATCTTATATTTTCATTTATTATAATTAAAGAGTAGAAAAATAAAAATATTTATTTTCAAAGCCAAAAGTAATTTCAGGTTTGTGAGGATATAAATATATTGTTTTAATAATTATATATAGGAATATAATAATATATTATTTTACAAACTCTACATGAAATTGTTTATAAAAAAAAAAAAAAACTCCACAAACACTCACTATTTTTATCTATAGTAATATCAATACATTCTCAAATCTTAAAAATTTAAAATTTAAAACACAAAAAAAAGCCTTTAAACTTTTTCAGATTTACACTCTATTTTCTTATCTTTTAAGAAATGATGAATCATTAGATAAATTTAAAGATTTTATGAATACCATATGAAATAATATTACATATACAAAAACTTACATTTTTTATCCTACAATCAGACTCACGATATCTTTATATCTTTAGAATATTACAGCTATCATCAAATCCTATAATATCAGATTATATAAAAATAATTGCCTAATTAAAGTTATATGCATTTTTTAAATCATAAAATGAGAAAAAAGGAAAATATAACGATATAAAATAGTTGTGTAATTAAGTAATTGTTTATAACATTATTCAGATAATAATATTAATAAATAAGTAAATTTTATTGGTAAAGTTTTGATATGTACTTGGAAAAAAAAAGGGTGATATTATATTATAAACAAATATAAAAGGAAACAAAGAAAGAAAGTGGATTTATTTCCTACCAAATCGTTGTCTGGTCTTGGGTTTATTACTGATTTTGCTTGTTCAACGCTCAAAAGCAATTAAAAACTAAAAAATAAAAAATAAAAAAATAATGAAGAAACCCACTTAATGATTCTCACGTCCCACTCTCGTTTCTTCAATCCGACTCCATCGCAAATCTCTGCAACAATTCTTTAATTTTTGTTTTTAATTTTTTTTTAATTTGAAAAAAAAAACTGTCTCTTTCCTTCCATTGCCTGTCATGACCGAGGTTCTTCATTTCCCTTCATCTCCAACTTCTTCTTCATCTTCCTCTTCCTCTTCCTGCGCACCCCCTCCCTGCTTATCCTGCGCACCCCATTCTCTCCTCCTCCGTGATGCTGAGGCCAATTCCACGGTGACAGAAGAGGAGGACAAGGACAGGGACTCCGATCAGCTTTCGGTTCTCACGCTGCTCGTCACCATTTTCAGGAAGTCTTTGGTTGCTTGCAAGAGTGACAGGAGGGAGCTCTGTGCTATGGAGATCAGCTGGCCTACAAACGTCAGACACGTGGCGCATGTCACCTTCGATAGGTTCAATGGCTTCTTGGGCTTGCCTGTGGAGTTCGAGCCTGAAGTGCCCAGGAGAGCCCCCAGCGCTAGGTACATTGTCATTCTGCTTTTCAATTCATTCAATTGTTCAACATGCTTATTTGATTCAATTCTGAATGAAAGATGCTAAATTGGGTTATTTTTTGTTTTAACTGTTGTGAATGTGGTCATTTTGGAGTTCATAATTCAGTAATCTTTTATTTATTTATTTTTTGTTTAATTTGGTGTTTGATTATTGGAACTATCAATAATGTTTCTATATTTAACTGTCTGTATTTTAGCTCATAAGCATGGAAAATTATAATATTTGTGATTTTTGTGTTAAATTGGTCTGTTACTTGATGAAATTCTTGAAATTGTTCCATTTATGTGTGCATGCTGATTTTTGTCCCATTGGATTTTCCAATTTTCTTATTTTGTTGCCTATAATTGGTTTTCTTTTTTTCATTATAAAAACTTGAAATTGGTTTATATAATATTCATCTTGAATATGAGTCCAGTGCCGTCAGAAACAATTTTGTCTCAGGAGTGAATAAATTGAAACATGTATTAATTTTTTTTAAGGATATTTTAGTAGGTTTTCTGATGCTTGATATTGAGGAGATGGTATATGCAGCATATTGTATTTTAACGAATTATTCTCTACTGCCTTTAGTTGAATCTAAGTTGGTTTATGTTTGCAACACGAGAAAGAAGGGGGGCCTATTAATCAGTGGATTTTTTTTTGGCAGTCAATGCAGAATATAAGGCTTTGTTTGTTCACATATTCAAAAAATATTTTCTGAAAACGCACATTCATATTCTTACTTAATTTTGAAAGCAAAAATACAAAATACAAAAGCAAACACAATTAAGCGAACCTGTCGTTAGAATAAAACAAAACAAAACTCATGTTGGCTGTTAATTATCAGTTCTAATCATGTTGGATCTGCAACTCATTCTTGCAATATCCTTAATTGCAGCGGTCCCAGTAATAGGCTTATCTTTGTGAAATATGATACTGCTTCCACCCAGTTTTTTTTAAACTCATATTTGAAACACCATAAAGTATGGTACTGTTTCATTATTGTTTCTGCATGCCATAATGGTTCGGAGTTGCTTGATGCTTAGGTTTAGATTTTTGTTTATACATGTCATTGTGTTGGAACAAGTCTGGGCCACACCACACACACGCACAAGTCTAGAGTGGCATAAACGTTCTGCAAATTTGAGGTTTTAACATTTGTCTAGATTTTAAGCCAATTCTTTTAACAGATTTGGCAACCACCATGAGCTAAACTCATTTATTGCATAATTGTTGAGTCTGCTTTCCTTTTGATGGTTCATGTTTGAGTTGTGTCAACAACTGAGTATTTGTAGGTTTTGGTTAACCTTGACATGCCCTATTTTATTAATCATGACCTTATTTAATGTAGTAACATGCCATGAGCCATGTAACCTGTTAATATATGGATTGTATTGTCGTTTGAAATGATACACCTATCTAACATTTAACATGTCCGGTCCATGAACCCGATTAATTTGTTCAACCCCTTTGCATTATTTCAACTATTTTTAGCAGTTACAACCATAGATAGTGGCTAATTGCTATACTTTCTGGAGTGACTATAAAACTTGAGAGTTCTGTATAACACTTAAGTCAAAACATAAAGTTTCATTCTTTATTGAAAAAAGAAAGATGTGAAATATCACTTTCATATTTGATACACCAAGTGTAGGCTGGGTTATTAAGGGGGTTGATTGGACACATGAATTAAATGTATCATTAATCAAGCATGCAGGTTAAGAGGCTTCAACCTTGATTCTATCCTTTGTTATATGGGTTACGTGCAATTACATATGTGATCTGAACCTATTGAAGCTCAAAACTGATCCACCAACTCTATGTCATGTTCGTGTAGTACTGATAGATCATGTCGCAAATTACCATCCACTTTTAAGGCATCTACATTCTATCTATGTCTAGTCAAATGTACCAACATCATTAGTTTTGTAAAGCACATACATGCATAGACACATTTCATCTTGACAAATATTAGAATTTGACTCTGAATCAGGAATAGTATTTATTTTCTGCTTGAAAAAATAAGTGCCAAACAATCTGTGTCAGCTCCGTTTTGATTAATAAAATTTTGCTCACTGATAAAAACTTGGATGGAACCTGGAACTAAATTTTGTATATTTGTTTGACACAATATAATTCTGAACATTTAGGGCTCTTTGTTTTAAATTTCATATGCAGTGCCACTGTTTTTGGAGTTTCCACGGAATCTATGCAGTTGTCATTTGACTCCAGAGGAAACAGTGTGCCAACAATACTGTTGCTAATGCAAAGACATTTGTATGTACAAGGAGGCTTGCAGGTATCTCACCTTGTTATATTCTCCCTCCTCTCAATCTTTCTTACCATCATTATGGTAGTTATTGGAGAAGTTTTGTTAGCTTAACCCTCTACTATGTTTTTGTCTTACCCATATGATGGTGGCTTATTTTATTTTTCTAATTTTGGTTGAATTTGTTATATAATTCTTTTGGGCTTCTGTAGACATGAACCTTTGAATTCATGAATACAGGCAGAAGGGATTTTCAGAATAAATGCAGAAAATAGTCAGGAGGAGTATGTAAGAGACCAATTAAATCGAGGAGTGATACCAGATGGTGTAGATGTGCACTGTTTGGCCGGACTTATCAAGGTATATTAATGGAAGCTTACCTCTGGTAACTCTTCTTTTACATCCATCGTTTTTACCAGATGTTCTTCTGTGATATATGGTTTGAACATTTTCAGGAGTTGTAGAAACTACTTATTAATGAATTTTTATTTATAGAGGTCTCAATTTATATTGTGAAACGCTGCTCATAATTATGTTGAGCCAGATGCATTGAACTAGTAGTTTTCGCATAAATGATTGCTCTTAAGATTCTAAACAATGCATTTGCACTTCGGGGCCTTTCCCTTTTCTCAATATGCATTTTCAATTATGTTTTGCTCTTGGACATTATGATATTTAATATTAAGTGCCAGAAAATGATCCCGAAAATAGTTCAATGTTAATGTGGATCTGATGCATCTACCATAAAAAATTTGTCCGACAATTAATCAAATCCCCAGAGTTAACTAATTGCATATCTTGAAGAGCCAACAAACAAATCCAATCTTTACTCAATTATTTATGAAGTAATTAGAAGTTGTGATAAAATATTCGAACTAAGGTCCTTGCTTATATACTTCACTGTGAATAAAAATATTCCAACACCAATGTAAAACAGAAGAAAATATGATCTAAGTATTGTTGGTGTTTTTAGGTTTGATTTTAAAATAAATGATAATCAGATTTATTAGTTGAAATTTCAGCTTCTTATTATTTTTTAATTGTTTATGTATTTTATTTTTTGTATTTGAAGTTTCAATTTTCATTAATATTTATTATTAATTGTAGTTGTTTCCCCTTATAAAACCTAATGCCCTATTTTTTTATATCTATAAATTTTCAAGTGCACAAACATTTTCAAGTTTTGACTAACTTTAGACTTTCTCGCAAGTCTATCACTGTGCTGTCACACCATATGAATTTATCTCTTACTATCTGTGCTGCCAGTACATGAGAAAATGTCATTATAGAGGATACCCTGAATAACACCTCTTGTCATTGTAAAATTGTTATGTCCCATGATTTGCAAATTCCCCTTGATTCCATATAGGCTCTAGTGATTTTTTAGTAATCAGTTTAAGGTGCACGTCATAAGAAATGTTCTAGGAAATTGCAAGGTTTAAAAAAAAAAAAAAAATAGCTCTTTGATGTAAGGATGCCATTTGCCCCTTGATTTTTTGTGTGCGCAAGTGCATCCCCAAATTGTTCTTTGAACTAAGATGCACATGACTAAAAATGTCCTAGGCAATTGTATGGTTTATGAAAAAATAGCTAGGAGATGTAACAATGCTTGATTTCCTCTTCTTTCTGTGTGTGCAAGTGCATCCTCAGATAAAGCTACACTACAATTTTCTTGTTTCCAAACTGGACTATGTCATTTTTGTATCAAATATGCGATATTGACTTGATTATTTTTTATTTCTTAGGCTTGGTTTAGAGAACTCCCAACTGGGGTTTTGGATTCTTTATCACCTGAGCAGGTAATGCAATGCGAGACAGAAGAGGACTGTGCTGCACTGGCAAGGCTTCTACCCCCAACGGAAGCTGCTCTACTGGATTGGGCCATCAATCTGATGGCTGATGTTGTCCAACTAGAACATCTAAACAAGATGAATGCACGAAACATTGCAATGGTTTTTGCACCAAATATGACTCAGGTACTTCAGTATGTTAGAGATGTCCCTCTATCATAACACAGCTTCAACATAAATGCACATTCAGAATTTCTGGTTTAAAGATTGGATCACCCTCTATCACCTGCCATCAGGCCTTCTCATGAAAAAGAAAGGAAAATAGCTATTATATTCATTATGCCTGTAGGATCTGATATGGATAGTTTTGTTTTCTCTGGAAATTAAATCAGTCTCATTTTGTTTTTTTATCTGTTTTAATGCAATGTAATAATGATATCAATTAATAAATTTCCAGTGGAATCTCTGATTCTTCCACACTAACCTGAATTAATTGCCCCCATCTTCCGCAGAGATAGTTTTTCAATTGATTCTTAATTTATTTTGCATATAGCAATGCAAATGGAGATTCCAGTTTCTGGTAAATCATGGTCTCTTATGCTTATTTTTTGTTTCAGATGGCAGACCCTTTGACTGCATTAATGTATGCAGTTCAAGTGATGAACTTCCTCAAGACTCTAATACTAAGAACATTGCGAGAAAGAGGAGATTCTGTGGTAGAGCATTCTTCTGCATCTCAGTTGGAGCCTTTTGATGAGAATGGACACCAGAGTCCATCACTATCATGCGTGGAAGATACTAAAAGAGATAATCAAGAGATAGAACAATCGTTCATTTCTGCGGAACCTTCTGTGGAAGATTTCACAGACTCTGGTCACAAGGATGAGCTAACTGATGGAGAAGATCATACTCCTATAGCCTCTTTTGAGAAGTCTACTGCAGATGGTGATCATTCTCGTGAGACTCCAGCTCATGTAGACAACTTTATTTGTGAAACAGATGCTTGTGGAGTCAATGGTCTAAAGGCTGGTGTGCAGTCAATCAGTGGAAAGTTCATGATTGGGCAGTCAAGTAACTCAAATCTTAAAAAGGGCCCCAGAAGATTCGACAAGCAACCGAGTGTGCTTCATGTAACAGGGACTGTTGAGAAGGCTAAAGGAATCAGCAATTTAAGCCGTATAGATTCAAGGACAGAACGTATTGAAGCTTGGCGATGAAAGAAGCTCAACTTCATTGATTCCTCAAACTGATTCTATGACTGTGACTCTGTAAGTTCGCTTGGTTTGCAAGTTGTGAAGGAGAGTTTGTGAATGTCATGTACTCGTGTATGTTTTCTGTGTGCCGGGTGGTTGCTTAACCTGTTCTAATTTCACCGATAATACTTTCATGCTACAACTAATGATTTCTTCTTTTAAACCTACCATCTACTTAACATTGGAATTTTATTGATGTGGTTTCTTGTGCTATTTTAATTCTTCTTATATAACTTTATTCCTTACCCCGCTTAGATTTTCTTTTTTTCTTCTAGTTTTAGTAAAAATTAGAAATCTTAATATATCCTGCTTTCAGAGAGTATTGAGGTTCTTGCCAGTTAAGTTAAACTTCTTTTTCTTCTTTTTGTGACAGTGAATTACTCTTCTTTATGGAAAATCATATGTGCGTATAACAAATCATAGAAGTGACGTCTCGTGTTAGAAGTGTGATGTCTGTCTTGAGAAGGAGGAACATATAAATAAATAGAAATAATCATATCCCTTAACATGATATGGGTTTATTGTGTAGTCTGTGAGACACTGCGTGGTGTCAACGTGCTTGGTTTTGGTTGTCTTAAACTCGGCTTAACTCATGAAAGCTCTGTTTTCGGTGGAACTTCATCAACTTGCTTTTTCTTCAAATTTGTAAGGAAGATTTTGTGTTTCTTCGTATTTATGTGGATGGCCATCTGGCAAGTGGTACGTGCATAGCATCAGATGTCGTCAGCTGGATGTAAAGCAAAATCCAGAAGATTAAGATCTTAGGTGATGACGTAAAGTCTAATAAAAAAAAATTATGTTTAGTCAACGTGGGATAGTGACAATAGGGACCACAAAGTAGAGGAAAAAAAGTAAAGTGGATGATACTACTACTGAGAGCCATAGACATTATGGGGAGGAAAATTGCCTGCGATCTTGGCAACTCTGAGAATGGTGGGTAGTGACATGATGAGCTTCTCTCCTAGTGGCTGCATCAATATCTCGTTCATACATATTCGGATAAGCCATGAAAATGAATGACAGGAGCCATTCATTTTCACGAAAAGGGAGTGGACATGTAAAAAGATAAGCATGAATATGCTTTGTGCTGCGCAGACAATGAGAATTTCAGTAATAGAGTAGAATATGTAAAAACCTGGTAATGGTGCAGGGCCTTGTCTAATCCAAGTTCAGAAACATTTTGCACTCAGATGGTACTGTATTGACTTCTGTAAACTGTACTCTCATAGTCCGATGGCCTCAGGTTTTGTGTCCGTTGAGGCGGGGCTCCATGGCTGAGGGCATCATTCAACTTTTGAATGAAAATTATGTTTTAAGGAGGAAGATTTGTGGGGATGCCAATACGTCTAGATAATAGGATTAATTTGGAATTAAACATAATAGAGATTTACTAACCACCTTATTATCAAATATCAACTGGTGGTAAAAAACTTGACAACAGCTTGAGTTGAATTCTACAACAGGTTAAGATTACAAGTGGAGGTACAAATCTGAAAAGTATTTTTCGATGCTTTTTGAGTAAGAAAATTATTTAAACTCTTTAAAAGCGCATTATCTGTACAGATTTGTCAAGTGTTTTCAGAACTCTTACCCAAAAAAAAAATTAAAGAAAACTAGCGAAGTATGTATCTGACAAAATATTGTCAAAACTATTTCAGTAAGGAAGGGCTCAGTTGTTATGCTACTACAACATTTTATTTCTCTAATTTTGTTTCTAAAGAATCTCAACCTTTTGATCTTAGATCCAAAAGATTATATAGTTTGGTGACAAATAATGATATTCTGAAAAAAAAAATCTTAAATAACATTGATTAATAAATATTATTCACTTAGAATTTAAAGTTGAACATAGATAAATGACAAGAAAACTGGTTACGTCTAATATAAGTAAGCAATTATAGGATTCTACTATAGTATTAATTATAAATGAAGTACACATTTATAATTTTTATATGTTTAGTATTTATTTACAGTTTTTATATCTTCGTTTATAATTGCTTTTAATGTACTGTTATATTTACTGTATTATAGACAAATCCGTACTGGAGGAAGCTGCGAGATTATTTTGGTTAAAAAAAAAAAAAAAAAAGGGTGATATCCAAACTTTAGCGACAGAGAGCAGCGAATCAATTATTTTGGTCCGCGTCCACCTAAGTTGAGACTATTTATGAGTCACGTGTCTTAAAGTGAAATGGAAAATGTAAAGATAATACGAAGGAGTGTTGCACAACGGTTTATATTGTTTTGCCAATCACATCAATATCTCTTCTCTGGACACCACTGACCGCTATGACTTGGCATCTTGCAGCAAAAATCAAACCACGAGGAAGGCAGGCCAGAAAAATGATGCTTGTTGTGGGGAGATAAGCTCCTGCGCAACTACACTTTGATTAAAGGTCAAAATTTTCGATAACATGTATTATAAAACTACACGTCAAAGTTAAATCAAAGTTATAATAATGGCCAATATTATATAACACCACCATATCATTTATAAACATCAACTCATAATTTATATAATAAATAATACTTCATAAAACACATCATTTAAGTAAATTTTAGTAAAAATTTTAGAAAAAGTATCATTACTCTAATTTTAATATTAGTATTTGATACCTATCAGTGTTATGAGAAACTGGTTACTTACAGTTGACAAATCTTTTATTTCCTTCGTTTACAACTTTTTTTTTTTTATAACTATAACAAAATTTATTTTAAAAAAAGAATTGATGTATCAAAACTTCAATGTTACTGTAACATGACCCGTATTGTGGTCATATCTTAGTCATAAATTCAACAACAGATGATGTACTAAAATAGAGAGTCCACTACCCATTTGACAGATCAAATGGGGTAAAATCCTGTTGAAATGAGCATAGAATAATAACCACTAAATTTGATGCACAGCTCGAAACCACCAATCTGTGTTCAACCCCAACTGAAGGGTGCTCCCCAATTAATAGCACCTTCCCCTTGATTTTTTCAACCCATCCATGCCCATCTCGTGCTTCTTTTCTCTCCATCACTCTATTTCCTCACCAACAAAAACTTTGAACTGCCTTTTTATTTATCTCTTTCATATCTCTTCACCATCATCCCAACAGAGACACAAAACAGAATACTGGATAGCAAAAACATGGCTCCCTGTGAAAGCCTGCAACACATATTTGAGAACTCATTACCAGAAAAACCAACTCTGCTTGACTCCCTGTCATCATGGAACCAAATCAAACCTGTAAAACACGATGACAAATCATCCTTTATAGAAATGTTCGGTGAACTTCATTTCAAAGAAAGGTCTCCATCCTCCCCCTCCTTGACCTCATCTCCTTCTCCATCCCCTTCCTTTCCCATGCCACCTTCATCATCTTCGTCATCTTTGCTGGATTTATACCCGAGAAACAATGATAGTCCCCATGTCAACAACGGGAGCAAGAAGAGTCCATTGGATTTATTCTCACTCACCCCAAGGATCAGTTACACCGGTTGTCGTCACAGCAAGAGTGACAGCTTTTCGTCGATGAATTCTGAAAGCTTGCAGCTATGCACAGAAGGGCTTGGTTTTGAAAGCTCTGATGATGTTGAGGACTTGAAGAGCGAGATGAGTGAAGAGTGGCAAACCTCACGAGAGAGCGTTAGTACTGCAAAGCAATCAACAGAAAATTTATGTGAACTCAGGAGGGCAAGAACAAGTAGCGGGGCATTTCCTCCTCCGATTTCTAGTATAGGGAGGAGTGGAAAGCCTTGGGTTTGCTTCAAGTCTTACAGGCATAATGGAAGGTTCGTCCTTAAAGAGGTAAGGATGCCAAGCCAAGAATTCTTGCATGCATCCAGAGAAGATGGGCGTTTGAAGCTGCAGATTGTTCAGCCAAATGATGACATCCTGGAGCTAGACGATGACGATTATGAAGAAGATGAAGAGTTAGAAGATCTAGAAGTAGATGAGGAAGAAGATAACGATGGGTTTGAAGAAGACAGAAGGAAGGCTGATACCTGAAGAAATGAGCTCGGAAATTATTTGCATAGGTAGGAAATTCAAGGTTTAGGGAAAGACTCCCCTATTTATGTTTTCCTTTCCCAAAAGGATTTGCAAGTAAGCAGAGAACATAAGAAATTAAATCTAACTTTGCTGTTCAATAGTAATTTTCTTTCCTTCTCCATAGCAACAGAGAAAGAAAAAAAGTGACGAAAAATTCAGGTCTCTTTTTTAGCCGAATCAATTCCGGAGTATGACATCACCCTCTTTACATTTTGCAATCACAAGAGGGCATTGCATGCTTAATGATTTCATTCAATAAATGCAATTCATGTTCCAAAAATTTATAATTAGAACATTTCAGTTCGAGATAAGACGGGTAACAAAGTGATTTCCCATCCCGGCAATCTCATGTTTATCAATTAATTTCTCAAAGCCAGTCTGCAAGAACTCATCTTTCTACATCTACGGGGTCTTCTGTGTACAAAGCATAATAAATTGGCAACATTCGACCTAGAAGTAATTACGGGAATTAACATTCATATCAAATCAAAAGCCACGAAAAAAGGAGTACTATGTCCTGCATGGTCCGAATCAATATCTCAAGTTCCAACCATTCAAACTGACACAATCCCACAGTACTGTACCTCTTATAAAAATGGACTTTGCATGCTCTCAGCATCATGTGTATCGTCATAGGCATCATCAATTTGAGATCAGGAAATTAAAGCGAAGATGAAAGACAGACCTAGTAAAGATGGTGGGCAACTTAAATAAGATATTTACAAAATGGTAAAGATGGTGTAGCACCTGCCTGCATAAGAGACCTAAGATGAACCATTAAGAACGAATTAACATTGAAATTTCACCTAGAAAACTACCTTGAAATTTCCTTATCCAGTAGTTAGCTCAGAAGTTAGCATTGCAAATTGGAACATGTTATTTCTGCAAGGGAAAGTTTCCGGTAACTGTAAGTAAAAAAACTGAAGACTAGAGCATTTAGTACAGATTATGAGAGGTGACACAAGAAGTGCAACTTCCATGTGAACCAAAACCCATGGTTATCCTAATTTCAACCATGAAATGCGAAAGTAACACCTATGTAGATTTCATTTACACACGTAAGGCCCTGATGCACATGATCGCTGTGGTCCAGAACCAACATATAGTTAAAATAAAATTCAAGACCCTTTTGAGAACCACAAAATATCTATATATCAAGGTGAAATTTAGCATTCAATAAATATATCTTTGAGGTGATAACACTCATCGGCGGACCCTTGAATTGACATGGATAACAATTGTTATTTCTCAGAGAGGAAACATTACTACGTAATAGGAATGGACGAATTCTTAAAGTTTGCCCATGGGTGCCCACCTAACCAAAAGAAAAGATAAAGCACGTCAGAACAAATTGACTCAAATCCCATATAATATACACTAATGGTCCCCAACCTTTCAATTGCTAGTCTGGAAAAGATTCTCGTAGCAAGCCTGTATTACATGGAAAGTAATTGGAATAGAACTCTGAAAACTCTAAACAAATGCTCAAGTAAATAAACAAGAGTCCTTCTACGAATAAAACAGAAGATTTTTCCCGCTAGAACATGTCAAGACATATATTCCACAAGTCCTTGATGAAATTACTTATTTTTCCTCTTAATTTTCCACCCAGTTCTGTAACCATAAAGACAAGTTGCATGCTGCTCAAAAGCATGCCTAAATGTAATTGTGATTTAAAAACAATAAAAATAAAAATAAAAAAGATTAAAAAAAATAAAAGAGATGAGATGAGATATCTGATACTTAAAACAGCTCTACTACTGCCGTCAGTATGCTTGTAAACTACTTTGCAGTGGTTTCCCTCCTACGTGGCATGAATTATTGGAATTTGTCATTTGCCCTATCCACAACCACAATAAAGCTTTTCAATAAGATATGTTACTTTTTCCAGTTAATAATACAGAGATCTCAATGATATACTCTCATTTTCTGAAAGAGTTGATCAATCCCATCGTACAATTTACAACGATACCTCAGAAGACTCCGAAAACAGATTACTTGATGAAAACTCATATCTTGAATGAATGGCTAGAAAATAAATGACAGGAACACAAAGTCATTGATTTTGATTTGGAACATCCTAGACCACATTGTCTGGAACCATTTTGTGATCATATAACATTGGCATGGACAACAGAGAGACTAGCAACAATACCTATGAGCCATAATTCGGTCAGAAGCTCAATTCCAAGACACCCAAAAATGTTGTCTATTGAACTTTAATTTCTAACGTTTAAAAAGTCATCAGCAATGTTCGCCTCATTTTTCCCCTTAAAAAGTAATGCACAGTAGTGAAGGCATTCGCTGTTTTTATCGCTTTTTAAGCAAAAGGATTTCAATTACCTCTACAAGGTAATAATGGTGAAGGCACACAAATTACACTGATGGATTACTGCCATCTAACGTCAGAAGAACTTTGTACAAATCTGGACGTCGATCACGAAATACTCCCCAACAATATCTCTTGGATTTTATTTTATCAAGATCAAATTTTGCAACAAGAACGGCTTCCTCTTTGTCATTAGCATCTGCAACAATCTCCCCCGTTGGTCCTGTCATCAAAATATCAATATTTAACATATTCACAATAGGAAGTTGATATCAAATGATTGAACGGCGTGCCACCAAATAAAAGAACTATGTACCTGCTATAAAGGAATTCCCATAGAATGTGATCTCACTGTTTCCATGCTCTGTCTCAATTATTTCTTTTCCAATGCGATTTGAAGCCACTAAAGGTACCTGAGTTTGTCAAAAATAGATTAATCCCTCGTCAAAAATTTTACTCTTTAGAAAATACTCAAATTATTAGAGACAGAAGGTTCTCATATCTGACTGTTATGAAATCATGGAAAAAGTGATAATATGAGAAAGCAAAGAACATGATAGGGTAGGCAATAGAAGAAAAAGGAATAATAATGATGTAAGACATATTAGGAATAAATTAGGCATTTTAATTTTAGGGATTTTGATTAATTAGGGATTTTGACTTTCTAAATTAGGAGTAATCCTAATTTGAGTTATTTTCTCAATTAATAGTTTACTATTTTATCTAGGATTTAAATTTTGATATTTTCTTGTTTAGTTGGAATTAGATTCTATTTCCTAGTTAAGTTATGATAGTTGGAATTAGATTCTATTTCCTAATTAAGTTATGATTGTTGGCACTATAAATAAGTGTCTTCAGTTATTTTTATTTCTTAGATTTGGTTGTTATTAGTTTTTTATCTTTTATTAAAAAGATTGTCTTTTCCCTCAATTTCTCCCCAAATCTCTTCTATTATTTCTCCCCTTTCCTCTGTCTATATCTCCCTCCCTTTCTGTTAACTTGAGGAACCCCGTTCCTCATCAATTAGTATCAGAGCGTGGTTTTGATCCCCTCTTATATTACTTATCTTTTAATTTTTGTTCAATCCATAAACCCTAAACGTTCTACCACCATTAACTTACTCTTCCCCCAATCTCATCTTCTATAACCCATAAAAAAAAAAAAAGAGTTATTGTTCATCAGTGTTACTGTTCACTCGAGTCACTGTTCACCACGGGTAATATTCACGAGAGCTACTGTTTACACGTGGATACTGTTCATTAAATTTACTGTTCACCGCGACCACCATCATACTCTTCCTGTCGATATCTACAATGTGTCCTTCATTACAAACTTCGATACTCTCAATGATACAAACCTCAGAAAATAGGATAAACAATAGGTTAGATGAAATATTAGTAGCTTTGAAAGCCTTACAAGCTTCCATTCTCACAAAACAAAACTCTAATTTGGAGTTATCTACAAAACATAGGAATCATGAGTGCAACTCCTAAGATCCATGAAGATGAGTGTGATGATTCTAGAGGAGATGATGAAGCTAGCAAGATTGATATGGAAGATGGACATGAATCTAGAAGTGATATTGAAATCGAGGGCAAGATAAATTCTAATGATGGTGTGGAGTCTACATGTGAAGAATCTTTTGAAATCATTCAAGAAATTGATTTATAGGTTGTGATTCATATTTGGGTTCTTCTACTCCTATCATTGTGTCAACGGTGAAGTCTTCTATTGAGTCAACGATGAAGTCTTCCATGGTGATTGTTGTTTCTCCATCAATATCGAAGGCCGCTAAAGCATCAATAATTTTTCTATCATGCGTGCTTCCAATATTGGATCGTTTTGAAGTGAATATGTGGATTGATAACTTTCCAATGATCGTGCAAAGGCAAGACGTGGCGTTTCCTTGTGTATTGACAACTTCCTCCTTGACAACTCGCCAGGAGTCGAGTTCTTTCAAGCGGAGGAGAATTGATGTAGGACATATTAGGAATAAATTAAGTATTTTAATTTTGATTTTAGGGATTTTGATTAATTATGGATTTTGACTATTATTAGGGATTTTGACTTCCTAAATTAGTAATCCTAATTTGAGTTATTTTCCTAATTAATAGTTTACTATTTTATCTAGGATTTAAATTTTGATATTTTCTTGTTTAGTTGGAATTAGATTCTATTTCCTAATATATTCTATTTCCTAGTTAAGTTATGATAGTTGCAAGGAAATAGAATCTAATTCCAGCTAAATAAGAAAATATCAAAATTTAAATCCTAGATAAAATAGTAAACTATTAATTAGGAAAATAACTCAAATTAGGATTACTCCTAATTTAGGAAGTCAAAATCCCTAATAATAGTCAAAATCCCTAATTAATCAAAATCCCTAAAATCAAAATTAAAATGCCTAATTTATTCCTAATATGTCCTACATCAATTCTCCTTCGCTTGAAAGAACTCGACTCCTGACGAGTTGTCAAGGAGGAAGTTGCCAATACACAATAAAACGCCACGTCTTGTCTTGCACGATCTTTGGAAAGTCATCAATTCACATATTCGCTTCAAGATGATCCAATATTGGAAGCACGCATGATAGAAAAATTATTGTTGCTTTAGCTGCCTTCGATATTGGTGGAGAAACAATAATCACCATGGAAGACTTCATCGTTGACTCAATAGAAGACTTCACCGTTGACACAATGATAGGAGTAGAAGAACCCAAATATGAATCACAATCTATGAAATCAATTTTTTGAATGATTTCAAAAGATTCTTCACATGTAGGCTCCACAACATCATTAGAATTCATCTTGCCTTCGATCTCAATATCACCTCTAGAGTCATGCCCATCTTCCATATCAATCTTGCTTGCTTCATCATCTCCTCTAGAATCATCACACTCATCCTCATGGATCTTAGGAGTTACACCCAAGATCCCTTGATTCCTATGTTTTGTAGATAACTCCAAATTAGAGTTTTGTTTTGTAAGAACGGAAGCTTATAAGGCTTTCAAAGCTACTAATATTTCATCTAACCTATTGTTTATCCTATTTTCTGAGGCTTGTATCATTGAGAGTATCGAAGCTTGTAATGAAGGACACATCGTAGATATTGACAAAAAGAGTATGATGGTGGTCGCGGTAAACAGTAAATTCAGTGAACAGTACCCACGTGTGAACAGTGGCTCTCGTAAACAGTATCGCGATGAATAGTGACTCGAGTGAACAGTAACTCTTGTGAACAGTAACACTGATGAACAATAACTACTTTTTTTTTTTTTTAGGGTTGATAGAAGATGAGATTGGGGATAGAGTAAGTTAATGGTGGTGGAAGGTTTAGGGTTTATGGGTTGAACAAAAATTAAAAAATAAATAGTATAAAAGGGGATCAAAACCACGCTCTGATACCAATTGATGAGGAACGGGGTTCCTCAAGTTAATAGAAAGGGAGGAAGATATAGACAGAGGAAAGGGGAGAAACAATCGAAGAAATTTTGGGAGAAATAGAATGAAATTGAGGGAGAAGACAACCTTTTTACTAAAAGATCAAAAAACCAATAACAACCAAATCTAAGAAGTAAAAATAACTGAAGACACTTATTTTATAGTGCTGACAATCATAACTTAACTAGGAAATAGAATCTATTAGGAAATAGAATCTAATTCCAACTAAACAAGAAAATATCAAAATTTAAATCCTAGATAAAATAGTAAACTATTAATTAGGAAAATAACTCAAATTAGGATTACTCCTAATTTAGGAAGTCAAAATCCCTAATAATAGTCAAAATCCCTAATTAATCAAAATCCCTAAAATCAAAATTAAAATGCCTAATTTATTCTTAATATGTTCTACATCAATGGGATAGGCAATAGAAGAAAAAGGAATAATAATGTTGGGATGAATGGTGTAAAGTAACGGGAAAACTTCGTTTTGAATGGATCATGAATAGGAAAACAGCAGGATCAAGGTGGATAGTATTCATACGAGAGGGGGCTACAAAATATCATTTTTATTTTTTCTTTTATAAGTCAAAAAATATGTTAGGATATGACGCACAGAGTAATATATATCAACTAGATCAACTTCACCAATGAAATCATATTGTTGGCTTAGCTGTCTACATATCGTACCACATTAGCACCTGCATGCCCTTGCATCACTCGTCTCCAGTGTTCACGAGAATCGAGTCCATCATCTTGAGGTTCAGAACCAATTGCAGTAGGGTAAAACAATATCTCAGCACCTTGCAGCACCATGGCTCGTGCTGCCTCTGGAAACCACTGATCCCAGCATATTGCTAGCATAAAAATTTAGAAGTTATTTTAGAGTTTGCCAGACTTCACTCCCTTCACACATAATGATGAAGGAAGGGGAAAATATGTGAAAACTAAAGTTAGAATATTAGGATAAAAATCAAAATTCAAAAGAAATTTTTCTGGTATGCCATTCTCTTGATTTACCCTATTTTAATGTTGTTTCATCCATTTAAAATTTCAAGCATAGCCCTAAAAAAAGATAAAAATAGCAGTAAAAGACTAAAACTTAAATATCATATAAATATATTTACAAGGAAAAAAAAAAAAACAACTGAGATACTTACCAACTCCAATTTTTGCGAATTTAGTTTGGAAAACCTGGTCATCATTGGCAATTGTAAATTAAATTGTTAAGGCAAATCACCATCAAATCTAAAAAATTCTGAAAAGCACCAACCTTAAAGCCAGTGTCACCGGGATTAAAGTAGAATTTTTCCTGATAACCTGCAGAACAGGAACAAGTAACCTAAACATTAATCAAGATTAAGGTAATGCATGTCAGATTCAATAAATGAAGCATCACTTTTTTCTAATACCTGGCCCATCGGGGATATGGGACTTCCTATAGAGTCCAAGGTCAGCTCCATCAGCATCGATAATGGCTATTGAATTGTAATGTGCATTATTTGCCTCTTCAAAAAAGCTTACAGGTATCACTACGCCCAACTCTCTTGCAAGCTTCTGCATCCTACACCATGTCCAAATACAGCCATTTCAACAGCATTAAATAAAATGCAGACAGAGTTGGAAGCCAGAATATGCATATTGTTCACGTAGCAAATTAACGACAGTTTTAAAAAAGTGTATAAAGATCCAGCTAACCAAGTAATTTCCAGAAGCTAGCAGCAATCAGAGACATTTACCTGATAATTGTGGGGTGACCCTTATGAGGCTTAGCTCGCTGAAAGAAATCCTCCCTTTGTGCTTGACAGAAATAATAACCCTCAAAGAGTTCCTGCGGATGCAAATAGGGAAATAAGGAAAGTAAGCTTAAGCATGCAAAGATAAAGAGGCAGAGTTAGTTGTTCATCTCAACCTCAAGTTTATAACCTAAAATGTAGAAATGCCTCCATCAATTACAACATACTGAGACATAAAGCAAACTAATAGAACAAAGGAGTCCTACTTATCTTACAGTAAAATGAACCTAACTTTTTCAGGTTAGGAAACTCTTTCACCATCCATCGAAAGGAAAATAAATAATAACCCAGCAGAAGAAATTAATATCTGTATATCCTGTTGCAAAGACTTGCAATCTTGTCATCATTCCTGAGTATTGCATCTTTTTCTTCCTAAATAAGATTTCTTCCCATATTGGAGCAGATCAAATGTTCAAATAGATCGTGTGAGCTATCATTTCCGCTAGATGATAAGCTTTCATGCATATTTAACCAACAATTTTAACAGCTAGCAGAATCATACTTATATCATAGAAAATATACGTAGGCTTTGATAACAACGCAAGGAGCACCACCTTCAACCTTAAGGCTAGCATTTTTTTATATAGCAAAAATTCATTGAACATTAATAGTTCAAGTCTCACCTACGGGAAGAGGAATATCACTAGCACTTTTCACATCATTAAAAGCTTCTTTATAAATGGCATCTTCCACAACATTATAAACCCAATCTAGGGATAAAAAGTTCTGCAGGCCCAGGATTGAGGTTAAGGATTCAACTCCCCTGGGGGAACACCTAATCAGGACATAAATGTTTCACAAATATCACCACCCGCTATCTCCTCATATTAAGTCCCATTACATATTGTTTGAAATTTGATAAGATCAGTATATGCTTACGATAAAGAGCAGTTACCTGAATAAGAATGATGTTTGCACCCTTTGCATGAGCAGCTCTAACCAACCTGCTTGGAAGAGCGATACTTTGAAATAATAATTGCAATGTACCCCAAAATAAACGAAAACTAAAGTATTAAACAGAATTTTATGTAGGAAAGGGGAAAGCATGTTTAAAATCAGACTGTTATTAGTTTGATGCCAACATCAAATTTCTTTACCTACGAAGCTAGCAGCTTGAGAGTTCAATGTGCAAATTAAACTCGAAAAGCTTGAATTAATGACTTTATGCCCAATTATTTGGCTCTTCAACATAGATTAATGAGAGCTTTAAAACAAGCGAATAGCAAATACATCCAAAGAAGAGTCAACAACATAAATTAACCCACAAAATATCTAACGTGAATGAACCAGAAAAGCTTATAAATTTCAAAAGCATAAGAAACTATATCTGGGTCATGTAATTCCGTGACCATTTCTAAACTAAATTACTAGAAGATAGTAAAAACCCAAGTAAAGGGAAGAGTGAAGGAAGAGTTAAAAGAGGACGAAAGGTAAAAACCTTTCAGCTTTGTCAACATTAGTGGAGACATCATCGGTGCAAGCAAATTGGAGAGCTGATACCACCACTTCACCTCGTTTTCCATTCTCCATTTCTTGCTCCACCGAAGCCAATAAGAGTAACTTCTCTTTAAGCTATCTTTCTCTCCTGATGGGAGCTAAGAATTGTGAAGCGGTGACCAATTAGTTTGGCAATTTCCTAAGTGCCTAAACTTACCAACCGTCTTCCTTCACGACCCAAGAGTCAAACTTAGGACTGCTTAGGTCTTGGCGGATTTTCACCAAATAACTTCCTCAGTCGGCCGTTAACTAAATGTAACCCGCTTTTTTAATTTAATTATTTGTAACCTCATTTGCAAAATGAAAAACCGATTAGGCCCTTAAATATATAAAAAATAACAGGATTACCAATGAATGACAGCATCGGCTGTGCTGCAGCCACGATCCAACCTTACCAAGTAACTTTCTTGACTATGGATGTGCAAACACAAACAGGTTCTCTCTACAATCCACCATTTACCGCTACGGGAAATTTTTTTTAAATGATCCTTTTTTAAGCCAACTTGATAAATGTAACCCCTTTTAAAATTAAACTATTTATAACCCCTTTTACATGTAAAAAGACATTAATATCCTTGATTTCATCTATGAAAACTGAATATCTTCTATAACATTCATTCTCCAACGACGTAGTTCTAAAGCATGAAAGACGAACACTATAACTCATCCATGCCTTTCTCTATAGTTTTACACAGTTTCACGCTACCCAAAACGTACTCATCTTCTTCTTCTTCTCCTCCTCTATGGCCTTCAATGGCTTTATTTACTCCTTCCATCAAATCCTCACTCAGGTCCTCTAAATCAGCCTTTTTGCAAGACAGGTTCTCTCTACAATCCACAATTATACTTGGGTTTTTCATGAAAACTCGCTTTTTTGGTGTTTATGCAAGAGCTGCTACGAAAAAGACTATATATGACTTCATCGTGAAGGTTATTTATGGGAAATAATGAACTTGCTTGTTATTTTTCTTTAATCAAGTGAAACTTTCTATTATGTAGATTGGTAATAAGTAGGAATAAAATTCTGTGGAATTGGTGCAGTGGAAATATTCTAATTTTGTGGCTGATTTGCCAAGTATGGAATATTTCCTTGGTTTGCTTTAGTTTTCTAATTTCTTCTGTTTTGAATCAGTTTGTGAATTTTGAATTAGTGTTGATTAAAAAGGGAAATGAATGCTATTGTATCATATTCTAGTCGATTGTTAAAAGATATTTGTACTTATTATTGTGTTGCTCAATTTGGTAGGGAATAAATGTGCACGGATGAACTATGTCGTTCATCTCTTTCCTTTTTATGTAAACTGAATGGGATGCCAATTATTGAAGGCTCGAATTGAACAACTTGATTGTTATCTCAACATTGAAAAAGCAAAGGTAAAACTTAAAGCGTTCTTCTTTTCTTGATCAATGTTGTTTTTTTAAACCTAGGGTTTATGCTATAATTCAGATTTATGCTTCATTATAGTTTTTTACTTGGTTTTCGTTTGATATATACCAATGTGGATCATATTTAAGAAATATGAGTGCTAAAATTGTGAATTTTTAGGTTATAAATGTTGTATGTTCGTTCATGAGTCAAATTGTCATTTTGCACGACAGTTTTCACCAATTTGGTCGTGCTGCACGACTGTATTCACCAATCTGTCGTGTTACATGATGGTTTTCCTCAAGCTATTGTGCAACTTTTTAAGGTTAGAAAAATATTAAATTTGTGATATCATGTATATTTTTATTAATTTTGTTACATTAAAACACGAAACTTCAGTGAATTTTAAGGTTCTTTACTTAGTTTTTCAGGTTACACAACAAGAAAGATCAACATTCATGTAGTCTTTGCTGCCTCTCCTTGTAGAGCACTCTATGCATTGCCAATTCTTGATGCCTATTCCATTGTGAGCAGCGTTGATTAACTTTCACGTTGGTGAAATGGTTTTTCTCTTCACTTTGTCATCAATGAGATTGACGACTCAGCTGATACTCCTCTCTAAGTAGTCAAGTTGCTTGCTCTTTATCTCTCTAGCCCGGATAACAAGATTTGAATTTCAAGATCTACAAGTTTTCTTCACTAGATTCCTTCAATTTTAGGATTTGGTGATTTGAATTTTTATTGGTATTACCTTGCAACTTGTGGAGAAAGCTGTTGAGGAATGTAACAATGATATAGACTCTACAACTGAGAAATCAAATGAGTTTTGTCTACGATCAGTTGTTGAAAACTTGGGCTTTGTTGAAGAAATGCGTGCAAATGCTAATGAAGGTATGATGTTGCATTGTATTTACACCTCATTGAGGTGCATATTTGTCCATGTTAATTAATTAATTCCTTATTCACATCTATTAACTAGTTCATAATCTAGTATGTTTCTACACATTTGACTGATATATGTTCAGTTAGTAATTAGATTAGCTTCAATGTTATGCATGTTTGAATTGAATTCTTGTTTACTTGGTGCATATCCATGGTGCAGACAGTATTATGTGGACCCTTAAGATGATGTATACTGCTAGGTGTAATACATTGTCACAATATTATTATTGCTACTTTGTCCATCTAATGAAGTTAGATTTGTATCCTTTGGTTTCGCATTGAACAGATTTGTATGTTCCGTTTGATTGTGTAGAAAAATTATTTTCTTTCTTTTTTGTTCAGCTACATTAGAATGATTGTTTCTATAAATGTTGCTGCATCTGACAGTCAATCGACTCCAAACAAGCTTTTAGTGGATGGTGCAAAATGGGTGGACTCATTTGTGACATAAATGATGAGTGTTACTAATATGGATGATGCTAAAGCCCTCGCCTCAAGAGTGTTGCAGATATTAGAGAAATCCATCATGGCACGTATTGCTGATGAGG
The DNA here is from genome assembly GCA_013180625.2 of Boswellia sacra. Classification (NCBI taxonomy): domain Eukaryota; kingdom Viridiplantae; phylum Streptophyta; class Magnoliopsida; order Sapindales; family Burseraceae; genus Boswellia; species Boswellia sacra. The sequence goes on along the minus strand of SNVD02015105.1, from coordinate 857,274 downwards.
CATTACAAAGTTTTCAAAATGTGTGTATCTTTTGTTAATTAATTCAAACTGCTATAATTTTTGTGTGCTTTTAGGGGTTGATAGTGCAGTTTTTACTTCGTACGTTTAAGATGCCATACCAAACTTATACAACTTGTATAGTAATGATGCTATTTTATTAATAATTTTTTGTATGGATGAAAATTCATCATAATGATAAACATACAGCTCAGTGAAGCTTTATAATATAATGGCTTTTTGCTGTTTTAAAGAACTTGTCATGAGTTAAGATTTTTCTCCCTGATGTGGGTGCTATTATATGGCTTTAGTTACAAATGTGTTTTTGTTGGCTTATATTATTATGATCTTTCATTGGACAGGAAAAAATGATGCTGAAGGAACAAATTCATATATTGATCCGAGAGAATTCCATCCTTAAATGTGCAGTAGCTACTCAGCTTGAGCGTCAGAAGGAGTTTGAGGGTAGAAACCAAGAGTTGCAACAATTGAAACAGTTGTTTTGTCAGTGTCAGGAACAGTTGAGAACCCTCGAGGTGAACAACTATGCATTGCAAATGCACTTGAGGCAGGCTCAGCAAGGCAACTCCATACCTAGACGTTTCCATCCCGATGTCTTTTGATAAATAGTAGACAAAATGAATAGACTGGATAGAGAGATGGAAGCTTAGCCTACTTTAATTGATTTGCATCACATGAACTACAATGTCAAAAGGATTTCACATTATGTTGGCCAAAGGTCTAGTTGTTGCTTATCAAAATTGTTTGTCTTCCATGTGTTTCAGTTGGATGACCATCTGGTGACCGTCTTCAAATTCTGTAACTCCAGCAAACACACAAAATATCAATCAATTTCTAGTTTGCTATGAAGGATTAAAAGTTGAAATTGTCTTTGTTTGTGTTATTTGATCGTGTTGTGATTGCATTCTCTCATTAACTAGGCAAGAAAATTAGTTTAATGTGTTATAGTTATGAGTCATTTTGCATTCATATAGAAATGTGTAATCTGAAATTTTGCACAATCTAGTCGTGCAGTAAATGAGAAGTTTAATAAAATAACATGAAATCTTACATGATCTAATCATGAGCTTTTGCACGACTTGGTTGTGTAAAAATGTGTAATCTAGAATTTTGTACGACAAGGTCGCGCAGTTAATGATAACTTTAATTAAAATATTAGGAAATTTTGCACAACTTGATCATACTACATGTACGACCCAATCGTGCAAAAAAAGAAATATGAAAATTTGCACGACTAGGTCATGCAAGAGGCACGAATGAATCATGCAATAAATAAGAATATAGAAATATCACGAAATTTTGCACGACTAAGTTATGCTGCCAGCACGACTTAGTCGTGCTGAAAAATAAAATCTGAAATTTTGCACGACCAAGTCGTACAGTAAATGAGAACTTTATAGAAATATAACAGGTCATGCAGTAAATTATTGGGGTCTTCGAAGATTGGCATAAAAGATACAAAAAAGTTATATGAATTTCTTAACCTTCAATTGCAAAGTGAAGTGAAGGTCGAATAAAGTATGTATAGCCCAATCTGGGTTTTTTTTTTATTTTCTTTTATTTTCCTGCTACTTTGTTGGTAACAAGAGAACCCTATATACTTAATTTCTTGTTTGAATTATTCTTTAAAGCTATATGGTCATGCATGTTGCACGACTTAGTGGTGCAAAATTGTAGAAGTCATGTTTTTGCACGAATGAGTCGTGTTAGTTGTGCAAAACATTAGTGAAATTTTTTTGTTCACAATTCTACACGACATGGTCATGCATGTTACATGACTAGTTCGTGCAAAATTCCAGAGGGCATTAAATGAGGCATTTTCGACATGAATGGGTCGTGCAGGTGGCACGACTAAGTCGTGCAAAATTCTAGAGGGCATTGCATGGGGTATGTTCGGCACGATTGGGTCGTGCAAGTGGCACGACTAGGTCTGCAAAATTCCAGAGGGCATTACATGAGGCATTTTCGACATGAATGGGTCGTGCAGGTGGCACGACTAAGTCATGCAAAATTCTAGAGGGCATTGCATAGGGCATGTTCGGCACGATTGGGTCGTGCAAGTGGCACGACTAGGTCGTACAAAATTTCAGAGGGCATTGTCTAGGGCATTTTCGGCATGAATGGGTCGTGTAGGTTGCACGACTAAGTGGTGCAAAATTTTACAGGGCATTTTTTGGCACGAATTGCAGCCACCCTTATACAACAATTGACTATTGATATTGTGGAGGTCAACTACATGGCAACTACCAAAACACAAGCAAAAAACGTCGAAAGAATAATAATTATGATGCCACCATCCCAGACCAAAACCAATTTCTTATTAAAAATTAGTGTAAATTCACGATTTTCATTTCCATTTGGCAATATATAGAGTTATCTGGCTTTGAATCTTCATAGCCAACTCCATAAACATATCCAAAATGGTTTAGTTATTGGCACTTAAGCAAATTTCCTTGATATTTTTGCCAACGTGGCAGACAGTGTAGCAAAGAGATGGTAGAGGTGAGAAGTAAAGAGGCGGCATCAGAAGTGAGAAACAAATGATATGATAAGCAAAGAAGTCGTGTCAAAAGAAAAGAATAACAGTTGTGAGAAGCGCAGAGCGATATCAGAGGTGATAAGTTGCAGAAGTGAGAAGAAGAGACAAGCCCTGATGTTTTCAAAGACATGAATTATGTTTGATTTCCAATTTTGTAATTTTTATAGTTTCAAAGGGTATTTTTATGTTTTCACTTGATAAAAGGGGTCAAAAATAGTTAAATTTGAGAAAGGGGTCATCTATGGTTATGGGATGAGGAACGGGGTCATTTGGTAAAAATTTAACGCTACAGCCGCAATCCACTGTCAATTTTTCATCAATCCTTGTTTGTAACAGCCGCAATCCATACAAGATTACCACTTTACAATAGCTCTTTTGAAGATACCCGAGTGGACGCCCTCCCGCAGATTTGAGATCTGTTTTTGAGCTTCTCCTTGAAGTCCACTTCTGTGGCTGACACTCCCACTATAAGTGCATCTATTATTTCTTGTATTTTCTTATTATCCTATCAATTTCGCAGTATACTATGTGATTTCTATATTTTAGCTCTATAATAGAGGTTGGTGGCATTAAAACTACTGATGAAATTGTAAAATCTTAGCAAATACCGAAGAGACATTGAATAAAAAATCATTGGTGATAGACATTTTACTAATATATGGTCACAACTAAGCTCTAAGCATCATTAGGTGGTGAAGACTAAGAACAAAAGTTAAACTAGTTTTTTTTATTTCTTTTTTCTTTTTTCAAACTTGCAAATTGAATTTGTAGAAACACACCATTCTTAATGATTTTCGCACTCAAATAATAATAATTAAAAAAAATCTCTAGCCCCTCTCCTTTGTTGAAGTTGATTCTAAATGTTTTGTTGCTATGTTTATATTTTTGTTTGCCTACTGCTTTATGGTGTGTACAAGATGAATATAAATTTCATACATAGTTTCTTTTTTCCCCTTTGTGTCAAAGGGTTTTTTTCGAGATGGTAAAAACAAATTAAGGCAAGGTATTTCAAAGAGTATCTGTTTGAGGAGACAAACACCAAGGATGGCATATCAACTCATCCCGACTCTTAAGACACACCATATCAGGGTTTGCATATAGAAGATGTACAAGTTATAAGTGAAGATCCAAATCGCTCATCCGAGAAGCCTACCCATACATGCATGTCTCCTTAAGTTGTACAAGTTATAAGTAAAAATCCCAATGATCCATGTGAGAACCTTTCTACACTTGCACGTCTCCTCAAGAAACACAAGTTATGAGTAAAGATCCAAACCGCGTTAAGATTTATTTGTGTAAGCAGTTATGCACACGCGCACACGCTTGTAAACCTCTTTGCACAAATCCTTTAAAGAAACACAAACCAGAAGGTAACAAGGTTGATGGAAGGCGTTAGTTGCAAACTTTTGATGTTGATGATACAAACTTTGTGTTGTTTTGAAATGATCGGAAAACGTATTGTTTTGGATGTTGATGGTGCAAACTTTGTTTAGTGTTGAAACCATTGGAAAATGTATTGCTCTAAATGCTTATGATGCATACTTTGTTTACTTTTGAAACCAGGACAAAAGTTATTATTTTTTGTTGATAGTTCAAACTTTGTTTATTGTCGTGCAGTCGTGCAAAATTCCTAAGACCTAAAATTTACATGACATAGTTATGCAGCATGCACAAAAAGTTGTGCACAATTCCGGAGAGCTTATTTTTTGCACGACTTAATCATGCATCAAGAGCATGACTAATTTCCAAAGACCCTATTTAAGCATAACTTTGTCGTGCATTTGCACATCTACGTTGTGCCAAAAAAAAACCTCTAGAAAATGATGATCTTTCAAGTGCATAAACTTCACTGTCTAACATACACATGAAAATACTTCTGTTAAATATTAACATTACATCACATTACGAAATGGCAACAAATAGATGACATCATAACTCCAAGAACAAAGCATACAACCCGAACTACAAAAATGAACAAAGAAGAGCTCACAAATGGTATAGAATTGATTGCTTCTAGCGGGTTTTTATAATGTCCATGTTTCAATCCCCCAACGTGGCTCGTATATAGCCCATGCCCTCCTAGCTTCATTTTTTATAGGATAACATTTGTACAAACTGTTGGACACCCCTTTAAATTTGAAGTTGACATTCGGTCTATGATCCATATATACAATTCCTTCTACCTTTAAACACAACAACAAAATTAATTGAAATTCTTAATGTATAACAACATTTTTATTGGCAAAAGTTTTAATAATGGTTTCATGTGGAATCAAACATGCTATAATGTATTAAACTTATGATAATATAAATGACATTATAAATTTAATATTATTTTGAAACCTAAAAATTTGCACAACAATTTTTTTAAAAATTATTGTGCAGCCCAACATTTTGACTAAAGTCGTCGTGCTCAACATGAATGGACATACCTAGCTCCCAAAACTGAAATTTCACCATCTCAACACTAATTTATCCCAAACAATATCCACATTGGTAGTTAAACCCAAATAAAGAATAAAACTACAATAAAGCATAAATCCAAATAAAGAATAAACACTAAATTTCTATGCTTCACCCCAAAAATAAAAAGCAACAAAGAAGTGTTAATCTCAATTAAGAATTCAGATATTACCTTTAGTTCTTCAACCTTAGATAAAATCTATGATCTGAGAGATTTACAATTTAAAGGATCTTCAACAAAGCCACAAAGCCAATAGAAGAGTAAAATGCCTTTGTAAAGGTTGTCTCTCTTTTAATATCATAGAAGGACATATATGTCTTTCTACATGAAAAATGAGTCACAAATATATAAAAATGAAATGGGGTTAGATTTAGTTAGTTGGCTCCAAAAGGGGTCAAATAAAAAAAATACTCGTCTAAGTCTTACCTTCTTTCTTTCTTCTTCTTTTTTTAATAATAACTAAATATTTTTTTTATTGCCACAATCTAAAATAATATAAAATAGGCGTGTAAGTTAACTCTCGTGAACACTTCTTGTTGTAAGATACACACACACACATCTAACCCTGCTATCCATAAAAACAATCCATCGGGTATTGAATTTAATAAACACACACACACACACACACACATCTAACCCTGCTATCCATAAATATAATCCACTGGATATTGAATTTAATAAACACATACTGCCTTGCCGTTCTTCCTTTCTAAGTAAAATAGAATAGAGATTGCCCTTGACAGCGAAAAGAATAGAGATCGGTGAGGAGATAATCTCTAGCATAAACCTGAATTCAAGACCTTAGTCCCAAACAACCGTCTCACCAGGTTGCTTGCTTGCTATTCCTTCCACAATGATGTGCAATAAGTTATTAACAATGCAAATGATATATGAACTGAAACTGCCAAAGTGCTCATATCTCTGTGAACAATAAGGAGATCTGGAAAACCATTGCCAGACTCAAGATGTGATGTAAGTATATCGGCTTGGAATGCAAGTATATCAAGCAGAAACTTTAATGTGGTGAAACATAACCATGACAATGACAAGAAAAATGGAGTCGAGACGAAGTTTGTTTTATTCCGAAAAAACTACATTAATTCAATGAGATGCAGTGGTCATCAGAGCCATCTTCCATTTTTCTCACATCCATCACGAGCACACCATTCTCAGTCATGGGCTTCTTCCGTCTTCTTTCCACTTGATTTGAGATACCATCCCAAAGCACCAAGACCAGTTATAACACCAGCTAAAACTGCATAGTTTCGGTTCTTGTCAGTTGATACTTTCTCAGTTGATGCTCCAGCAGCTGCAGAAGCCATGCCACTTGGTTTGGCATCACCTCCACCCCCAGAGCTAGCAGCTGGTGTCTCTTCTGGCTTGGGTCCCTGAAAACACAAAATTCATTAGGCATGGGTGTTGGCTAATATTGAAGGAGTCCTCCAAGAAAATCAAATGAACCACAAATAAAAACTGACTATCAATTTTTTCTTGGAAAAAACTCAAAATGTATTAAACTCCCCAATTATGCTAGGATCTGGACCTAGTTATGCACTGGATAACTAACATAGTTTTTTTAACCAAAACTAGTTTGCAAACTAGGAACTCTGTTCCACACTCTATGGTACCTCCTCTGAATCCACCATTTAGCACATTTAGAACAGATTCATTGATAATTAACATATTTGACTTCACAGATATTAAAATTTCATAGCTTCTATGTATTGGCTCTATTTTATGCATGCACACAAGATAAAACACCTTCATACCTTAGCACATAGGATCAATACCTCATACCCCTGTATGCCAGATTTATGGAAGGGTTGCTAACACCTGGGGTGAGGAACTACCATGCTACAACTTCTTTTATGCCACTCAAGTGGTGTAATAGTACCAATATGTATCAAAAAACTTTAACTATATCAAATTTTACATGCAACTACTTTATAAGAAATTGATACATGCATCCATATGTTTATATACTTACTCTAAAAGAGCTTTTATTCCCCAATTCCCTTTTATTAATTGCCAGACTCACTCATTGCTTTGTATGCAAGTCACCTTATGCTTATCCACATCACTTGGCAGGCAAGTTCAATTGAACATTTTCTGGATTTAAGGTTCACAGAAAAATGCCAGCAAACCTACTTAATTCTGAGGAATTAAATGTCAACAAAGACATTCCAATTATAGAGAGCGAAAAGATGGCATAACAACTGTGGGGTGATGGCATCCATCATCATTCTAATATCAGGTCTCTTTGTCTATAGTAAGACTCAGATACTCTTAAGAAATATCCTCAAACTATCATATAACATCATCATTGATGAAGCTAAAACACAAACCCACGATTGAAAATGCTGCTATAAAACTAGCACATTCAAAAAATTTCCATACAACCAATTAAGATCTCAAAAAATATTGGAAAAAGTATTGTGTAAGTGTAATCATACCTTTCGTGCTAGCTTCTCCAATTTCTCTTGCTCAGTTTTCTGCAAAATTACAAGACCAGAGTCTATTAAAACACTGAAAGGATGACATGACCATGGTATGTAGGTAGCTATTTCAAATTGGAATATATTTTCATCACTCATAAAAATAATAAGAGCAAATGTCAATGTGATAAATCATTCAAAAGAAATGCAAAAATCAATAAACAAGCATGGAAATACCATCTCATATGCACAAAATTATGTGGTAAAAATAAACTGTACCAAGATTGGCAACAGACCATATTCCAAATATTTTGATAGTTCCATACAATTGGGAAAAAGATAAACGCCAAAGATAATCATAAACATTATTCAAGATCAATCTCCAGAATTTTCTTAACTAATAATCGTTACAAATATATTAAGGAAAAGAAATTAGAACCGCAGAAATTTATTAGAAATCCCAAAATTCGACATACATACTACTTGTTTTTACTAAATAAAATAATAAATAAATAAATAACATCACTTTTGAACTTGTTTTAATTTTTACAAATGAAATTTATAAACTCAGAATTAAGAAATTAAAAAAAAGGAGTAAATCACTAGAAAAGTCAGAAAAGATAAACCTCAAGTATATTGAAAGGATTATGGACATTACCTTGATGTAAACATTTTCTGCTGCTTTTTCCTCCTCACTAAGAATTTTGCCTCCACTTGAGAATCTTCGAGAAACATGTCTTACAGCAACCCTTGCTGCCATGGTAGTTGATTCAATAGTCTCTGTAAATTTAATAACGACCAATAAGATTCCAGTTATTTGATCAACTAATATAAGACATCTGAATCTAGCATGTGGTTTTGTAACTACACAAAGAAATAAATGATTACTCAAAAATCATATCTGACCCATTTCATACAATTAAAAGTTAGTGGCTCATCAACAAGAAGGTCGCAGCTTGCTTACATGCAGAAATAAATACAGTTCCTTATAGCTAATACCAAATAATAAGTCTCCAAAGCAACACATAGCCTCATCGGCTGCCACATATTAGATAGAATTACAGCTTTACTGTATACAAATTTGTAAAACAACTTCAATCTAAGTCATAAAATCGTATTAGCACTCGTGTATGAAGTAATATTTACACAAAATAACCTCCAAGAGATCACTGCCTATACAATGTGTTCTTTGATAAAGAGAATAAAAACACAATAGAAACTAAACAATCATTCACAAGTTGGTTCCAGTTTCCCATTTGCACATCATATACATCTAAACTACACACATAAGACACTCCAGAAAGATTAACTTCACATCATAAATTTGATGCATCCAAGAGAACACAACGTCAATTCTAATGGACAGAACTTAGGTCAGAATTATTCCTCAAAAGAAAATTAAACATACATCAAAACCTACAACTTACAGAAATACAATAGAAATAAACCTTAATCATACTCCATCTAAACAAGGCAACCAATCATCCACATTTTGAGCCGAACGAAGGAAGGATTTGATATCTTCTAAACCCTAGCCAATAGCGCCTCTGGACACCATTTAAAGCACATTTGTATCTATTTTGTATTATTTGCTCCGCTGAAACATTTAAAATTCAGGTTTCTGTATCAAATAAGAGAAACACTTGGCCAGTGCTTTTTTGAAAAGGCAATTTAGAGCAAAATATATGAACTCTTTCTGAAAATCAACTCAATAAAGCACTTTCTATATAATCACTCCAAACGCGTCCTAAACATCGAAAATCGATACACGAATAATTAAAGCCAAATGGCAGAACATTAAACAAACCAAACAATAATCGAATCCATCAATTATCGATCATCATTCCGTTACAGCGTAAAACGTCGAGTACAAGCTTAAGAAAAAAATGGTAATAACAATAATAATAAATTTTAAAAAAATAAATCTTAGAAATTTGTTAATGGAAAAAATTAGAATAGAAGCAAATTTGAATTATTACAAGTTTAGAAAACTGCTTACTTTGGCAAACGAAGCGATGTGCAGAGAGAGAACGAGATTGAAATGAAATGGTGAGCTTCAGTTTTGTGAGCGATGCGTCTGCTATAGGGTTTGCTGGGGATCTATAGTGGTCTGATTTTCAGGGGAGAAGCTGCTTGCCGTCAGATTGAGTATTGAGAATGTTTAGGTGGAACCGGTTACACGGGGAACAATCAGATCGGTTAATTGTTTGTTTCTTTGATATTTGATGGTGTTCTATTTTTTAAAATAATAGTAAGAAAAATAAATTTGTGCTTCTAAATATTCGGGTTATATTATATTTAAAAATTAATGCTATCTAATAAAACCATTAAAAAAATGTATTTTTTTTTTTTTGCTTTCAGATTGATTTTTCTTTTTGAAGTGTTAGTAAGGAATTCATTTTTATTATGTTTAGAAATTAAAAAAAAAAAGATGTAATGGATACTTTTAGGATGTGTTTATTTTTATATTTTAAGTTTTTGTTTTTAAAATTGAGTAAGAATATATCATCAATTTTAAATTTTTTTCTAATTTCTTAAAATGATATGTCTCATATTGATTTAAGATGCATTGATAAGTATACATTTTTTAAAACTATTTTTAAAAAAATTTTAACACAAACATAACTTCTTTTTTCTTTCTATGCTATAGTTATCTTTTATATTATGGAAAAAAAAACGTGGAGTTATTACCATTGGATTCTTTATAAAACGATTAGAATAATAAAGGAAATCTTAAGGTTTATTTATTTAAGTAAAAACAAAAGATTTTTCGTTGCATATTTATATTAACATAATTGACATGATAAAAAAAACTATGTAGGATCAAAATTGTTTAACTTGAAAATTGGACTGAATATTTATCTTAATTTTTAGTTATATATCTTATTGGATCTAATGGTATTAAAAAATTGATGAATTAATATTATTAAATATAAAATTTTATTTTAAATCTTAATTCTATATGGTTAATATTAATTTGAGATGCATTGATAAATTAATTCATCAAAATTTAAAAGTAAATTATTTACTAGTCTTGATATTATTATGTTAAAATATATAAAATATTTTTATTTTAATTTAAAATTATAGTAAAATTTAAGGGAAAATGTAAAAAATGACCCAAATTAAGAGTTGAAAAATAACTCACTCTTCATATATTTACATGTCATGACTCTTTTGACTACGACATGACCTATATACCCTTAATTTCTTTCTTCCTTCTACATTCTTTGACAAAATCTCTTTATACACCACTATTTTATATAATACATGGTATTTTATACACAGTTTATCACATATTTATTGTCTAAAAAACACGATATTAGTTTAGAAAAAATGAACTAAGCTAGGCTGAAGTGATATGAGTAGTTTAATGAAAAAAATAATTTTTTTGTTTAGAAAATCTAAGTTCTTTCGTGAGAATGATGACAGCTCGACTATACTTTTCGTCATTGTCGAGTGTCGAGCACACTGTCGAACGTCATTCGATAGTGAAAAAGGTGTCGGATACTGTCATCTTTACGTAATCCACAAAACTTGACACATGATATTGAGTGTCGAGCATATTATCAGACACTATCTCATAGTGAAAGAGAAGTGTCGGATACTGTCGAATTTACGTGATCGACAAAACTCGACGCATGATGTTGAGCATCGAGCACATAATTAGATAGAGAAACCGATAATTGAGTGTTGGATTGCTTGTAACTGACACTCGATAACCCTTATCATCAAGTGTCAAGCACGAAACCAGATCGACACTCGTCATCGTCTACCTTAATCTATCGACTTCAAAACCACCATTTTTACACATCTCAAGCTTCAAATAATTCATCAAACACTCCAAATCATTTTTTTGATTTATGTAAAATGCATGACTATATAGAAATAAATTAGTTGAATTGTTAAGAATATAAAGGTTATTTCGCAGTCAAAAGGGTCATGATATACAAATATATGGAGAGTGGGTTATTTTTCAAAGGGTCTCTTAATTTAGGTCATTTTTTACATTTTCCCAAAATTTAAACACAACGTGAGAGTGCCATTGAGAAAAATGAGACCTCGCATTTTACATAAATAGCAAAAACACCTCCAATTTACATTAAACATCTACAATCACATTGAAAGTTACCTAAACATGATAACTTAGCAAGATTTTTAAAAACTTGATTAGGATAGCCTTAATGTCCCCCTTAAAAGCATGCAGATTGTGTAATTATTTTTTTTTTAAGTTGTATTCAATGAATAAAAGGTTATTGCGAAGGTGTTTTATTTATTCAAAATCATAGAATGAAATGTAAAATGATTTTTTATGGGATTATATAGTTATCAAGATAAATTATATAAATTGAGCCAGTTTGGGGTTGCTTTTGTTGCCAGAGAAAAAAAAATAGCTTATGTTTTGTTGGAAAAAAACCAACTTTGAAAAAAGTTTTGGTACAGCAACAACAATCCTAAATTCAACTATTAAATGGAGATGTGTATTATTATTTTGTAGAATATTTAACTATTAAATTCATAATTAATTTTAACTATTTAGAACAAATTATATACGATTTTATTTTTGTAATATTTTAAAATTATAAATCATTTTTAATTTATGTAAAATGCATGACTGTATAACTTATATCAATGTTTAAATTTAATTTTTAGTTTACATCATAATGAAATTAATTTAAAATTAACATTTAAAATTAACATTTATATAAAATAATTTAAAATTTGTGATAATATAATAAATTAATTAATATGATTTTATATTTTTGTTAATTATTAATGTTTATTGTATTTATTTAGTATATATCAAATTTAAATTATATTCATTTAATTTTAAGTAATTAATTTTATTTACGAAATTAGAAAAAATGAAAAAATTGAAAAAAAGAATGTCTACCATATCTTAGCTTTTACAAAAAAAAAAGTTATTTACAAATTTTTTATAAATTCATTTACAAAATTTATAAAATTTATTAGAAAAATTATGCATCAATAATTTTTAAGTCATAGAACTGATGCTTTAATGACTCTAAATATGTACTTTTTATGTTTTTAAAACTTGTATTAAACTACTAATATATTTAATAATTATTATAAATGTTATTATTAAATTTTCGTAATTATATATTTTTAATAAATATTTTATGAAAATAAATAATTATACATTTTAATTATATGTATAAATTTAATAAAAAATTTTAATAAATAAGGATAAATTTATTTTTTATTGAGGATAATTTTGGTATTTTAATTTTTAGAAGCAGAACTTGATCTTTAAAAGCAAGTGGTTCCTGCTTTTAAACTCCTTTATTAAACCTGATTTTTTCTATAGTAGCTTCTTTTTTATGCAGGTTGAGAAATTATCTCAAATCGTCATGGGTTGGTGTTACTTTTAAAAAAAATGATTTTTTCTATAGCAATAGAAATACGAAAGTAGCCAATTAATATGAGGTAATAGGATGCGTATTAGGACTACCCTTATTAAATTTACCATCATTTTTGTAAGTTAACAATCAAACTGCAATGCCTTTGTTAGCATTAAAATTTGTAAAGAACTTGTAACATTGCGAGAAGTTGATAAATTGATAAAAAAATCTTCTTGTTTAATTCACGAAATTGTTAACAGAACTCCATAACTAATTGTTAGCCCTAAAAAATTTAATAGCATTTATTTAAAGAAGAAGTGTTTGTAATTATTTTTGAAGGCTATTCTTACCATTAAAGTGGTCTACGAAGTAATAATTTATTTTTAATTTTTATATATTTATTAAAAAAATTGTGTATTCAAGACAACCCTCCTAAAAGTTTGTCATATAACAATATAGTATTATCATGAAAAGATTACAAAATAACATTTTTTTTAAATTTTCATTTATAAATTTTTATTTAATATGATTAGAATTCGAAAATTATATTATTATTTAATAGTATAAAATCAATATTTTTATTTGCATTAAGATATATAAATAATTAACATTTACCTACAAAATAAAATAAAGTAGCTCCATTTCATCAAGATTGGGTCTTGGCCGATGTCCAATTCCAAACACGCGGCTAACAAGTACATAGCACCAAAGGCGCACGTTAGTCAAACCAGCCCAAAACCCTAATACGCCAAACTCCAAACCCTATATTTTGCTCCTCTGCTCTCCATCTTATCTTCAGTGCTGCGCTGCCGCATCTCCTTCTTCACTCCAGACCTTCTCTGCAACTCCATCAAGCATAATGGTAAGCCTACTTGAACTCCTTCCTCACTCTCTCTTTGGTTGAGGAGATATTTACTATATTTTCTAGGGTTTTCCATAGACACCAGTAGGAAGTTTTGAAGTTTAAAATTTCTTCAATTTCAATTTAGAAGGTTTTCTAAGATCAGATTAAGCATAATTTACCTTCTGTAACGATATGCTGTGTTTGTATGTTGTTGTTGTGACAGGCACCGAAGAAGGAGAAGGCCCCACCTCCATCCTCAAAGCCTGCAAAGTCTGGTGGGGGGAAGCAGAAGAAGAAGGTAAATTAAATTACGATTTTGGATTTGGATGTTTAGTTTGTGGATTGCGGGAACTTTGCTATGGGGTCCTGATGAATATGGTTTGGGAATTGATTTGTTTGATGATATTGTAGAAATGGAGCAAGGGAAAGCAAAAGGAGAAGGTCAACAACATGGTATTGTTCGACCAAGCGACCTATGACAAGCTTCTTTCGGAGGTTCCTAAGTACAAGCTTGTTACTCCTTCAATCTTGTCTGACAGACTGAGGGTACACTCTTAGCTTTTGAATTTCCTTAGATATGAATTGGTTTAATTATTGGCTGTTTATTTCACACTTAGGTTTAGAATATTATTTCAATTTTCCTTAAATTTGTTATATGGTTTTGATTGGTTCTCTGAAATGTCTGCTTATAACATGTTATCAAAACATTTGTAATCCTTGCATAAGTTTTGTAGGCTGAAAATTCTTAGTAATTTAAGAAATTTAAGAAACTTGTAGTGAAATTGGAAGATGTTGTTTACTATTAGGGGATGTTTGGTCGTATTAGTTCTTATAGGAAAGGAATCCAAATTCTTTGTTCGGTTTTAGTAAATAGTTGACATTAAATATTGTTCACTCTTTAGAGAAATGCAGCATTCTATTTTCTCCTGCCCTTAGTTATTCATCTATTTTGTATTTTTAGCAATCTTAATGTATATCTTTAAGGATTTTTGTTCATTTTGCATTGTATTTATTGAGTTATTTGTGATTCTTACAAGCTTTGTGATTGATGCGTCTCCATGTATTGCCCAATGATGGAAAAATCTACAGTATTGAATGGTTGCAAGGTTTTTATTCATCATAGTCTTTACATGCCACCGCTCTCTCCCTCTCTCTTTGTGTGCGATGTGTGTCTTATATATGTGTGTGTTTGTGTGTGTTTGGTGGTGTGTAAAGGTTTTGATGAATGCTACCCAGCATTATCCCATGTATGATTTATTCTAAGCTATGAGATCTGAGGGCAATTTCTCTGACAATTTCTCACAATTTTCTCTTCTTCTCTCGTGCCTTTCTCTTCCAGTTGTACCCCCATTTGCAAATGCAGCTGAAACTACATATAAGTCCTTGTTGACAAACTTCTTTTGACTGATTATAACATTCATATTTGTTGTCATGTTTAATTCTCTATTCCGGTATCAGATCAATGGATCATTGGCACGCCGAGCAATCAAGGATTTGATGGCAAGAGGTTCTATCAGGATGATATCTGCTCATGCCAGCCAGCAGATTTACACCAGAGCAACCAATACCTAGACAGGGAAATAGCTTATTATCAATCTGTCATGGATAGTGAGCTTGTTTCCATTTCTTCGAGTTAGGATAAGACATTTTGAGCGATAACTGTATTTTTCCCTGAATTTTGTTTCATATGATGAATGTCTATTTTTGATCTGAGATAACGATATGTTTTTGTTTCGCGGTTAATTGAAATCATGAAATTGTTTTTCCATACCCATATCCTTTTAACGCTGTTACCAACATTTGGGTTCTCTTCGCCCTTTGGGTGTTATCACGTAAAGGTTTTGTTAATAGATTAATTTCAATTAATTGTATTAGGAAAAAAGTTTCATGAAATAGTAAATTAATGTAGGTAATTATGTTTTATTTATAATTAAGTGGTGATGTAAGAAAAATATAATAAAATAAGAAATTTTAAAAATAAATCTGTGATACTAAATAACTGACTAAAGCGAACAAATAATATAACTTATTAATTTCGATTTTTTTTCTTTCTCTTTGTACCTACAAAATTTTCGACGATCTTTTTAATTGAATTCTAAATTAGAATTAGTTCCCACTCTTTAGAAACTTAGATAGCAAATGAAAGGCATATACCAAGCTGTTTGAAAGCATAAATAAATTTTGTAATTGATTATAAATTTTGAAATATTGAGTTGTTAATATTTTCTATATATAAAATTTGTAATTGATTATAAATTTTAATAGATTGAGTTGTAAATGTATATATAAAACTTATAAATGATAGTAAAAAATTTGTATTGGATTTGTGCATTTGATACATTGCAGTTGTATTATTATTCATGATTTCAAAATGCTTTCAATGGGATAGAAATTATGGGAACAATTCAAATATAAAAAGGGTTTATGATTGGGATGATCATTACCTTTTCATCTAAACCTAACATTATATATATTATCCAAGCAAGTTGACCCATCCATACTAGGGATGGCAATTCCAGGGTCGGGGCCAAGGACCAGCCACTACCCGGCCATCAATTACAAAACCCGGTCCCGAAAAATTTTCTGGAATTTTTTTCTGGGGAGGGGGCCGGGATACCCCGAGCGGGTCCGAGTTTTCCAATAACTCGGGATTAAAACCTGGGTTGTGTATCCGACACTCGATATCAGTCTATTTTGCCTTTTTGCATCATATTCAACTATGATGGCCTTGTATTTGCAGGTTGAAGCAAATGACAAGTGAATTTGGATTGTCCTTCACCCTGAGGACACCATATGATAAGCACTACCATACGGTGATCACAAACTTGACAAGTTTGGATTGTATTGAATGGACTCGCGCGGACTTGAGTGCGAGGCAACAAGACATATTTCGTGATACATGTTTTGGGTTTATCCTAGACATTCAGGAGCTGTCATTTCCATCTCAATTGGTGCACAATGTGTTTCTATGGGAAGTTAACACTGTGGGGTACGATGAAGAGATGTGATACCTTATTGAAAGTAAAAATATGGTTTTTGAACTACAATGTAGTTAAAAATCTTATTTTTGAGCATCTGGTATTCGTAGTTATTTTTTTGTTACCATTATTGTCATCAAAATTCAAAACACTCTATCAAAATTCAAAATCTAACACATAAAAATAAAGTTAAAAACATTGCATCAAAATTTAAAAAGCTAACACATAAAAATAAAATTAAAAGCACTCCATCAAAATTAAGCTAAGTAGCTAACACGATTAGTACACAAGAAGTGTATAAATAATTAAAACACCAATAATGTCACGCCCTAAAATCTCTTATTTAGAGACTTTAAGGGTGATTGATTAAGAAAAATAATAAAAAGACATCATGTCACTTTTTTTTAAAAAACATTTTCCAATTCATACATATATTTATACATATCACATGAATCCATTACAATATTTGGCAATTTGTTCAATATAAACTTTACATACACTGATGACCAAACTTAGTACATAGGTTGATAATCACATAATAAAATTTTCTATTACGATTTAGGCTAGTCAAAACATTTCCCAAAACCTTCGCATGCATGTAAACGCCCAGACTCCTTAGGAAAACTTTGGAACACCACTAGTACGATTATCTTTTTGTGTACCTGTGGAGGGAGGAGGGTGAGCATATAGCCCAATAGGAAAAATTCTAACATTATACTAAATCACAAGCATTCAAACAGTTACTCAGTTACATAGTTACAGAACCAATTTTAATAAGTCAAACAATCATTCTCATTCACACATCAAGGTATCACTTTTTCACTTAACAATCAAAATCTTTCATCTAATGTTTTCCTTAGACCCGTATCCAAACGGCCTATCCAAGGTCTAACATTTCAAGTTTATATTCGTGTTCCCTTTGGATCCGTATCCAAAACAGCCTATCTAAGGTCCAACACATCAAGTTTATATTTGTGTTCCCCTTGGATCCGTATCTAAGACGGCCGATCCAAGGTCCACCACATCGAGTTTATATTCGTGTTTTCCTTGGATCCGTATCCAAGATGGCCGATCCAAGGTCCACCACATCAAGTTTATATTCGTGTTCCCCTTGGATCCGTATCCAAGATGGCCCATCCAAGGTCCAAAACATCAAGTTTATATTCATGTTTCCGTTGGATCCGTATCTAAGACGGCCCAGCCAAGGTCCAACACTAAGAATTTTATATCCGCATTCTCCTTGGATCCGTATTCAAAACGGCCCATCTAAGGTCAAATGCATACACTCATAAACCTTTCAATATAATTTCCAAAATAAGTCTCAAGGCAATACAGTTTTTATGAAAAATCCAGACCTGTCAGGAGGGTGCACACGGGTCGGGTCGATTATGTAATTCTGCTCGACACTCAACACTTACATAACTCGACACTCGACACTCGACACTTACATGTCGAGTCATGTTGGATTCACAATCGACACTCAACACTTACATAGCCAGACACTCGACACTTTCATAACTAGACACTCGACATTGTCATAATCAGACACTCGACACTGTCATAATCAGACACTTGACACTTTTATAACCAGACACTCGACACTTTTATAGTCGTGTTGTGCATACGACACTCGACACTAGCCACTCGACACTCGTCCTTGAAATTTGAAAATATGAGTAAGAAATTACCTCTTGCATTCAAAAGCTTAGGATACTTTTTTTGAATCTCTGACTCTAACTCCCATGTGGCCTTTTCAACGCCATGATGCTTCCATAAGACCTTGATTAACGAAATGGTCTTCCCACGTGGGACTTGCACTCTTGTGTCCAAGATTTGAATAGGAACCTCTTCATATGAAACATCTTGTTGAATGTCCAACTCACTCCAATCTAGTACATGTGTTGGGTGAGGCTCATACTTCCTTAGCATCGATACATGAAATGTGTTATGAATTCCCGATAATCGTGGCGGCAATGCTAGCTCATAAGCTACTTCGCCAACCCGCCTTAGAATCTCAAATGGGCCAATATAGCGTGGAGCAAGTTTACCTTTCTATCCAAAACGCATCAAGCCTTCACACGGAGACACTTTTAAAAACATATGGTCACCTACTTTGAATTCCAATGGTCGTCTCCTTTTGTCTGGATAGCTTTCCTGTCGACTAAGAGCTGTAATTAAACATTGACGTATCAACACTCGACACTAGCCACTTGACCATCGACACCTACATGTCGAGTCGTGTATGCGACATCGACACTAGCCATTCGATCCTCGACACTTACATGTCGAGTCGTGCTTACGACACTCGACACCAGTCTCTCGACACTCGATATTAGTCTCAATATCAGCCTATTTATGAAGATATCGAGTGTCGGATGATGCATCTGACACTCGACACCTTCCACTCGACACTCGACACTAAGTGTCGAGTCGTGTCGGATTAAATATCAGTCTCAAACGATACTGCATTGTGAGAATGTTCTGATCAGTCGGATAAACCTTATCATTTCCAGATTTCAACCTTCAATTTCAAAAATTCACGAAAATTTCATTTTAAATCCAAATTCAATGAAATCAGTGGCTATTTAAAGCTTCATATGTCTATTTTCCTAAACGAAAGAAAAATTGTACAAATCACAATCCAAAAAAATGCAGCAGCTCAACGAACATAGAACAGTCACATGAATCACAACTTCCATCAAGAACAATATCTCATTCACTTCATAAGCACATAATTTCACAAGTAATTCATCATCCAAGCAACAAGCAATCAATTTAACCATAAATCACATGTATTGCAACCCATATCAATTAAGAAGAACAAAAATAAATAACAAGATTTAATTATAGTGTTAGAAAATCCCTATCTGGTTTCCAAGCCTATACATCTCTTTGATTTTTCCCTTCTTTTTCTCTCTTTTTCTTCCTTCTCTTTTTCTTCTTCTCCTTCTTATCTCTCTCTCTCCCTGTAGCCGTAAGACTCTCCTCTTCTATGGCCAAAATGAAAGAAAAATCCTTCCTCTTTGGACTAATGTCTCTTATATATACAAGGCCTTAATTCATGGGCTTAAGTCCACTTATTTTCCAAACCCACTTAATCCTTACCAAATTCTAACAAAAGCCCACAACTATAATCCAACCCAATTCTCATTTATTAAAACATGGTTTTACAACTACTTCATGGCTTAAAGCCCATCAAATTCAAATGAAATTACTCAAATACCCTTAGGCATAGTTTCTAAATTTTATAATATATATGTACATACATTTTTTTTGGAACTCTACAACCTACCCTCCTAAAAAAAATTTCGTCCTTGAAATTTGAAAATATGAGTAAGAAATTACCTTTTGCATTCAAAAGCTTAGGATACTTTTTTTGAATCTCTGACTCTAACTCCCATGTGGCCTTTTCAACGCCATGATGCTTCCATAAGACCTTGATTAACGAAATGGTCTTCCCACGTGGGACTTGTACTCTTGTGTCCAAGATTTGAATAGGAACCTCTTCATATGAAACATCTTGTTGAATGTCCAACTCACTCTAATCTAATACATGTGTTGGGTGAGGCTCATACTTCCTTAGCATCGATACATGAAATGTGTTATGAATTCCCGATAATCGTGGCGGCAATGCTAGCTCATAAGCTACTTCGCCAACCCGCCTTAGAATCTCAAATGGGCCAATATAGCGTGGAGCAAGTTTACCTTTCGATCCAAAACGCATCAAGCCTTCACACGGAGACACTTTTAAAAACATATGGTCACCTACTTTGAATTCCAATGGTCGTCTCCTTTTGTCTGGATAGCTTTCCTGTCGACTAAGAGCTGTAATTAAACATTGACGTATCAACTTCACCTTTTCAGTTGTCTCTCGTACAAGCTCGGGTCCTAATAAGGTAGCTTCTCCCACTTCTACCCAAAATAAAAAGGACCTACATGGCCTACCATAGAGTGCCTCCAAAGGTGCCATTCCGATACCTGACTGATAGTTGTTGTTGTATGCAAATTCTACAAGTGGTAGATGATCCTCCCAATTACCTTGAAAATCCATCACACAAGCCCTCAACATATCTTCCAAAATTTGAATAGTATGCTCTGATTGACCATCAGTTTGAGGATGGAAGACTGTACTAAATAACAATTGTGTGCCCATAGCTCTTTGAAGGCTTTGCCAAAATTGAGCTGTAAACCTGGGATCTCTATCTGACACCACTGAAACTGGAACTCCATGCAATCTCATAATTTTCTTTAATGTATAGTTGACTCAAAACATACACCGAATCAGTTGTGCGAAAAGGAAGAAAATGTGATACCTTGGTTAACCTATCCACAATCACTCATATTGCATCATTTCCTTTCAAAGAACGTGGTAATCCATTAACAAAATCCATGGTTATGTAGTCTTATTTCCATTCTGCTACAGGAAGTGGTTGGAGTAATCTTGCAGACCTTTGATGCTCAACCTTCACTTGTTGACAAGTAAGGCATCTGGACACATATTCAACAACATCCCTCTTCATTCCTTTCCACCAAAACTATTGACGTAAGTCATGATACATCTTGGTACCACCAGGATGAACAACAAATTTAGAGTGATGAAATTCCTTAAGGATATCATCTTTACACTCTTTACTTGATGGAACAAAGATTCTACCCTTGAATCGTAAACTCCTATCCGAACCAATTGTCCAATCAACATTTCCATCACAGTGTAACATTTGCTCATACAAGACTCTAGTCTCTAAATCTTGATGTTGCAACTCAATCACTCTATGCACAAGAGACGGTTGAGCAACGAGTGTAAAAAGGCGAATTTGATCTACGCGATTCTCAACCAAGATATCATAATTATGAATAGACAACAACATGCTCTATTCTCCTATCATTACAGTAATCATAGCTCTCGACTTTCTACTTAATGTGTAAGTCACCATATTTGCTTTACCTGGGTGATTTTGGATAGAGAAGTCATAGTCTTCCCAATAATCCATCCACCTTCGTTGTCTCAAGTTCAAGTCTTTTTGGGTGAAAATGTATTTTAAACTTTTATGATCACAAAAGACTTCAAATCTTTCGCCATACAGATAATGTCGCCAAATTTTCAAAGCATACACTACCGCAACAAGTTCTAAATCATGGGTGGGATAATTCTGCTTGTGAGGTTTCAATTGGCGAGAAGCATAGGCTACAACCCGACCTTGTTGCATTAACATACACCTTAATCCATTCAAAGAGGCATCAGTGAATACTGCATAATCAACTCCGCATTGTGGTATCACAAGAATAGGTGTTGAAGTTAATCTTTCCTTCAATTCTTGGAATGCTTGCTCACATGCATTATTCCATTCGAAATTGACTCCTTTCCTTGTTAACCTAGTTATTGGTGCAGCTAATCGAGAAAAGTTCTCAACAAAATGCTGATAGTAACCTGCTAGACCTAAAAAGCTACGTACTTTAAACACATTCTTTGGTCGTTCCCATTTTATAATTGGTTCCACTTTCGATGGATCTACTGAGATTCCTCGTCTTGACACCACATGGCCTAAAAATTTACTTCTGATAGCCAAAATTCACATTTACTTAGCTTAGCATAAAGACGACGCTCTTTTAGTGTTTGAAGTGCTATACGTAGATGTTGCTCATGATCAACTTCAAATGAAGAATAAATAAGGATATCATCCACAAACACAATTACAAATTGATCCAAGTGAGGTCTAAAAATTCGGTTCATCGAATCCATAAAGGCAGCAGGAACATTAGTTAGTCCAAATGGCATGACCAAAAACTCATAATGCCCATAACGGGTACGAAAAGCGGTATTTGGTATGTCTCATTCCTTTATTCTCAACTGATGATAGCCTGAACGAAAATCTATCTTGGAAAAACAATAAGATCCTCTTAACTGGTCGAACAAATCATCAATCCTAGGTAAAGGATATTTGTTTTCACTGTAACCCGATTCAACTACCTGTAATCGATGCATAAACGTAATGAACCACCTTTCTTCTTGTAACAGTCTAATATAACTTGATAAGTTGACAACCAATCCATTCCTAATATCACATCAGACTCGGTGAAATCCATAAGTATCAAATCAAATGACAACCTGTGCCCATTGATCTCTATCACACAAGAACGACATATCCTCCTAACTTCTAAGGTACTGCCCATGGGTGACTCCACGTGTACTACAGAATCCAACAAATCAGACTCTAATCCTAATGCATATGCAAAATGAGTAGATAT
Source organism: Boswellia sacra (assembly GCA_013180625.2). Lineage (NCBI taxonomy): Eukaryota > Viridiplantae > Streptophyta > Magnoliopsida > Sapindales > Burseraceae > Boswellia > Boswellia sacra. Next base: position 834,387 of record SNVD02015105.1, on the reverse strand, counting down.
AAAGGAATGAGTTCTCTGTCTCTTAGCTGAACGATCATGCTGTCTCATTCCTCTAGAAGGTAAGCCAATACCCCCCCTTGTGACTCTGAGAGATCTTCTATTCTGCGACTAAGGCAGTCTCTACTACATCAGCATATGTCGTCAATCTACATACTGTAACTAAGGGTCTGATGTCATCTCTCAATCCCCTTTAAAATCCCCGAGCCCTGCTAGCCTCATTTGCTACCAAACCAGGTGCAAAACGGAATAAGGCAGTAAATCGTGCCCTATATTGTTGCACTGTCATGTTCCCCTGTGTCAAGTATATGGACTCATTTTCCTTCTGATCACGAAAAACTGTAGGAAAATATTTGTCTAGAAAAGCAGTAAATAAATCTCTTCGAATAAGTATATTTCCTTCTCTAATACGCTCAACAGATGTCCACTACTGTAACGCATCTCCTGTCAACAAGTGGGTTGCCACCCTGACTCGTAAATCTTCTTTAACTTGCAAAAGGTTAAAGAGGCGCTTAATTCGTATAAGCCAGTCTTCTGCAACATTCGGATCGGGCTCCCCATGAAAAATAGGAGGATTGTGACGTTGGACCTCTCGAAAAGCATTCTTCATTCGATTGTCAACACCTGTCACCGATATCGGTTGTGGTGGTGGGTTAGCATGAAGAGTATCTCTAACTGTGTTTGCCACTGTCTCTACCAATGTATTGGCCACATCTCTCATAATCCTATAAAACTCTGACCTCTCACCACCCTCAGGTGGATTAGAACTCGAAGCATCTCGCATACGAGAACTCATTATTTGGTTTTATCAATGGCAAAAACATAAGTGGCAGAATTCTATAACATATAGAACATAAACATAACAAACAATTACTCAAGGCACATGCAAGCACACAAGACATAACTCTACCCCTTCCAAACCATCTACATCCTTTTTCCAGGTCCACAGTAAAGCTTAGGCTCTGATACCACTCTGTCACTCCCCAAAAATCTCTTATTTAGAGACTTTAAGGGTAATTGATTAAGAAAAATAATAAAAAGACATCATCAATATCTCACTTTAAAAAAAAAAACTTTTTCCAATTCATACATATATTTATACATATCACATGAATCTATTACAATATCTGGCTATTTGTTCAAGATAAACTTTATATACACTGAAGACCAAACTTAGTACATAGGTTGATAATCACATAATAAAATTTCATATCACGATTTAGGCTAGTCAAAACATTTCCCAAAACCATTGCATGCATGTAAATGCCCAAACTCTCTAGGAAAGCTCTGGAGCACCACTAGTACAATTATCTTTTTGTGTACCTGTGGAGGGAGAGAGGTGAGCATATAGCCCAATAGGAAAAATTCTAACATTATATTGAATCACAAGCATTCAAACAGTTACTCAATTACATAGTTACACAACCAATTTTAATAAGTTAAACAATCATTCTTATTCACACATTAAAGTATCACTTATTCACTTAACAATCAAAATCTTTCATCTAATGTTTTCCTTAGACTCGTATCCAAACGGGCCATCCAAGGTCTAACATTTCAAGTTATATTCGTGTTCCTCTTGGATCCGTATCTAAAACGGCCCATCCAAAGTCCAACACATCAAGTTTATATTCGTGTTCCCCTTAGATCTGTATCTATGACGGCCCATCCAAGGTCTAACACATCGAGTTTATATTTATGTTCCCTTTGGATCTGTCTCCAAGACGGTCCATCCAAGGTCCAACACATCAAGTTTATATTCGTGTTCCCATTGGATCCGTATCCAAGATGGTCCATCCAAGGTCCAACACTAAGAATTTCATATCTGCATTCTCCTTGGATCCGTATTCAAAACGACCCATCCAAGGTCCAATGCATACACTTATAAACCTTTCAATATAATTTCCAAAATAAATCTCAAGGCAATACAGTTTTTATGAAAAATTGACACTTACATAACTCGACACTCGACACTTGACACTTACATGTCGGGTCGTATCAAATTCACAATCGACACTCGACACTTACATAGCCAGACACTCGACACTATCATAACCAGACACTCGACACTGTCATAACCAGACACTCGACACTTTCATAACTCGACACTTTTATAACCAGACACTCGACACTGTCATAACCAGACACTCGACACTGTCATAACCAGACACTCGACACTTTCACTGTGGTGTCGTACATACGATACTTGACACTAGCCACTCGACCCTCGACACCTACATGTCGAGTCGTGCATACGATACTCGACACTAGCCACTCGACCCTCGACACTTACATATCGAGTTGTGCATACGACACTCGACACTAGCCACTCGACCCTTGACACTTACATGTCGAGTCGTGCTTACGACACTCGACATCAGTCTCTCGACACTCGATATCAGTCTCGATATCAGCCTATTTTTGAAGATATCGAGTGTCAGATGATGCATCCGACACTCGACACCTTCCACTCGACACTCGACATGTAAGTGTCGAGTCATGTCGGATTAAATATCAGTCTCAAATGATACTGCATTGTAAGAATGTTCTGATCAGTCGAATAAATCGTATTATTTCTAGATTTCAACCTCCAATTTCAAAAATTCACCAAAATTTCATTTTAAATCCAAATTCAATGAAATCAGTGGCTATTTAAAGCTTCATATGTCTATTTTCTAAACAAAAGAAAAATTGTACAAATCACAATCCAGAAAAATGCAGTAGCTCAACGGACATAGAACAGTCACATGAATCACAGCTTCTATCAAGAACAACATCTCCTTCATTTCATAAGCACATAATTTCACAAGTAGTTCATCATCCAAGCAACAAGCAATCAATTTAACCATAAATCACATGTATTGCAACCCATATCAATTAAGAACAACAAAAATAAATAACACGATTTAAGTATAGTGTTAGAAAATCCATACCTGGTTTCCAAGCTTATACACCTCTTTGATTTTTTCCTTCTTTTCCTCTCTTTTTCTTCTTCTCCTTCTTCTCTCTCTCTCTCCCTGTAGCCGTAAGACTCTCCTCTTCTATCGCCAAAATGAAAGAAAAATCCTTCCCCTTTGGAACCCTAATGTCTCTTATATATACAAGGCCTTAATTCATGGGCTTAAGTCCACTCATTTTCCAAACCCATTTAATCCTTATCGAATTCTAATACAAGCCCACAACTATAATCCAACCTAATTCTCATTTATTTAAGCATGGTTTTACAACTACTTCATGGCCTAAAGCCCATCAAATTCAAATAAAATTACTCAAATACCCTTAGGCATAGTTTCTAAATTTTGTAATATATATACACATGCATTTTTGTTGGAACTCTACAAATAAAATATGAAGGTGACCTATAAATCAAATAACAATATGAAACTAAATCCATCATTTGGTACATAATCTCCGAAGCACAACCCCTTCACCATGAAAACAAATACAAGTAACCAAGAAAAATTAATCACAAGCCGATGTTGACATCGATGATGGTGGTGGCCCTAAATCATGACTGTACACAACCTCTTCTGCAGTAACTAGTTGAGCCTCAGGAACAAAACCTTACAAAACAAACATATTGAAAACAAAGTTACTTTCAAAAAATAGAAGCAAATAAAATTTAAATATTGAGTAAAATGAAAAAATAAATATTATATTACCACGTGATGCAGCCTATAACCAATTTTGAGTACACATCTATGCCTCTAACGTATCTTGATGTAATCTGACTATGATGAGGACTCAAATGTCGACCTCTTGTAATAAAAGCAAACTCAAATGGCACTGTATAAATTGGAATAGCCAAAATATCTTTTGCAAGTGCATAAAAGATAGGAAACTTAGCACTATTTGTCTTCCACCAACTCAAAACATCAAAATCATCATCAGTTTCAGGTAAAGGATCATCTTTCAAATACAAATCCAAGTCTAACTTATTCTTGTTGGCACTTTTACGACTTTTGTATGCTTAAAAATGATCTCGTGATGCAAAAGCACGCTACGTTGTCTTCTCTCCAATAATCCTAGACTCATCAACTATCAGTTATGATTCACCTTGCTCACCTAATCTAGATGTTATCACTTTTAACCTATACTCTTCAACCAACTGGTCAAGAGTGTTACGAACATTTTCAATATATGCATCAGCCTCATTCCCATAAATAAGTGGAAAGAAGAATGCAATCAATTCTAGTTTATTCCCTGGATCAAAAACAGCAGCTACCGTGAAGGACATCCCAATATTTCTCAAATTTTTCCATCATCTTCTCTGCCATGTCTCTTACCTTTTTATGTGGAGATTCCTCCCATTTTCTTAATTCCAACCTCAAATCACAAATTTGAGGGAAGAAAATGTTAGATGTAGGGTACTTACGTCTTGAGAATGCCCTTGTCACGTTCTAAAATACTTTCAAATGCTTACACATCAATGCAGCCAAGTCCCACTGTGCATCTAAAGGAATACAATCATATTGCTCATCATAAAAAGCTAAAATATCAAACACATCTCTATACTCTAATGCGGTTGTAAGCATCAAATATGTCGAATTCCATCGTGTTTTACAATCTAGGGTCAACTTTTTCTTACATGACACATTCAACTCCTCAGCAACACTCTCAAATTTTTCAATCCTTTTGGGTGTGGAAATCCAAAAAGCAACACTATTTCTAATTGCTTCTAATCCATTTCCAAGAGTCAACCCCTCTCTGACAATCAAATTCAAAATATGTGCTATGCATCGCATATGAAACAACTTTCCTTTTAACATCATTTTATCTGATTTAAATGCTTTCTTCAAAGAAGGCATCATGGCATCATTTGTTGAACAATTGTCAAGAGTAATGCAAGATAACTTCCTATCTACTTTCCACTCAGCCAAGCAACGAATCAACTCTTCAGAAAGTAAGCTAGCAGTATGTGGACATGGAACATAAATGAAGCTAAAACATTGAAAAGAACAAAAATCCATATGAAGGTATTTTAAAAAAAAAAATCCTTGTGAATGAATATAGTTTATAAAAAAAGACCTCAAAATACGATTTTGTAACACCCAGTTATGATCAATAAAATACGCTGTTACAACCATATATCCCTTCTTTTGGTTTGTGGCTGTCCACATATCACTAGTAATTACAATTTTACTTGAACAAGATTCAAGCAACCTCATTGTCTTTTCTTTTTTGATCTCATACAACTTAAAGATTGTATTCTTTAAAGTATTTCTACTCGTGGGAGGAAATAAAGGTTGGGCATAAAAAATAAGCTCCCGAAATGCCTCATACTCAACAAATGATAAAGGAAGTTCATGCATTACAACTAGCTTTGCAACCTTCTCATTACATTTGTCTTTGTTGAAGGTTTCAACATTTACAACTTCATGAAGATCAGTAGAATCTTGCTTCTTAGTAAAACTCAACTGTTGTTGGCCACTTAATATTTGTTTTCGGCATTTGCAAGAGTTAAGATGATTTGCTAAATGTTTTGTTCTATCCGTATGATGGCCAACTAATGCATACTTGCAATTTTTACACACAGCCTTCCGCTTTCCTTATCTTGTCTCTCTATCATAGTGCTCCCAAACCCACGATCGATGTTGTAGTGGTTTTTGTATTGTCTCTTTAGAACTATAACTACGTCCAGCTGCTCTAGCAACTCCACGTCCACGTCCTCCACGCCCACCTATATTTCTATTTGATCCATCTTCAACTTCAATCTCAACAAAATTTTCATCATTACTTGCTATATCATTATTATCATCATCCATTGAAATATCATTAAATGATGAGGTTGCTTCTTGTGTTTCCGAAGTAGACATTTGAAGATCAACCTGTGAGCAAAATTTATTAGCAAAACTAAAGTCAATCCAAACGTGATGATTAAATTTGATAGCTATAAGCATAATAAATGGTAATTATGACCAACACGAACATGGTAATATCATCATGCAATTAGAACTTAAGGCCCCAATAATTAAGAGGTTACAATCCCACATGTTGACTTGGAGTGCACATCAAACAAACCCCATTGAACACGATTTCTAATGTCCATTAGCAATAAATCAATGATGCTAAATTTCCTGCTGATGCCATAACTCAGGGAGTCAGGAAATGATGTAAAGGTCAAAATAACTTATGACCAAGAGTCTTCTTAACGAATTAAAGCCTAGAAAGTCTTCTTAATGAATTAAAAATGACAAAGACTAGAAACACTGAAGACTGAAGTCAAGACTCACAGGCTACCTTATTAACGAATTAAATGAGCAGCAAAGTACAAAATTTACTGATAGAGGTAATGAGTAATGACCAATAAGCTACTGAGAGCAAGCGCTGAATCTAATGAGTGATGAGCTGTTAGCCGAGAGCAAGAGCTGCAATTCGTGGAATGGTGCTAGAAATTAAGGATTTACAAAAATATAAATGACAAATGAGGTATAAAAATGTCTAATTTAGGTGGGCAGTGGGCTGAATTGGGCCTTGGTTTGGATTGTGTTGTCTTGCTGGGCTTTTATGATGGGTTTAACTGACCCGCCCCGCCCCTCACTGTATGAGGATGTAAATGAAAAAAAAACCAATAATTCCTTAAGAAGAGATGGTTGGAGAAACATTGGATGATGAAGGAGGAAGTTCAATGACATCTTTGTGAGGTTGTTTCATTGGAGTGTTACATGTAGGAAGTAGATCTTGTGTGCTATCAACTTGTTGGTATGGTTTTGTTAAAGTGTTGACATTATTTTTATTTACTTGTTACTATGTTGGTTACGCACAAGAATCAACTACTAAAAAAACAATCACTCCATTCAAAATCTAAAATTTCTAAGTAAACAATAATTCAACAAACAATACCAAGTCACCAACAAACAAAATCAACAAGTACATGGCGACAACAATAATAAACACATCAAGGTAAACAACTCACGACAATAAAAACATACCAAATTTAATTTACGACAATATAAAATCCGACACTCGACGGAATACGACACTGGACATCATGAAATCCGATATCATACATCATATTTAACTATACAAGGCCATTATAGTTAAATATGATATAAAAAGGCAAAAAAATAAAGCTAAAACAAGCAAACCTGCCAAAACGCTTGACAAAACTCGACGCACTTGATAGAGTTCGACAAGATCATTCGACACTCGACACTTACATATCGAGTCGTGTCGGATTCACAATCGACACTCGACACTTACATGTCGAATCGTGTCGAATTTATAACCGACACTCTATATCAGTCTATTTTTGAAGACATCGAGTGTCAGATGCTTGACACTTACATATCGAGTGATGATGCATCATCCGACACTCAACACTTACATGTCGAGTCGTGTCGGATTCACAACCGGTACTCGATATCAGTCTATTTTCGAAGACATCGAGTGTCGGATGATGAATCCGACACACTTACATATCGAGTCGTTCGAGCGCTATCGAGCTCGTCAAGTTTTGTCGAGCGTTTTGGCATGTTGCTTGTTTTAACTTTGTTTTTTTGCCTTTTTGCATCATATTTAACTATAACGGCCTTCTATTTGCAGGTTGAAGCAAATGGTAAGTGAATTGTAGACAATAGAGGATGTCGTTTAAGGGGTTATATTTAAGAATACAAATTTGATAGATTAAATTGATATAATTTTATAATTTAATTATGCACCCTGGGTTCATTTCCAGGTCCCCGACCTCGGCATCTCTGCCCCGGCCTCGGCCGGGCAGAAAAATCACACCCCGGCCCTGGGCAATTACCCCGATTTTTTGGATAATTCTCCGGCCCCGCATGATCGGATTTTCCTGGGCCCCGACCCCAGTCGGATTGTTTTACCATCCCTAATCCATACAGTTAACTCATAGAATTGTTATGTTGTAAAATATCATTAGATTTAATGACAATACATGAAATTATCTTTGTTGGTTTTCACAGGCTATTGTTTACTTTATCCATTGTCCTTTAAACGGAAAGAGATTAGTCACTAATAAGGTACAACCTATTTTCCATACAAATGATGTCAAATATATCTACCTCTGATTAAATTTAACGGAACATAATTAGCGTCAGTAAATTGTATATGTAATATTATTGAATTTGAATAACAATAATACTTGATCTACAAAATTTTCATACAAATTATAAGATGATTTGAAGATTGATAAATGTAAAAAAATAAATAGGGGTTCTTTCTTCAATTTGTAGACGGTTTAAAACATCCTGTTTAGTGAATAGTATCAATAAATTGTATATGTAACATTATTGAATTTAAATAACAATAATACTTGATCTACAAAATTTTCATACAAACTATCTGCAATGTCTTTTCAGGTATTTGTTGTTCTTATTATCATTTTAAGGTGCCCAAAGCAATTGAGAGAGTCAATTTTACTATTCAGATGAAGTTATGCATTTAGTTTGCTATAATTGGTTGGAATATGAAAATTAATGGATAAGTAATGAAGCAAATAGACAGTGGGACAGGCAGTTGTGTAAAAGTAATGTCATTAAACTCAGTTAGTTTTGCCTCTTTCTTGCATTATTATGCTGCACACTTCTTAAGATACAAGATGTCTGATTATATGTAACCCATGAAGTGATGCCATTGAAATTTCAGTGGCTTGATCTAGCGTCCCACTTGTGTAACGTGCAATAAATGAGGTTGAATGGATGAAGTTTGGATCTAATCCTATAATGGTGGGCCTGCTGGCAAACTGTTTGGCCGTTTTATTCTGTTGACGGCATCCATGTTGTATGGCCTAACTTACTCCTTAATCTTCCTCATTTTGTTTGTATCTAGATCTACTTATTTATTTGTTTTCTGCTATTACATTATTACTATGTTGAAATTTTACATTAAAACAACTTGGGCTTAGTTTATGAGATATTATTATTTTGAATAATTTGCCAAAATTTTGTGCTGCAGTGCACTGGAACCAAGTTCTCTTCACCGTGCTGTATATCCAATGCTGATGTCATATTCTAAACCAGACAAACAAGCTTATCCACGCCACTCCTTGAGTCGTGCTGCACTGATCACCAGTGGCAGTCTGATATTTTTGCTTGATGCTTTTACTACTATAATTGTGTTATATTCTTCTACAGCAGACCCCATTTCCTCCACCCCAGGACTGTTAGTCGCCCTTGATGTCTTTATGGAATCCCTATAAATGGACAGTTGCTGGTCTTCTTACTGGAAGCATGTAATTTAGCTGCATTTTCTAGTGTAATAGTGTCTTTTTCCTCAGGTTTGTTGCGAACAACAATTAATAAAATGAAGCAACAGAGGAGTATCACTCCCAAACTTATATTCGTCCGGGGAGGGCAGGATGATGCCTCATTTTTTGAGAACTACCTTATCGAGGAACAAGACGTTGATGGAAGTGGCCTTACCAGTGTCATGGGTTTCGTTTCCTTCCTCGAAGAAATCACCCAAAGTGTGTTGGAATACATGAAGTAGAAGTGCCTTACCTGAGCATAAAGCTACTTTTTCCATGAAATGGAACAACTTACGCATCCATCAGCGGGATGCATAAATCAGAGTGAGACTAGAAATGGGCAAACCAAGAATTGGAAGTTTGTGGTGATGTGAGATCATGAAGTTGGCAATTGTTGTTCTAGCATCCCATTCTTCCTTTCAGTTGGAAGCTGCGCACGTTTCAAATTATAGAGAGATACAATTTATAGGAGTATACTCATCTGTTTTGTAAACCAAGAAGTAAGAGGCATTGAATTGTTTTCGGTTAGGAAAGCAGTGCAGGTAAATCTAACTGTACTGATAAGAGTTTATTGTTCTAAGGATTGATGTACAAAATGTTATCGCTGTCATTTTGTTATAATTTCCTTATTTTTTATTGATACATTAGTTAAGAATTGAGAAAAAGTCATTGTTTTCCCAAATATTTGAATATTGTCCAAGTTTTTATTCCAATTTTTTTCTGTTTTTATTTTGGAATGAAGAGAAATATAACGAGAATGAAAATGATCAATCAGAATGGGTTTTGGAGGCAGACAATGAAAGGGAAAGAATAAATCCTAGCTGGGTATGTATTGCTCAAGGGGATAAATAAAAGAGTGGTGATACAATTCTCAAAGTTCATCCTAAAATTATATATCCTAAAAGGGTAATACTACAATACATTGGTTCTATCATACAATTGTTTTCAAATATTTTGTAAATTTAGTGTAAAAGTTGTAAATTCTTGTATAAAAATCGTAAATATAAAAAAAAAGTTGTAAATGAATAATTTTTCACATTTATGACTTTTATACAATGATTTATAATTTTTACACTAATTTACAAAAAAATAAAAATAATTGTACAATTTTTCATTTACAACTTTTTTTTACATTTACAATTTTTATATAAAGATTTATAATTTTTATACTAAATTTACAAAAATTTTGAAAATGAGTGCACAGCCGCAGCTAAAGCCATCCCAAAAGGATAAGGTATGATTTTATAGTTAACACATCATTTATATGAGCTACAATTTTATGCATCTTCATTTAATTAAGATTCAAGCAGTCTTTATGGAAGGGAGGGACTGGTTAGAGTAATAAAAATGCTTGCATATTTTTTTTCAAAATTGATTTAAATTATTGAATAAGTTCTTCTACTCTTTTTTTATTCATGGATTCACAACCTTGAGCACTCGAATCTCATTTCCTTTCTCTATTAAACACAGAAATGGAATCATTAAATTAACATTTAACATGTGATATTGGCTAAAATGATCAATATTATAGAACTCCCAACACCTTATAAAACTCTACAGTGAAGCCCTTTTCTTCAATAAATTAATGAGGTTATCTACCATCGCTCTTATTTCTCTCTCTCTCTAGGGTTCTTTCCCTCACCAAAAAAATTAATAGAAGGGAAAGGCTCCAATTCCTTCTAACTTCCGCTTTCTCAATTCCCATTTTCAGAAGCACCTCCAATTCTCTCATTTTCTGTTCAAAATTCACTTCAAATCTCCGCGGCTTGGCTTCTTTCCGGTACTCACTTTTCTCTCTCTGCATCTGTAAACTAAATAGATTGTGTTTGTTCGTACATTTATATAATTTGCACTTTGCTTTCGCTTTTTGATGTTTTTGGGGAAATGTGTTGTTTTGTTTGGACGAATTGGAGGGTCTCTGTTGATGTTTAAGTGCAAAAGAGGATGTTTTTGTTGGATTTGAGCTGGTTTCTGCATAGCAGATGCAAGTAGGGTTTGTGAATTGTCAAACTTTGGTTTTGGATTTGTTTATTGGTTTCATTTGGGTTTGCCTTCGCTTGAAAGAAATGAATTTTAAGTTCCTTGAATGTAGATTAATTAGTAAGATTTTTGAGGCGAATCAATCTTGCGTACAGATGGTTCAAACTAATTTTGTTAAGAATGGTTAAGAGGAAAGATACCATAGCGGGGTTGTTTTCTTAAATTTAAGTCATTGCTAAATGATGTTATCTTTTTTCAAATGAAGTTCTACTTGATTTAAATTGCTACGGCGAGGTGTTTAACTTGTCTAATCTGAGGAAGGGTTTCTATTAGACCGTAATACTTGTCTTGTATCATATATGGAGGTGTTATTGCTTTTGAAAAATGTAGTAGATGATGGATTCTTTTTATTAATTGCGATGCAAATAAGTGATTGTTTTTTTAATTTTTTTTTTAATTTTATAAATGAACAAAGAAGGTATATCGATAGAGTGAAAATAGTGGACCGGCAGTCTGCATACAGCAGAGCATAGAGGAAGCAATATCCATACAAGATAGAGTCTATGATTCTGTGTTACTGTAAACAAAAAATCTTAACCTCTAGTGCGTCAAACAAAATATAGTTAACAATCCTCTTCGGAGGAATGTTGGAATTCCCTATGTATTGATGCCCTTAGAGATGCTAGAACATGAATCATATACCAGAAGTTGCTGGACTTTTGCCCTTTTCTTTCTTTGAAAATGCAGTCATTTTTTTGGTGAAGTATTATTATATGTTAGGTTGGTTTTTGTGGTACCACTTCAGTTTTAGCTACATTTTTCAATTACAATTTCTAAACTTCCCATTGCCATTAATCAAAATGTACAATAGTTTTTAACTCGTATAACAAGTTTATATATGTACAGGAAGTACAATTTGAATTATTGCATAATGAAAGCTATGATTTGCTTGCAAAAAATCCACATGTTGACATGTAACAAAAGGAGTCAACACATACATTTTATGTGAATTAGGTTTTGTTTTGATGGACATGAGATTAGTCATTTGAAGAGGCAAAGACTTATGCATTGCCAAAATATGGATTTTAACAGGTGTGGAAAGGAAAAGTGTGTGTCAACCAGAAAATTTGTCTTCTTATTAGCAGTAACTAATGGATTTTATCTGTTTAGGAGGAAAAGATATGTTTGGTTGCAGCCAAATATATTTCACATGAAAGGAAACTTAATTAAGAAAGGTAATCCCTCAGCTGGGGTGCTTAGAGAGGCGCCAAGACTAGCAACTCAGTGAAATTGCTTCGCCTTGAGGCTTATTAGGTGTTTACCAATGCCTTGCAAGCACCGAGCTTGTGTTTGATGTGCTTGATGGGACTGCGTTTTCATATTCTCAAATTGATAGAAGGCATAGATTAAAAGAGCAGAACAAGAAAATGTCTAGTTAAGCATTATAGAGGAAATGTGTTATAATTCTTGTCTCAGCATAGAAAAAGCAAGTAGGGCCTTGTAAATTTTGATTCGTTTATGCCTATGTATGGAGCATGTCATAGATGTCCCAATTTGTTGATATCGATTATTATGTGTTGATCTGTTGCAGGTATGTGCACAGAGTAGTGGTACGTATGGTTTGGAACTGGCATATGTTTTCTGAGGTTGGACAATGTTCTCTCTTGACTGAATAATTTGTTGCAGCAGTCTCAATCCTTTTTATTTCTGGATAAGTCTAATAAAATCAGGGACACATCTTGTGTTGTCACTTTGCATAACTTGAAACCAAAGAAACGAAGATGGTGTAAATATTAGAATATATCACCACCTCTTGTCAAACTAACTAAAAAGGGAGGAGGGTATTCTTGTCTTTTAACTTAAACTAACGAAGGTGTTTTTTTTTTTTTTTTTAAGATTTTTTAACTTTTGATTCACGAAGGCAAGGGAAGAAAAAGGAAGGCAGTGGTTGATTATGAGTTCAGAGGCAGAGAAAGAATTGTCTGTTTCTGTTGTTGGTAAGAAAGGGTTATCGTGTTCCAAATGTTTCGATGCTCTTTGGTTCTGCTATTCTCCAGTTCATCAAATGCAGCAGTATTACCGGCTTGGAGTTCTTGATAACTGTTCCGGTAAATGGTCCGCTCTTGTTGATTGTTTATCTCTCAAAACTAAATCCTCTCTCCAACTTCAGGTACCGCTTTCCCTTCCCTTTTATCTCCTTCAATTTAGTCAAATGACTAATTTTTAATTTATTTGTTGCTTGTCATGAGCGTTTTTATTTCAATTACTTGCAAATCAAATCAAATCAAATCGTTATTGTGATGTGAAGGTCTTCTTGACTTGTGCTTGTTTTGTTTTCCACCTTGGCTATCTTGTTTCAGCTCTTGTATACTCTTTTCTCTACCTGCATCAATCATTCCATCCCATATCCTCCCCTCTTTGCCTTTACATTTTTACTCCTTTTCTATATCCCTTCCTGTTTTAGTTGTTATTATGGACAAATGTGTATTCACAAACCAACAACAAATTGGGTACAACAATTTTATTCTTTCTTCACCATTAGTGACAAAACTACTTCAAATCCACTATGCTTTGTATTCTAAATCCCCTTACAATCATTTCCGCATTATTATTTTGTCGTTGTGGGTCGTTTTCTTTTGTTTTCGACTTGAGCATCTGATGAAGATCAAGGAGAGAAAGAAAGAGACAAAAATTAAGAAACAATAATCATGGTAATTGAAATTCAAGAGAGGTTGAAGGAGAGGGAGAAAATATTACTTTACTGCTTAAAAATACTCATCAATCAAGTTTCAATCTCAAATTAAATCAAGGTCCCCATAATCTATTAGGGAATCCTAAAATTAGGGGAAAAAAAAGATTTAGAAATAAACTCTCAACATTAACATATATGTGCTAGATCTCTATCATTTCCTGCAACTGTGTCCTTCAGTCCTTGAGTGCACTATTGTCTTTTGGCAGTTTTTCATTATTCATAGCTGGATTCTCTCATGCAAGTGTTTCCTCTTCACTCGCATGACCTTTAGCTACTACATTTTATACTCGTTACAAAAATGGTGTCTTGGCAGTTTTCTGGCTCTACATATCAATAAACATTATCAACTTGTTTTTGGTTATTCACATTCAAGATCTAAAATTTTTAGACCCATCGTTGCATTTTCAATCTTGTGCCAGTATTTTTGTGTCTTAAATTTGTTGGAAGACTCAAAACTTGGTGAATGCTAGTATTGTTTGATAGATTGTTTGATTTGTTTTATAGACTATGATCTAATGCTTTGTTCTCGATATTGACTGTTTGCAATGTTGATGAATTGTAGTATTTCGAGTACTATTGATGCATAGATTATGCTAATTCGTATCATTTGTTTTTGAGACTTTTCCCCATGCAAAGCATCTTCTATAAGGAAATATGTGGAGTTCAATGTGTAAAATCTTGCTGAAGCTGTGATATTCATATTTCTCTTGCCATAATATATAAAATCTCTCTTCAATTCAAGCTTTTTTCCTTTTATGGTTTTACTGTTGAAAACTTGAAATTTTTTCTCTCAAACTCCTGATTGTAGGAAATTCTGGAAAATTGTGAGAAGGTTAAGAAGCCTCACATCTGGACCTTTCGAACACCAGAAGAAGCCACAACCCATTGGAAAGAGCTGTTTGGACATTTAGATGAAATGGAATGATGAGTTGACAATTTTTTATAGCTTCCTTTTTGAAGCTGATAAGAATACTGTGTTTTTCTTTTTCAGATTTTGTCCTAGTGGTACTATAATTTAATAGGAGAATAGATAAATGGAGATTATTTTTTTTTATAATTTCTAAATCATAAACTATCACGATTTTGTCCCTCTAACTTTAATTTCTTTCTCTAAACCTTGGTTTACTGATAGTTTTTATTCTCTATACAACATTAAATCCATTAGTTAGTATTAGGGTGTTTAAGATAAAATTTTTTAAATCTAAAATCATTTAGTCTTTTTTAATAATAGACACTAATGCGTATTAAAAAATTAAAGATGAGAAATGCATAAATATAGGATGATGGTTCTGCAAAAACTGGGAATTAGAAATGATAGAATGCAATTTTCGCTTATGGTATTGACGTCCTTGTGATTTTGCACACAAACTCATGTATCATGGCCGTAACATTAATAAATAGTAAAGGAAAGAAATTTTTAAAGGGAAATCTAACTAGGTTGTATTTTTATTTGGTTTTCTGCAACATTAATAGATCAAAAATCAGTTTCTAAGAGCAAAGTGTCGTCTTCTCTAAGTATCAAGATCAATCAATTGTTATGCTTGACAAAAATCTCCCTTTATCTATTCTCCTATTAAATTATAGTACCACTGGGAAAAAATCTGAAAAAGAAAAATACAGTAATCTTATCAGCTTCAAAAAGGAAGCTATAAAAAATTGTTAACTCATCATTCCATTTCATCTAAATATCCAAACAGCTCTTTCTTGTGGATTGTGGCTTCTTCTGGTGTTCGAAAGGTCCAGATGTGAGGCTTCTTATTCTTCTCACGATTTTCCAGAATTTCTTGCAATAAGGAGTTTGAGGGAAAAAATTTCAAGTTTTCAATAGTAAAACCATAACAGGAAAAGAGCTTGAATTGAAGAGAGATTTTATATATTATGGCAAGAGAAATATGAATATCACAGCTTCAGCAAGATTTTACACATTGAACTTAACATATTTCCTTAAAGAAGAGGCTTTGCATGGGGAAGAGCCTCAGAAACAAATGATACGAATTAGCATAATCTATGCATCAACAGTACTCGAAATACTACAATTCATCAACATTACAAACAGTTAATATCGAGAACAAAGCATTAGATCATAGTCTATAAAACAAATCAAACAATACTAGC
Organism: Boswellia sacra; assembly: GCA_013180625.2. Taxonomy (NCBI): domain Eukaryota; kingdom Viridiplantae; phylum Streptophyta; class Magnoliopsida; order Sapindales; family Burseraceae; genus Boswellia; species Boswellia sacra. The sequence goes on along the minus strand of SNVD02015105.1, from coordinate 818,335 downwards.
ATTCACCAAGTTTTGAGTCTTCCAACAAATTTAAGACACAAAAATACTGGCACAAGATTGAAAATGCAGCGATGGGTCTAAAAATTTTAGATCTTGAATGTGAATAACCAAAAACAAGTTGATAATATTTATTGATATGTAGAGCCAGAAAACTGCCAAGACACCATTTTTGTAACGAGTATAAAATGTAGTAGCTAAAGGTCATGCAAGTGAAGAGGAAACACTTGCATGAGAGAATCCAGCTATGAATAATGAAAAACTGTCAAAAGATAATAGTGCACTCAAGGACTGAAGGACACAGTTGTACGAAATGATAGAGATCTAGCACATATATGTTAGTGTTGAGAGTTTATTTCTAAATCTTTTTTCCCCCCTAATGTTAGGATTCCCTAATTTGGTAGACTATAGGGACCTTGATTTAGTTTGAGATTGAAACTTGATTGATGGGTATTATTAAGCAGTAAAGTAATATTTTCTCCCTCTCCTTCAACCTCTCTTGAATTTCAATTACCATGATTATTGTTTCTTAATTTTTGTCTCTTTCTGTCTCTCCTTGATCTTCATCAGATGCTCAAGTCGAAAACAACCCACAACGATAAAATAATAATGCGGAAATGATTGTAAGGGGATTTAGAACACAAAGCATAGTGGATTTGAAGTAGTTTTGTCACTAATGGTAAAGAAAGAATAAATGTGTTGTACCCAATTTTTTGTTGGTTTGTGAATACTACATTTGTCAATAATAACAACTAACACAGGAAGGGATATAGAAAAGGAGTAAAATGTAAAGGCAAGGAGGGGAGGATATGGGATGGGATGATTGATGCAGGTAGAGAAAAGAGTATACAAAAGCTGAAACAGGATAGCCAAGTTGGAAAACAAAACAAGCACAAGTCAAGAAGACCTTCACATAACAATAATGATTTGATTTGATTTGCGAGTACCTGGAATAAAAACTCTCATGACAAGCAACAAATAACTTAGAAATTAATTATTTGACTAAATTGAACGAGATAAAAGGGAAGGGAAAGCGGTATCTGAAGTTGGAGAGAGGATTTATTCTTGAGAGATAAACAATCAACAAGAGCGGACCATTTATCGGAACAGTTATCAAGAACTCCAAGCAGGTAATACTGCTGCATTTGATGAACTGGAGAATAGCATAACCAAAAAGCGTCGAAACATTTGGAACACGATAACCCTTTTTTACCAACAACAGAAATAGACAATTCTTTCTCTGCCTCTGAACTCATAATCAACCACCGCCTTCCCTTTCCCTTTCCCTTTGCTTCGCGATTGAAAATTTATTAGGTATTGGATTGGTGGAGTGGGGATCGACTCTGTAATCTTTTCTTCTTCACTTGCCTTCGTGAATCAAAAGTTAAAAAATATTAAAAAAAACAACACTTTCGTTATTTTAAGTTAAAAGACAAGAATACCCTCCTCCCTTTTTAGCTAGTTTGACGAGAGGTGGTGGTATATTCTAATATTTACACCATCTCCGTTTCTTTGGTTTCTCAAGGCTGATTTCCAAAGTTTCATTTAAAATTTTCCACCAAGTACAAGACAAACACAATTCTTGATCTAAATTAGTGAGCCAGATGGAATTATTACTCCATATTTTGCAACCTTTTTGGATTTGGTGTTATAAAAGAAATATGCTGCCAGCATTGTTATCGATCAGAGCTGAGACCAGGAAATGCCTAAAATTAATATTGCTATATTTACATACTAATTCATTCCCCTTGCTTAACTTGTCATGGTTCCACCATGACTATATACAACTAGTCCTTGCATTTGAGATTGGTGATTGATTGATAGACTTTCCAATTTCCCTTCACCCCAAAATGCACTGCATGCCAAGAAATTTTACAAAATTTGCAGTGTTTCCGACGTTGAATCACCCAAAGATAGCCTATCCCATCAACACCCCTAAATTTTCGGTCATGAAATTAATGATTTCCCCACTAGTGTGGCCTTGCTTTGCCTGACATGAAAGTGTCAAACCCTTATTGTAGACCATTGCGACAAGTACTGCTCGGGTTCTAATTCCAACCTGCTGCAGCCGAAAGAACCAATGCCTCTGGGAGAGGCACTCCACCAGCTTGGCAACAAAAAAGGCAGAAACCAAAAAAAACCCTTGATTTTCAAATGTCCGCCTCTCATTGAGGTATTGTACAAAAGAATCAATGAGATATGGGCCAACATAACTGGCCGATGTGTATAAAAAAGCTAAGAAACCTGTGAACAGAATTTCTTTCCAAGCTGAGAGAAGCAATGTCTTTGCCAGCTTTAGTGTGGTTACCCCACTGCCCAGACAACCATCTGCCTCAAGCTTATTTCGTACAACGGGAAAAGCCCCAATTACGCTATCACGACCATCTTACTGAGGGACATCCTCAAGGTCTATAGCTTTCTTATTGCCGGTAGAGGACCCATCCAAGCGAAAGTAAGAATAGTAAATAGACCAGCATTTGAAAAAGGGGTCACATTATCAAGCCCTTTGGTAGATGATGCTACATCAGGTAAATTTGAACTACCATTCAAAAGTGGTTCTTGAAGAAGAGTATCTTCACCATCGTTTATCCTCAAAAACCCCAAATAACAGAAGAACAACCCAGTGATAACAGAGACAACATCAGATACTAAATACTGAATGGGTAAAGGTTGATGTTTTTTTTGTAAAGAACAACGTCAATGACAAGACAATAACAGGAAATAAAGATCTAATCTAATGTAACCCTTGTTTGTGGTAAAAGTAGTGTATGATAGGGAATTTCTCTCTGCTGCAGCCCAAAGAAAATTAATAGAAGTCGATCACACAAAAATCATCATGGAAACGCAAACAACAACGACAACTTATGGAAACGCAATAGCAAAGTAAGCAGAAAATTAAAAAAAATCAAATAGAAAATAAAAAAATTGACATGAACGAGGACAAATCTAAAAGACAAGATATAGTACCAGTGCAAAAGCACCAGAAGATGGTTGTCAGCGCTGCTGGAGAAGTCGATCACGAGAGTTCTAGGAGCGGCTCGATGCAGAACCTCGCGTAGAAGGTCGAACGCTTGGACAAAGGTTAGATTCAGCGAATGAAAGTGCATAGATCGTTATGAAAATAATTTATATATATGGGGGTAATTCGGGTATTTCAATACTTTCAGACATTTGACAAATAAAAAAGTGACTAATTTTCACTTTTTAAATTCAGTGGTATGTCAGTTAAAAAAAGTGCTGAATTGAAAAACAAACAAAAAATTTAATCACTTAAATCTGATTTCATTCAGACTTAAGTGAAAAGTGAAAAAAAAAACAAATAAGCCCTTAGATAGCATACAAAAGTCATACACCAAGCTGTTTGAAAGCATAAATAAAATTTGTAATTGATTATAGAATTTGAAATATTGAGTTGTAAATGTTTTATATATATAAAATTTGTAATTGATTATAAATTTTGATATATTGAGTTGTAAGTGAATATATAAAACTTATAAATGATAGTAAAAAATTTTTATTGGATTTGTGCATTTGTTACATTGTAGTTGTATTATTATTCATGATTTCAAAATGTTTTCAATGAGATAGAAATTATGGGAAAAATTCAAATATAAAAAGGGTTTATGATTGGGATGATTATTACGTTTTCATCTAAACCTAACATTGTATATATTATCCAAGCAAGTTGACTCATCCATACAGTTAACTCATAGAATTGTTATGTAGTAAAATATCATTAGATTTAAGAACAATGCATAAAATTATGTTTGATGGTTTTCACGGGCTATTATTTACTTTATCCATTGTCCTTTAAACGAAAAGAAGTTAGTCACGACTCACTAATAAGTTACAACCTATTTTTTATACAAATGATATCAAATATATCTCACCTCTAATTAAATTTAACGGAACATAATTAGTGTCAGTAAATGTATATGTAATATTATTGAATTTAAATAACAATAATACTTGATCTACAAAATTTTCATGCAAATTATAAGATGATTTGAAGATTGATAAATGTAAAAAAATAAATAAGGGTTCTTTCTTCAATTTTGTAGGCGGTTTAAATCACCTTGTGTAGTGAATAGTATCAATAAATTGTATATGTAATATTATTGAATTTAAATAACAATAATACTTGATCTACAAAACTTTCATGCAAACTATAAGATGGTTTGAAGATTGATAAACGTAAAAAAAATAAATGAGGGTTCCTACTTCAATTTCGTAGACGGTTTAAAACACCCTGTGCAGTGAATATCCAGATCAGCTGAATGTATTTATGACGTGGCGCAACATTACTGGTCCATCCTACGTGGCGCTGTAAAACCAGACCTTGCAACCTTCGCTGTCCTCCTCTCTGCTCAGTTCCGTTTGTTTCGCGAGAAACCGAACAAGAAAAAAAAAAACCTCTGAGAAAAACCCATGGCTGTCCGAGCCACGGTATCGCGCTTTCCCGCGGACCCCGACGCCCAGGAGTCGTCAGGCCTGCCATGGGGCGTGACGGTGACTCCCTTCGCCTCCAAGGACGAGAACGGCGTGAAGCCGGTGTACGGATCCGACGGGAATTTGCTGCCTCGATGCGAGAACTGCTACGCGTACTTCAACACGTACTGTGAGATGGAGCAGTGGGCCTGGTCCTGCTCCCTCTGTGGGACCCTTAACGGCCTCTCTTCTCAGGCCATTGCCAGATACTCTCATCCTCAGTCCTGCGCCGAGATGATCTCTTCTTTCATCGATCTCGAAATGCCTTGTACGTCGTTTTGAATTAGCATAGCTAGTTAAAATCTCAGCTCAAGAGTTTCAATGATTCTATTTATTAGTATTTATATTCTGATTCAATTTGATTGTTTATGTTGCTGCATTGCAGTGGAGGGATTGGAGGAAGAAATGATGCATGCGCGTCCTGTTTATGTGGCGGCTGTTGATTTGTCGGGTAAGGCTTTGTTGTTTGCTTAGTTACATTATCAACTGTTAGTTTTCTCATTTGGTAAAATTTTAGTTTTAACTAAATAGAAGCTGAATCATTGACTTTGATGGTTTCTGTCATTGGAACTCCAATGTTAACGTAGCTGCTTAGGTTTGCTTTAACTGATTCGTCCAGTGGGGTTTCTTAATGTGCGGTTATTTCTTAGCAACTTCTTTATATGAAAGGTTTCTTAGGTTCTATGATTGTATGATTGGGGTGTTCAAAGTTCCTGCTTTGCTGAGTTTGTTATGTTGATGTATTAAGTTCAAGGGTCTGGGATGCGCTGATGAAGTTGCTGTAGATTTCATAGATTAGGAAGCTTTGGATCACTACTATGAGAGAACATTATTGCTGAGAGTACAGTTAATGTTTGGAGATGATATCAAGTAGAATTTAGTTTAACTAGGATTCTCTGTTTATTTGTCATCTGCTTCATTTTCAACCAACATAATGTTGTTGTAGATCCACATCATTGAACAACATAATTGTAATTACTAGGTGCCCAGAATATGTCTCAGTATGATACTTGGAATGCTGATGTCATATCAGTGTTTTTGGCTTCCTTACATATCATTATAAATCTGTCTTAGAATTTGCCCACTGTTGGTTTTCTTACTTAATCAACTAGAAATATGTGCAGGATCTTTAAATCAAACATCGTTGTGATTATAGTCATGCTGTACATTCTGTTTTTGGAGCATCTGTATACATCAAATTTAAATATGGTTGTTGATTTTCTGAGAGATTGGCCACATATATTTATGTGTGTAAGTAATAAATGAAACTTTATCTTTTATATAACTTGTCACTCAATTTTTAAATAACTAGATCAAAAGACTCTCAATTGCTGGGATTTCTTATGACTTGCATAACTAATGTACATTGGAAAACAAATATGTTTGGCATAATATTAATCTTTCGAAGTACAGTAGGCTTATGTTTCAAAGGTGTCATACTTTCCATTAAAAAGAAATGTGGGTCTTTGTTCCAGACTTTTCTATGTATAACAACCTGTAATGAATATGTTGTTGATATTAATTGAGTTTGAGGGATTTTAGCTCGCTGAATCCATCCATAAACCTAGACATAAGAATTTCCAATGTCTGTATTGTAATATGACTAGAGGCTATTTCTCCTAAATCAATCATTTAGCTATCTGAATTATGGATTTTGGCTTGCCTACCTTATATTAATGATTCACTGTGTTTCATAGCTTATTTTAAAAAGAGGTGGGTCATTGTTCGAGAATTATCTGTACATAGAGATATATGTGTATATCTTGTATTAATTCTTTTTTGTGCTTATTTTCAGCATCAGAAGAGTTTTTGGAACTTACTAGAAGTGCACTGCAAGCAGCTTTAGAAGGTCACAGTTGTCAATTCAAGATGATAATTATGTCTATTTTCTGCATGAACTGTTTCTCAGAAGGTTGAACTTCTTTTTTCATATTTTGCAGCTGTTCCACCGGGTGCACTTTTTGGGCTTGCAACCTTCAGCCATAAGATCGGGTTGTATGATGTTCAAGGTGCTATACCAGTCGTAAAAAATGTTTTTATACCGGCAGATACAGAAGGCACTCTTCCAATTGAGCTTGAAGATGTCATGCCTTTGTCACAATTCTTGGCTCCAGTAAGTTAGTTAAATAATTCTCCCTCTTATTAGTCTTGGGTTTGTCTCAAATTTTGTATCTACTACCCAATGTGGAGAAAACTGGTAGTATTTGAGATAAGGCTTAGTTGATGTAGGATTTTCTGTATCATTCAGTGAATGATTGTTCTTTACCCTCCTTTAGTAATTGAAATCACACTCATGCTAGCAATTTAAGATGAACACTGCCCTAAATTCAGCGACTTTATTACAGGTGGAAACCTTTAAGGACAACATCACATCTGCTCTTGAAACTCTTAGACCAACTACTTCATGGGAGAGAACTTCAGGAGCAGGTCAAGGACTAGATGGTGTCTTGATGGGTGGGCGAGGGTTTGGTGCGGCTATGGAAGCCCTTTTCAATTACCTTGGATCGGAATATGGAAACACATTTGCATTAGGTTTGTGATAAAGTTTGAAGCTCCTGTCCCTAATTATCTAGCTAATTCTATGCAAATGAAGACCTTGCTTTAGACACTTGTTTTTCGGCCTTGCTCTTTCGGCCTTCTTCTTCCTAGACATAATAAATATTTAGTCTCCATTACACGCTGCAGCTAGAGTGTCTGCTTTTCTATCTGGTCCTCCTGATCATGGAGCTGGGCAACTGGATACAAGAAGGTACGGTGAACAGTATGCCAGTAAAGGAGAGGATGCAGACCGTGCTTTACTTCCTGAACAGACACCATTCTACAAAGATTTGGTAACTTCAATGTGGATTTTGTTTATTGGATCTATAGCGATGGGTTCTGCGAAAATGTAGCATTAACAAATATTTTACAGGCTGCTGTCGCTGTTCAAGCAGGTGTTTGTGTTGACATATTTGCTATTACAAATGAGTATACAGATTTGGCATCCTTGAAGTTTCTCAGTATTGAAAGTGGAGGCTCATTGTTTCTGTATTCAAGCACTGATGATTCAACTCTACCTCAGGACATGTGAGTATCAGCATGTAGTGAAACATTGTGCAATTTTATGACTATGAAAATGGAATTAAAGATTCGTTTCAACTCAACAAGTTGGCATTGCAACTTAGAATTTTGCAACAAATTTAATAAATAGCATGTATTCATGTTGGTAATAGTTAAATCATTAGGTGTTCACTGCTAAAAGTACATTTTGGCTTTATATTTTATGGTCAATACTGCAACATATTTGTTTAAATAATTACACATTTCTTATGAAATGATGAGGAGGTAGTCCATTTTCAAATACTGCTATATAACTGTTTGTTTGTTTGCAGGTACCGAATGTTGAGCCGGCCATATGCTTTTAATTGCATATTGCGGTTGAGGACATCTTCAGAATTCAAACCTGGCCATTCTGTGAGTAAACATGACATATTTCTGAAAGTGTAATTATAGTGGTACATTTTCAAATGGTATTGGTTTTATTTTTTGCAGTATGGTCATTTCTTCCCAGATCCACAATATGAAAATGTTCAGCACATTATTTGTTGTGACTCTTATGCAACGTATACTTATGACTTTGATTTCACCAATGCTGTTGGATTTTCCAGGTACAAATACATTATTACTACTTTTCATTGGCTAAATATAACTGTCATGTGTAAGGAAAACCTATTACTTTGATAATTTTGCTAGGTTTGAGATTGTAACATTACTAGGTTATCTTATCATTCTTTTGCAGACATGCATCTGAACAACCTATGATACAAATTGCATTTCAATATACAGTTGTTGTGCCCCCTGAGGAACTTTCAAGTTCAGCATTGGGTTCTGCAAGGTATGACATAATTCCATAGAGAGATTTCCTTAAGTTGGTAACTTGCTGCTCATCTTATTTTGGATATCATTTCTTTCTACTTTTGTTGGAATGCCAATATGATTTTATTGCGTATGTTTGTGGAAATCTATCTCTCTCAAGACTGTATGTGATTGATGCCTATTTGCATACTGAACTCATGTGATACTTCCCTTAGTAGTGGCAATGATAATGCAAAAATTTGATGGAAAATATTATTTGGAAAAGCATCCAAGATGGTTCATACAACCGGAAATACATGACCAAAAAAATAAAAAAGTTTATGCACATCTGGAAAACAGAATCATAATGCTAAGAACACCAGAAGCAAGTGCTTGGATCTAGGTGGGGTTAGAGAACGTTTCTGGGAAGGAGGAGGCAGGATGTAACAAAAAAAGCACATGGCAGAGTAGTCGTTCACTTCTTATCTTTTAAAAAGAATTTAATTGAGTTCATTCACAATCTAAAAACTTGTACAATTGGGGGGAAAAGTATCAATATAATAGATATTCTTTTAAAAGATTTAAAATAATAAAAACAATGGAAGTTAAAAGATTCTAATAAATGGTTAAAATCCTTGTGGTTTGGCTGCTTTATGCATATTGCAACTTATCATGGTACTTTCAGAATATACTTTTTTTTACTGCCAAAGAGACTTCTATATATAGGATAGACCACTCAACATGCACATATGTTATACTGATTGTCATGGCATTGCTTAAGCATGGTTTTATTTGAATCCAGGAGTTAAAGGGTGTTACTCCTGTAACTATTTTATAGTTCTGAAGCAAAGTTTCAAAATTTTTGTTGGCATTATGCTGCTGTTGGTTGTGATTTATACATTGTCTACAACTGCATTGTGCCATTTCTGCTCATTTTCATTTTTGGGGATCTGGTAGTTTTAAAATCTGCTTCATTCAGAATGTGTGTCTTTTTTTTTTGTTTTTTTATTTTTGGGGGGGTGTTGGAGAGGGGAGGGGATGATGTTGAACAAATAAGCTTTCTTGACTTTTTATATCATCTTTGAGTTTAATACATCAAGGTGCAAAAGAATTGCGTGGTCCTGTTATCTGGATAGCATATTGCAAAGATCTGTAGCTATTCTGGTGTCTCTTTAGAGCTTTTAGTCTTAGTTTGACATGATGTGTAATTCTGCAGAGGCAAGCATTCTCTTAAAAGAAGACTAAGGATTCGGACTTTGCAATATGCAGCTTCTCAAAACATTAATGAACTTTATGACAGTGTCGATCCTGAAGCAGTTCTATCCCTACTAGTTCATAAGGTATCATCCCTCTCCCACAATGATAAACAGAGAAAAATAAAAAACAAAGGGCTTCACTAGGTCTCATGTTTTCTTGTCACCCTTACTGCTGCGCATTTACATTGCGCCTTGTAAATTAAAATTATAAAAGACATCTTTTGAATGATTTTATCAGAAGTCCAATTGACCTCACAGAATGGCATAGTGAAAATGGTTAAGTAAGGAGATTGTGTCAAAATTGCACCTTTTGACAGGTCTCTGATGATTAAATGTGAAACATGGTAGGTTGCCAACGTTGAGCAAATATGAGGTTGATGCCGTGCCTGGAATAATCACAATTTTATATTTTTATTCTTCTCTTTTAACAAACTTTCTCTCACAATGATCAAGAAGCATCAGAGCATTAGATGATGAAAGGCCTTTAATAAAATTATTTCTCACATACTTGACTACTTATAAGCTTAATGGCCATTCAAAAATCTCATTATAAGCTTTAGGACAATGATTTTGACCCTTGTTCCATCTTTTCAACAAGTGGTTTAAATGGGAAAAATAATGGACTAATATCCAAGGGGAGTGTAGAAATATTACATTTGAACTAATAGAATTGAAGATTTTAGTCAAGTGGCAGAGTGCATGCCTTAAAGTGACTAAAGATAAGGGAGAAGTGGTAAGAGGGGAACCCCATCGCACTATATGTTAATTTTTCTTTCTATTAATAACTCTTTCTTCTTAACACAAACCTTAGACCCAACATCCTAAACCTTAAAGTCTAAAAACATATAATTTAGTGCTTTTTCTCAGTCCCTGATATGTAACATTTTTTGTTTTTATTTGTTTATTTATTTATTGGTATATTCACATGGCTTTACCTAGAAGCTTGACTGAGGGGAGTCTATGCTTTTCGTAGAAATGTCAATTGTTTCCTTTTTATTATACTTTGGCTGCAAATGGTTTACTTTTCTGAATAGAATTTTGCCAGTTTTTTTACTACTATCATCTCATTTCTAGTCTGCTGATTTTTTCTTAATACTGAGCAATTCTCAGCAACTTTTAATATATTTACATTTTTACTGAATAGGTTATATTAGCCTCCCTGGAGCAAGGAGTTAGGGAGGGCAGGATGTTGCTTCATGATTGGCTAGTTATCCTTACTGCTCAATACAATGAGACTTTTAAACTTGTTCAGTACAAGAATGGAAATTCAATAACTGGTCAGATTGATGTTGAATTCTTGCAATGCCCACAACTACAGCGATTACCTCGCTTAATTTTTGCCTTGCTTAGAAATCCTCTTCTGCGTTTCCATGAAGAAGGAGTTCACCCTGACTATCGGATCTTTCTGCAATGTCTTTTCAGGTATTTGTTGTTCTTATTATCATTTTAAGGTGCCCTAAGCAATTGAGAGAGTCAATTTTACTATTCAGATGAAGATATGCATTTAGTTTGCCATAATGGGTTGGAATATGAAAATTAATGGATAAGTAATGAAGCAAATAGACAGTGGAACAGGAAGTTGTGTAAAAGTACTATCATTAAACTCAGCTAGTTTTGCCTCTTTCTTGCATTATTATGAAGCACACTTCTTAAGATACAAGATGTCTGATTATATGTAACCCATGAAGTGATGCCATTGAAATTTCGGTGACTTGATCTAGCATCCTACTTATGTAACGTGCAATAAATGACGTTGAATGTATGAAGTTTGGATCTAATCCTATAATGGTGGGGCTGCTAGCAAACTATTTGGCCGTTTTATTCTGTTGATGGCATCCATGTTGTATGGCCTAGCTTACTTCTTAATCTTCCTCATTTTGATTGTATCTAGATCTAGTTATTTATTTGTTTTCTGCTATTACATTATTACTATGTTGAAATTTTACTTAAAACAACTTGGGCTTAGTTTATGAGAAATTATTATTTTGAATAATTTGCCAAAATTTTGTGCTGCAGTGCACTGGAACCAAGTTCTCTTCACCGTGCTGTATATCCAATGCTGATGTCATATTCTACACCAGACAAACAAGCTTATCCACGCCACTCCTTGAGTCGTGCTGCACTGATCACCAGTGGCAGTCCCATATTTTTGCTTGATGCTTTTACTACTATAATTGTGTTCTATTCTTCTACAGCAGACCCTATTCTCCCATTTCCTCCACCCCAGGACTGTAAGTCGCCCTTCATGTCGTTATGGAATCCCTATAAATTGACTGTTGCTGGTCTTCTTACTGGAAGCATGTAATTTAGCTGCATTTTCTAGTGTAATAGTGTCTTTTTCCTCAGGTTTGTTGCGAACAACAATTAATAAAATGAAGCAAGAGAGGAGTATCACTCCCAAACTTATATTCATCCGGGGAGGGCAGGATGATGCCTCAATTTTTGAGAACTACCTTATCGAGGAACAAGACGTTGATGGAAGTGGCCTTACCAGTGTCATGGGTTTCGTTTCCTTCCTTGAAGAAATCACCCAAAGTGTGTTGGAATACATGAAGTAGAAATGCCTTACCTGAGCATAAAGCTACTCTTTCCATGAAATGGAACAACTTGCGCATCCATCAGCGGGATGCATAAATCAGAGTGAGACTAGAAATGGGCAAACCAAGAATTGGAAGTTTATTGTGACGTGAGATCATGAAGTTGGCAATTGTTGTTCTAGGATACCTTTCTTCCTTTCAGTTGGAAGCTGCGCACGTTTCAAATTATAGAGAGATACAATTTATAGGAGTATACTCATCTGTTTTGTAAAACAAGAAGTAACAGGCATTGAATTGTTTTCGGTTAGGAAAGCAGTGCAGGTAAATCTAACTGTACTAATAACAGTTTATTGTTCTAAGGGTTGATGTACAAAATGTTATCGCTGTCATTTTGTCATAATTTCCTTCTTTGTTATTGATACATTAGTTAAGAATTGAGAAAAAGTCATTGTTTTCCAAATATTTGAATATTGTCCAAAGTTTTTATTCCAATTTTTTTCTGTTTTTATTTTGGAATGAAGAGAAATATAACGAGAATGAAAATGATCAATCAGAATGGGTTTTGGAGGTAGACAAGGAAAAGGGAAAATCCTAGCTGGGTATGTATCGCTCAAGGGGATAAATATAAGAGTGGTGATACAATTATCAAAGTTTACCTTAAAATTATATATCCCAAAAGGATAAGGTATGATTTTAAAGTGGGATTAGTTACAATACATGTCATGTATTGATACGTCCTAATTTTTGGGGATAAAAATAAATAAATAATTAATTAGAGGTTTTACTTGAAATTGATTATTTTACAATATAAAAAATTAAAACAAGGTAACCTGTTTAACTGGTTTTAAAAAGTATATACTTTTTTTATTTATTAGGATTATTAAAACTAATTGCTAAAATTATCACTCTATTACATTGGCAATATTTTATAAATTTTTTCTTAAAATATTTTATTGTAAATCTGAATGCACATTGTAATTTTAATTTAAATCTTTTAATTTAAATTTTCATAAATATTCATAGTTATTAAAAAGAAATAGTTTAACATTTTCATGCTTTCACTACAATGTAATTACATAGATACATATATTATTGTATTTTACATTTAAAACTATATATTTTTTTGATTGATTAACACACAAAGTAATTGGTGGATTATATTACCACTTAAAATAATATTGTTCCTTGTAATATAAATTAGTAATTTATGTTAATTTAAACTTATTATAAATGTCAATTTAATATTTAACAACAAATATAAATAGCATACAAATTATAAATTATTTGTAATGATGACATTTAATTTAAGTAATGTTACACAATAATTAAAAATATTTTTTACCACTTTAATTGAAAAATTATGTTAATCTAAAAAAAATACAAATAGCTCATAATTTATATTCATTAAACATCCTTTATTCTAAAATACTTAGAGTTATAAATTATTTTACAATTCAACTAAAATGTAATATCATCATAGACATAATTACATTACTGTATAACACTTTAAAAAGTAAATTACCTATTTTTCATTGATAATTATATTCTAGATTAGGAGAAAAGAATTACACCATTTACTTGAACTTTCATGGATAGCTAGTAGCCCACAGCTCGAAAATTAATACACATTACAACAATAATTTACAAAAAAAAATATATTTTTAATAATTAAAAATGGTGCTAATAATTTTCTCATCAACAAAATATAGGGCACCTAAATCTAGTGGAATCAAAATTTTAAACTTGCAATCGAATAAGACATTAACAAGAAACGATGAACCTGTTAACCAGGATAAACTTGAAAAATCTAACTTTAACTTGTAACATAGAATATGAAAGTCGTAATAAAGTTAACAAAGATTGACAAAAGGAACATAAAAATCGCAAAGTGATACCTGAAACTAGTAAAATCAAACTTTCAACTTGTAATCATCCGTAGACTTGTAACACAGAATGATGAACTTGTAAAACCTAACGTTAAGTTGTAACATATAACATGAAAGTCGTAACAAAGTTAATCAAGATTGAAACAAGGAACATAAAAATTGCAACGTGACACATAAAACTAGTAAAATCAAACATTGAACTTGAAATCATATTTGGACTTGTAATACAAAATGATGAACTTGTGAACTCCAAAGTTAACTTGTAAAATCATACGTGAAAGTCGTAACAAAGTTAACCAAGAATGAAACGCAAAGTGATACCTAAAACTAGTAAAATCAAACCTTCAACTTGTAATCATACGTGGATTTGTAACATAAAATGATGAACTTATAAAGCCTAACGTTAAGTTGTGACATAGAACATGAAAGTCATAACAAAGTTAACCCAGATTGAAACACGGAACATAAAAATAATAAAATCAAACCTTCAACTTGAAATCATATGTGGACCTGTAATACGAAACGATGAACTTGTAAAACCCAAAGTTAACTTGTAAAATCAAACATTAAAGTTGCAATAAGGTTATCGAAGATGGTAACAATCAACATAAAAGTTGCAACATGACACCTAAAACTAATAAAATAAAACCTTCCACTTGTAATCATACATGCACTTGTAACACATGACGATGAACTTGTAAAACCTAACGTTAAGTTGTAACATAGAACATGAAAGTCGTAACAAAGTTAACCAAGATTGAAACAAGGAACATAAAAATTGCAACGTGACACATAAAATTAGTAAAATCAAACATTCAACTCGCAATCATATATGGACTTGTAATACAAAACGATGTACTTATAAAACCCAAAGTTAACTTGTAAAATCAAACATGAAAGTCGCAACAATGATATCGAAGATGATAACAACAAACATAAAAGTTGTAACATGACACCTAAAACTAGTAAAATCAAACCTTCCACTTGTAATCATACGTGAACTTGTAACTCAGAACGATGAACTTGTAAAACCTAACGTTAAGTTGTAATATAGAACATGAAAGTCGTAACAAAGTTAATCAAGATTAAAACAAGGAACAAAAAAATTACAACGTGACACATAAAATTAGTAAAATCAAACCTTCAACTTGCAATCATATGTGGACTTGTAATACGAAACGATTTACTTGTAAAACCCAAAGGTAAAGGTAACTTGTAAAATCAAACATGAAAGTCGCAACAATGATATCGAAGATGGTAACAATGAACATAAAAGTTGTAACATGACACCTAAAACTTGTAAAATCAAACCTTCAACTTGCAATTATACATGAACTTGTAACGAACAACGATGAACTTGTAAAATCTCATGTTAACTTATAAATTAAAACATGAAACTCATAACAAGGTTAACCAATATTGAAACAAGTCACATAAAAGTTGCAACATGATATCTAAAACTAGTAAAGTCATACCTTCAAATTGCAATTATATCAAGTCTTGTAACATAAACGATCAACTTGTAAAACCCGGCCATTAACTTGTAAAATTAAACATGAAACTCGTGACAAGTCAAAATAAAATACAATAGAATACAGAAAACTATAACATGATATAATAATGTTGCTAAATCAATATATTCTCTTTATTTTGTGATAGAATTAAAACTAAATCATTAAATTAAAATAACTTATAAAAATTATACTTTTTTTAAACTAATAGCTAATTATAAATTTTTTTTAAGAAGTTGTCTTCTCTTTTTTATAATTCAGTTACATGTTGAGCAAGTTTATATGTTTAATATTTAATTATTTAATCAATTTTTATTAAAATAATTAAAAAATAAAAAAATTATAATTATTTTATAAAATAAAAGCATATAAATGTGTAACCTACTATCACAGGTTAAACTTTAATATATTTATTTATCATATAATCCTTCGATATGATATATATTTATTTAAAAAAAAAATATATCAATACAAGAGATATATTGTAACTAATCCTATCAAAGTTAGCACATCATTTATAAGATCATTATTACATCTATTAATTTTAGGATACCTCACATTATTCTAAATATAAATAAGAGCTACAATTTTAAACATCTTCATTTAATTAAGATACAAGCAATCTTTATAGAAGGGAGGGACTGGTTAGAGTAATAAAAATGCTTGCATATTTTTTTTCAAAATTGATTTAAATTATTGAATAAGTTCTTCTAATCTTTTTTTATTCATGGATTCACAACCTTGGGCACTCGAATATCATTTCCTTTCTCTATTAAACACAGAAATGGAATCATTAAATTAACGTTTAACATGTGATATTGGCTGAAATGATCAATATTATAGAACTCCCAACACCTTATAAAACTCTACAGTGAAGCCCTTTTCTTCAATAAATTAATGAGGTTATCTACCATCGCTCTTATTTCTCTCTCTCTCTAGGGTTCTTTCCCTCACCAAAAAAAATTAATAGAAGGGAAAGGCTCCAATTCCTTCTAACTTCCGCTTTCTCAATTCCCATTTTCAGAAGCACCTCCAATTCTCTCATTTTCTGTTCAAAATTCACTTCAAATCTCCGCGGCTTGGCTTCTCTCCGGTACTCACTTTTCTCTCTCTGCATCTGTAAACTAAATAGATTGTGTTTGTTCGTACATTTATATAATTTGCACTTTGCTTTCGCTTTTTTATGTTTTTGGGGAAATGGGTTGTTTTGTTTGGACGAATTGGAGGGTCTCTGTTGATGTTTAAGTGCAAAAGAGGATGTTTTTGTTGGATTTGAGCTGGTTTCTGCATAGCAGATGCAAGTAGGGTTTGTGAATTGTCAAACTTTGGTTTTGGGTTTGTTTATTGGTTTCATTTGGGTTTGCCTTCGATTGAAAGAAATGAATTTTAAGTTCCTTGAATGTAGATTAATTAGTAAGATTTCTGAGGCGAATCAATCTTGCGTACAGATGGTTCAAACTAATTTTGTTAAGAGTGGTTAAGAGGAAAGATACCATAGCGGGGTTGTTTTCTTAAATTTAAGTCATTGCTAAATGATGTTATCTTTTTTCAAATGAAGTTCTACTTGATTTAAATTGCTACGGCGAGGTGTTTAACTTGTCTAATCTGAGGAAGGGTTTCTATTAGACCGTAATACTTGTCTTGTATCATATATGGAGGTGTTATTGCTTTTGAAAAATGTAGTAGATGATGGATTCTTTTTATTAATTGCGATGCAAATAAGTGATTGTTTTTTTAATTTTTTTTTAATTTTATAAATGAACAAAGAAGGTATATCGATAGAGTGAAAAGAGTGGACCGGCAGTCTGCATACAGCAGAGCATAGAGGAAGCAATATCCATACAAGATAGAGTGTATGATTCTGTGTTACTGTAAACAAAAAATCTTAACCTCTAGTGCGTCAAACAAAATATAGTTAACAATCCTCTTTGGAGGAATGTTGGAATTCCCTTTGTATTGATGCCCTTAGAGATGCTAGAACATGAATCATATACCAGAAGTTGCTGGACTTTTGCCCTTTTCTTTCTTTGAAAATGCAGTCATTTTTTTGGTGAAGTATTATTATATGTTAGGTTGGTTTTTGTGGTACCACTTCAGTTTTAGCTACATTTTTCAATTACAATTTCTAAACTTCCCATTGCCATTAATCAAAATGTACAATAGTTTTTAACTCATATAACAAGTTTATATATGTACAGGAAGTACAATTTGAATTATTGCATAATGAAAGCTATGATTTGCTTGCAAAAAATCCACATTTTGACATGTAAAAAAAAGGAGTCAACACATATATTTTATGTGAATTAGGTTTTGTTTTGATGGACATGAGATTAGTCATTTGAAGAGGCAAAGACTTATGCATTGCCAAAATATGGATTTTAACAGGTGTGGAAAGGAAAAGTGTGTTTCAACCAGAAAATTTGTCTTCTTATGAGCAGTAACTAATGGACTTTATCTGTTTAGGAGGAAAAGACATGTTTGGTTGCTGCCAAATATATTTCACATGAAAGGAAACTTAATTAAGAAAGGTAATCCCTCAGCTGGGGTGCTTAGAGAGGCGCCAAGACTAGCAACTCAGTGAAATTGCTTCGCCTTGAGGCTTATTAGGTGTTTACCAATGCCTTGCAAGCACCGAGCTTGTGTTTGATGTGCTTGATGGGACTGCGTTTTCATATTCTCAAATTGATAGAGGGCATAGATTAAAAGAGCAGAACAAGAAAATGTCTAGTTAAGCATTATAGAGGAAATGTGTTATAATTCTTGTCTCAGCATAGAAAAAGCAAGTAGGGCCTTGTAAATTTTGATTTTTTTATGCCTATGTATGGTGCATGTCATAGATGTCCCAATTTGTTGATATCGGTTATTATGTGTTGATCTGTTGCAGGTATGTGCACAGAGTAGTGGTACGTATAGTTTGGAACTGGCATATGTTTTCTGAGGTTGGACAATGTTCTCTCTTGACTGAATAATTTTTTGCAGCAGTCTCAATCCTTTTTATTTCTGGATAAGTCTAATAAAATTGGGGACACATCTTGTGTTGTCACTTTGCATAACTTGAAGCATTAATATTGTCTTCATACTTCATTTAGTATTTGTAAAATAGTTTCTTAATTCTTACATGCCACTTGTTTATTTTTCCCGTTTTTGTTATGGGGTTAGATGACCCCTTGGAATAAACCTGATTGAAGCTTAACTTCCCAAATTTTTCTTTTTTCTTTTTGGCAGCAGTCATACTCTGTTTTCAACAAATTGATTTCTTGATATGTTGCACCACCTTCATAACCCTCATAATTATCACACAGAAATCTCTTTTGCCTGTCTCTTTAATACTGCTACTAATGTTATCACTATTCCTTTAGTAAAAAAGTCTCTCACATTGCAACTCCCTTGGGTCTTATCTCATGTCACGGTTTCTATTGAAATTCATGCTCTGCAACTCCTTTTGGCCATTCATATTGTTACCTCCTTTCAATATGTGTATTCTTCTTCCCATGAATTCTTCTGGCCTCTGTACCTTCTTCACAGTTGCCTTGCAAGCTTGTATACTTAGATACATAAGATGCCAAGGGAGAAGACAAATGTATCGGCTGCTGCTGAGGCAATGGAATCTGAAAAGCTGATTGTGTCTGAGAAGGTTGACCTTGATGAAGACAATGATCCTGAAGAGACAATGGAAGAAGAGTATGAGTATGAAGAGGTAGAGGAAGAAGAAGAAGAAGAAATAGAAGAGGAGGTGGAAGAAGTTGTGGAAGAAGAAGATGATGATGATGCTGATAATGCCAATGAAGCTGATGCCCAAAAGGACATTAGTGGTGATGATAGGAGAGTTCAAGATGAGGATGAGAAGAAAAAACATGCTGAGCTTCTTGCTCTTCCTCCTCATGGTTCTGAAGTTTACATTGGTGGCATTCCTCATGATGCTTCTGAGGATGATTTGAGAGGTTTCTGTGAAACTGTTGGAGAAGTTACTGAGGTATCTCTACTCTTATTGTATACAGTTCCCTGTTTTGTGCTCTTTGTCAACGCAGACCAATTCTGTTATTCTTGCAACAGGTTCGAATTATGAAAGGCAAAGATTCGGGTGAGAACAAGGGCTTCGCATTTGTAACATTCAGAAATGTAGAGTTGGCCTCTAAAGCCATTGATGTGCTAAATAATGTGGAATTTAAGGTGGTGTAACCTTCTTGTGCATCTTAACTTTGCTGTCAAGTCTTTTGCTAAGTTTATTATGTTATGGTGGTGGTCTAATTTATAAAGGGCATGATCTATGTAGCTATCCCAAAATTGTAACCACTGAATTGCTAAAGCATAATACTTTTACAATACTTTTTCTCCATTTCCCACTTTCATTTTAATTTTGTTATAATAGCTGAATGCCTTCCCATAATCTCTCTCTCCCTCAGGGTAAAAAAATAAGATGTTCTACATCTCAAGCAAAACACCGGTTGTTCATTGGTAATATTCCTAGAAGCTGGGGAATGGAAGATTTGAGGAAGGTTGTGTCAGAGGTTGGGCCAGGAGTTATTGGTGTTGAGCTGGTGAAGGTTAGAGTGATGTTTTACATTTTCCGTTGGGGGTTTATTTATTAAATTCCCTCTCTTTTCAGTCTGCTGATTATTAGTTATCTCAAAAGATTTAATTTCTTGTTACTGTTGAACTTTTGTTTCTTTCTTCAACGGCTCATTGTCTATTCTTTTTCTTGGTCACAGGATATGAAAAACTCAAGCAACAATAGGGGCTTTGCCTTTATTGAGTACCATAACCATGCATGTGCTGAATATTCAAGGCAGAAGATGATGAACCCAGAGTTCAAACTGGGCAGTAATGCTCCAACTGTGAGCTGGGCTGACCCTAGGAATGCTGATTCTTCTGGTGCTTCACAGGTCTTTCAAGAACCTGAGAACTTTTGCTATCTGTTGAATCTTGTTCTGGGTCCTGTGCTTCCTGACATATGAATTTAATCACTCAACTTATCTTATACAGGTAAAGGCAGTCTATGTGAAGAATTTACCAAAGAATGTAACACAAGATCAGTTAAAGAAGCTCTTTGAGCATCATGGGAAAATCACAAAAGTGGTTTTACCACCAGCAAAGTCTGGACAAGAAAAGAATAGAATTGGTTTTGTACATTTTGCAGAGAGGTCTAGTGCCATGAAGGCACTGAAGAACACTGAAAAATATGAACTTGATGGTACTCTTTAACTTATTACATTATGACCATCATTTATGTTGAAAGCAAATGAGATTATCGGTTATGTTTATTGGTTTTCTTCCGATGACCAGGACAAGCTTTGGAGTGCTCTCTTGCAAAGCCACAGGCAGATCAGAAGTTGACTGGAGGGTCAGTTTCCCAGAAGCCAAGTTTACTTCAAAGTTATCCACCTCATATTGGTTATGGTTTAGCTGGAGGGGCCTATGGTTCTCTGGGTGCAGGGTTTGGTGCCACAGCTCTTGCACAGGTAAGAAAATATGCATATGGTTGCAAAAGTTGTCAACATGTCGTATGTCTGTTTTCGTGAGCGCTTGATGGCTTCAAAGATACAGTGAAACTGTGTTGTGGGTCCCCAATCAAAGCCTATAGTGTGCTAGGATAGCAGATTGCTTCTTTTATTATTTTTTATTTTGTATGTTCACTTGTAACTTTATAGTATCTAGATTTTGGTTGATGATTGAGATTTATACTTGCAGCCTATGATCTATGGAAGGGGACCAACTCCTGCTGGCATGGCAATGATGCCCATGCTTCTACCTGATGGGCGTATTGGATATGTCCTGTAAGCACAATCATATATCTTTGCTTGCTATATATATGTGTGTGTGTGTGTGTGTGTGTGTACCCATACCGTAGTTGAAACAGAGAAAAACCCACCATGCTGCTTGTAGTTATTTATTTATTTATTATTTTGGTCTAAACTTCAGGGAAAGAGAGTACTTGTGAAACATTTTATATATATCTCTCAAGTTTAGGGACCGCTGTCCGGTGATTGGTTGCCTTGGTAAGTGGCTGCAATCGTAAAGCATGCTCTGATGCTTAGTTCAAGGAAATCAGTTAAAACCATTATTGTTAAATTTGGATTTGCCGTAATGAAATAAATATGTATTTTATATGCATGCATTCTTATAATTTCTTACACCGGAGGAAAATTATAGCTTCATGTCGAACATTGTAATTTTGGTTCCGTGTGCCATTTTTACTGAAAGCTCTTCCTTTTTTACCTCCTTGTAGGCAACAGCCAGGAGCTCAACCACATAGTTTGCCTGCACATCATAGAAACGGTGGGCGAAGTGGTAGTGGGGGTGGCAACAAGAGTAGTGGTGGCAGTTCAAGCAGAGGAAGGCATGGCAATGATGGTGGTCGTGGGCAAAGATATCGCCCATATTAGTCGCCTTTCTAAAATCTTATAATTATAGATGGGGAATGTTTATGCATTCCCATATTCTCTTATTGTGAATCCTATAATTGTTTGGTGTTTGGTGATGAAAGCATCTGTTAGAATTTGAGCTCACAGTTTGATATATATGTTATTTTTGATATATTAGGCTTTCAGTTTCATTTTTCTGTGCTTCACTGCCATGCAGTCAACCTTCGGTCATTTACTAATTTTTCTGACTGTGGAATATATCCAGGGCTTATTTTCCCAGTACAAGTAGAAAATCAGTATCCTCAGCACTCAGCATCGTTTACTCCAGCGCTTTCAGCTGAACTTGGGTGCATGTAATGCTTGTAACATTTGAAAGAGCTAGAGTAAACGAGGCTGTTTTTTCTACTAGAGGGTGTCTGTCACATAAAGTACAAATCCGTAGACTGACTAACAAAGGATATTCCAATTTCCAAGCAGAGGCGGTTCCAAATCTGAACAGCTAATTACTAAACGTTGTCGTCAATGATGCCTTCATTGACAAATTCAATAACCTATAAAGCTTAGTCTCTAGCTGTACCTGTCACTTTCCTTCCGCTGCAACGGGCTCTTCACTCTCTGACTTGTTGGGGTTGTGACACGGTATTTCGGTGTCTTAAATTTTAAATGTGTATATACAAAGTGGGGTCAATATCATAAACCTACCTGAGGTTGCTGAAATTTCATGTGTCCATCTTTAGTTCTAAAAATTTCACGTCCCCCTTTCTATTAAGAACTACTAGAAATTCTGTTATAAAAATATGAATTTTCTCGAATTACCCTTAATTAGCAACTAAATTATTCAAAATTTTAAAAATCCAAAAATTAAAATTAGAAAAATAAAGAAATTATTTTGAAAGATTTAAACTTTATAAAATATTTTTATAGGCGCAAATGCAAATTTTTTATTATTATTTCAAGATTTAAAAAAATGATTTTAATGTAATTTTTTATTTTATATATCATTTATTGTGTTTGTAATTTTTTAAGACTTCTTGGGGTATTGGGTTGACGAAAGACTATTAGTAAATTTTGAGTTTTATTTTTATTTTTTATTTTAAAATTTTGAATTTTTTAATAGTCAATTAAGGCATCCTTGTTGCTACGTATGTTGACCCTGACTTGACCGATTCATCCAATTGAACCCATATTTAAAGGAGAACCACAAGCTTGAGGCTCGACAAAAGAGAAAGTAATATGAGAACATTTATATTTTTTTTAACGGAATTTCTAACTATTCTTAATAGAGAGGGGAGGTATGTGAGATTTTAAGAATTAGAAGTGGTCATATGAAATTTCGGTAAATCTGAGAGGAAGTTTATGGAACTGATCCAAAAAATTATAAACGAATATGAAAAAGTTATATTAAATATAAAGTTGTAAATGGATATATAAAAATTGTAAATGTTACTTACAGTTTTATAAATTTATTTACTAACTTTTATATATCATTTAAAATTTTTATATCACTGGGTGTATTCAATGTACCCGGTATAAATTATGATCCTTTCTTGATTTTAGATTCACATTAGCTTTTGTAGATCTTGTGCCATGTTGATTTTATTAACTTTGAATGGTTGAAATCTATTATATTCTCTCTCTTCTCTCATTTATTGCGTTGCTAAGGTGAAAGTCAGATCAGGAGAGAATCCTGATCCGATATATCGTAGCTAAAGCCGAATTGGAGAACCAGTGAGGCAAGCATTGTATGGAGAAAATTATAATACAAATAAAGAAGAAAAGAAGATTAAATTAAATGAGATAATAATCGTATTATATAACAGTGTAAGGAGATTTTTTTTATAGTTAGCTTTATGTTTTATATATATTTTATATTGTATTTTTAATTTTTATTCACAGAAAATTCACTTGCTTTGTATGAATAACAGTTGGAGGATAAATGCTATAATTTATTAAGCTAAAGTAACAGTAAATAAGATAGAAAATGGACATTACATTTCCATATAAATAAATCATTGTGGTATGTTTTAAACAAAAACCATAAAAGTTATAAGTTGATGTATCCTTTGTCTCCGTTCATTTTATGTAAAAAACATGAGAGGGAGAAGTATTTTCTCACTATTAATTCTATTGAAGGGGTACAATATTTATATGAATAATGATACTCTTTTAAAACTGTATCTTTTTCAAACTGTATCTCAAATTTTGTATTCTAAATGACCTATATTTAATATAGGTTTGTCCATTGGATGGTGTAATGATGTAATAAGTTTTGAGACGTGTATTACTAATCTATTTTTATACAAATGTAACTAACAAAATTGGTTAATAAGATCACAGCAATAAAGATAAAAAGTTAAAAAAAGGGAAATTGGTAAAAAAGAAATGTAGAACAAATCCCTTGATTTTCTGCCATTAATTTTGTATTAAATCATTTGATTTCTACCTCGATTCCATCTTTGATTCGCTCCTTTGTCCTTTCCTTTCGAACTAGACAAACTTTTACTTGAATTCCTGCCTTTCCAAATGAGACAACTTAAAGTTTGCCATGTATAAATAGATCCAAACTAACTTGTTTTCCATCTTGTCCTGTCCTGATATAAAGTTTGGTTTTCTCTAATATCTCACATATAGGAGAAGTGGATTTTCTTTATAAACTGGAAAATTTATATCTAAGACATCAATAAACTTTTATCTATTTAGATTCTTATCAATCTATTTTATATATATACCATTTCTTCATAAGAAATTCACTTTCATAAGTTACTCATGTGGATCACTTTCAAGTTTTTAACCATCAATAATTTATAGTTGTCACACAATTTAAGCTTATTAGCATGGGGTGATGACAATGAATGCATATTATAATTAGATACTTGGAATTAGGGACAAATTAAATTTAGTGTCAAAAGAGACCATGAAGGTTTCCATAGACCAGCCAAAATTGCATTAATACAAGAACAAATTAAACAATCTACATTCATGAATTAAAGTTAATAGGTTAAGGATGTCAGATAGGTCATATAATTAAAATGATGTAATTTTTAATAAACTAAAAATAACATAAAATGAAAACATATAGTGTTGATGCACGATTTTCAGACGGCCGGGAAGCGGGTCGGAGCTCGGGTTGTACGTCGGGTCCAATCCTGCGAGCAAAGAAAAATAGTCAGGGTTGCCGGCGGTGGTGCCGGCGAAAACCCTCCGACGCTCAAGTCAGTTTCCGGCACTTCGAAATTTTCTGGGAAAATTTCCTAGAGAGAGAAGCTCTCAAAAGCAAAGGAAATTTAAAGAAAGAATGAGTTCAGAAAAGTGTGCATACCTTGAGTAATAATTCAGAGGGTTTATATAGGAGTTAGGACGGGTCATTGTAGGACCCAGATAATAGGTCCAAATAATGGGCTTTAGTAATGGGCTTACTGTATTAGATTTGATTGAGGCCCAATTTTATTATGGCCATAACAGTAGTCCCCCTAGACCTAAGTCGAATAACGGGTCGACGTAGGGGCGAAAATTATTCAGGGACATAATTTAAGTGTATCAGCGAGCAAGCCCAAAGATGTAAATTTATTATGTATAAGGGTTCTATGTGGCTTGAACCTTAGGTAGGCGCCACATATGATAATGAGATAGTGAGCTTGCTATGAAGGAGAGTTTTAGATAATATGTGATAATTGTATTTCAACACGGTTAGCTAAAAAGTTGCAAAAGGGTAGATTGTGATTGAGTAGAGAAGTGGGGTGTAAAGTTAGGCAGAATGTGTATAAGGGCTTGATGATGAAATGACCACATGTGAGTGGAGAAATAAAATAAAAATGTAGTAGTGGAGTGCATGTGCATGGCATCATGAAAATGTGCCAATGTAATGGATGATTTGTAACAAGCGTAAGCATAAGCATATAGGAAATAGTTTAAAACCCATTCAAATATGTTGAACTATACATTAAACTATTAAAAATGATGAGCACTTTAACCATGGTTCAATAGCCACTTTATTTATATAATCACATGTAGCTAGAAAGGCATGATATTAAATATTGCATACTTTAACATAATGGAAATATATTAACCGTGCAAGCATGCGGCATGAGATTTAATATTGCATGAAGCATGCATTAGTATGATATAATATAGGAAGACAAAACCGTTTGAGTCATGATATCAGGTGCAATAATCATGTTCCATAAAACAAATGGCATAAAAATAAAAGTTAAAAAGATATCATGAATGCATGGTCCCGTATGTTGGAAGTGGATGACAAAGAAAAATTAATTATTATCAAGCTAGGAGATGTAGTGGACTTGAATTTAATTGAATATAGCTTGTGTGGAATATTTAAAAACAAGTTCTAGGTCATTAAACGTGGACTCGATAATAGAACGAACTTAGATAAGCAACCTAACTAGTAGGAAAGCATGCAAACATACATGTAGGATGGACCGAAATATGAGTTTTCTTTGTAAATACTAGTAAGGGCGATCGGGCAGCTGCCAAAGTTTTAGTTGACATGTTAAGAGCTGTATATGAATCATGGGCATGCTATATAGGAGATTGTTTACAGCCATATATCAATTAGAGTAGTGCTTCGGTGTACTTGGTGGCTAAAAAGCTTGTAGGAGAAAGTTTGTCATCATATAAAATCCTGCAGTATGCATGTCATGCACGTTTGACATGAGTGAATGGTGTTGCATTTGGGTGCAACTGGGAGCTTAAGGGAGATTAGAAAAACGAGAAGCAACTGGACGGGCTGCCAGAATGTGTGTTTCTTCAGCTAGGGGAATAAGAAAGCATGAGTGCTTCATGAGGGAGGTGAGAGAACAGCTGTAGGGCGAGCAGTGAGAAAAATGGGTTGAGGAGGGAGCTCCAAGCGTGCAAAGAGAGAAGGGCGAGCATGTGAAGGGTGCGCTGTGAGGGGCGAGAGGCAAGCTTCCAAGGGCGAGGGGCGTGCGTAGCAAGCTCGCGAGGGCGAGCTGCTAGCTTCACCATCCAAACCCTGACGCCGATAAGTCACTGTCATAGGTGGGCAATCTCTGGCTGATGTCACAACACCAGAAGATAACAAGGTAGAATTGGCCATGGTACTCGAAGATTGACTACTTGACTTCTTCCAGACTTGCTCATAAACTTGAGCAACGCTCAGATCAAGAGAGATAATATTTCCAGCTACCAACAACTCCATGCCATAGTCATCTTCAAGAAGGCCTAAGAGGTCCAGTTGATAGCAGATTTTATTCTTCACATCACGCATCAGTAGACCAATTTCAGCACTGGAATACGGATTCTTAGTCATCGATCCCCTAATAAAATCTTCTTGTGTGTGAGCCTTGTTTAGAACCAACAGATATACTGACTCTGGTTTTGATGGGCAGATCAAATTGCAGAGCTGCTCTAGGATAAACAAACAAGTTCTTCCTTTTTTCTCCTCTCTATGAATTTGAAGACCACAAATACATGCCCGGATAAATTGACGTTTATTTTCACTGCTTTCAAGCAGAAGACTGTCCAGCAGATCCTTTAAAAGGCGATTACAATCACTGATCAACTTTGTTTTCTGTACTATCAACCCAAGGATGACAATAAGTGCCTCAAGGATTTCAGACAACAAGTTGTCTCGCATAAATATGGATTTAATATTTGGGACCTCTAAAAATTTTCCAAGGAGCTCTATAAGCTTATGAAGGATGAATCCTTGTGAAATGTCAATGTGAAGACTCCTTTCTAGAGATTGTATATTACCAACTTCTTGGCTAAGTAGTTTACAAATGGTAGCAAGACCTCCCTCAAGAACAGACGAGAATCTTCTGAATCAATCATCTTGAAGAGCAATTCAAAATACTCTGAAGCACTTTCTCCGACAGCAAAAGTTGCTGGCAACAAACCCATCAGTAAGTTCAACAACCGAAAGCGTCTCGACGGGCTTTGGCCACAAAGTAAGCTAATCAGCTTGCTCATCTCTGATCTGATAGACTGAGAACAAGCACTCAGGACAAGTTCAGTTACCCATGAACCAAGTTCAAATGATGATAAGTCACCTTTTCTTGACTTGCAAGCATGCTGATTCCTCCTGAGTGCATATTTGAGAGCTGGGTGCGCATGGGCGAGTTCGCGAGGGCTGGGTGCGCATGGGCGAGCTCGCGAGGGCTGGGTGCGCAGGGGCGATCATGCGAGGCGAGCTGCTGGGCACGCAAGGGAGATCACGCGAGGCGAGCTGCACGCGAGGCGAGCTGCTAGGCGCGCGAGGAAGAGGCTGGCGAGGCGAGATGCTCGGCGCGCAAAGGGAGAAGCAGGCGAGGCATTGGGCGCGCGAGGGCGAGGCCGCGAGGCGCTGGGCGTGCGGGGGCGAGCTCGCGCGGTGCTGGGCGCGCGGGGGAGAGCTTCCGAGGCCCCAGGCGCGCAGGGGCGAGGCCGCGAGGCGCTGGACGCGCGAGGGCGAGCCCACGAGGCGTTGGGCGCGCGGGGGGCGAGCTCGTGAGGCGCTGGGCGCGCGGGGGGCGAGCCCGCGAGGCGCTGGGCGCGCTTCGTGCGGCATGCAGTGTCCACGTAACGCGCAGGGGCTTCCCTAAAGAAATTTGAATAATTGCAGTGGTGCTTCAGCAATTACTCGAAATTTTATTTTTTAACTGTAGGGGTGTTCTTACAAAATTTTAAAACTTTGTTTTTAAACCGTGGGGGTGTTTCTGCAAAATTTGGAACTTCGTTTTTTAACCGCGGGGGTGTTTCCGTGAATTTTCAAACTTTAATTTTTATACGCGGGGGTGTTTCTGCGAATTTTTAAACTTTAATTTTTATTCACGGGGGTGTTTTCGTGAATTTTTTAAACTTCGATTTTTAATCGCGGGGGTGTTTCCGTGAATTTTTAAACTTTGATTTTTATTCGTGGGGGTGTTTACGCGAATTTTCAAACTTTGATTTTAAATCGCGAGGGTGTTTCCGCGAATTTTCAAATTTTGATTTTTATTCGTGGGGGTGTTTCCGCGAATTTTCAAACTTTGATTTTTATTCGCGGGGGTGTTTCAGCGAATTTTTAAACTTTGATTTTTATTCGTGGGGGTGTTTCCGCGAATTTTCAAAGTATTTTTCGAGAGCTATTTTGAAAAACTTTCAATACAGTCCCCCATCATTTTTTTTTTTCATCTCTTCCCTCCCTCAGTAGACTTGGTTTGATGACTAACGACACCTCTTTGACTGTGCAGATGGCTAGAGTTAAAACCACTGTGAAAGTGCTACGGGGGGAATCGAGCCATCAAACTCAGTCTACTCCCTCAGTAGACTTGGTTTGATGACTAACGACACCTCTTTGACTGTGCAGATGGCTAGAGTTAAAACCACTGTGAAAGTGCTACGGGGGGAATCGAGCCATCAAACCCAGTCTACAAGGGATAAGGATCCTGTGACTAACCGTAAAAAAGTTAATGAGTTTTACCAAAATTTCTTCGGTCAGGATCGTGAGCTAGGACATAATTCTGTTAACCACAAGGTGGTGGGTACTGAGGGGGAGAGTGACTGGTCGTCCTCTGCTACCTCAGATAGTGAACCGGAGGTTGAAAAGTGGTGGGAGGCCGACCATATTGATAATCAACTCCCGGGCGATCGATTAAAAATATATAGAGCCCATTTCCTTATCCCGGCTTTAGTCATCCTATTTCTTCCAAGGAAAGGTGATCGGTGGAGTAGGCCACCACGAGGTGTCATCGGTTTAAGCCTTGAGTTATTGAGAGTTGGTCTCCGGGTGCCTTTTGATAATTATGTTCATCGGATGCTCGATGCTATGGGCATTGCCTCTATCCAACTGTCGGCCAATGGATGGAGACTTCTGATAGCTTTTCAAAGTTTATTCAGGAGCGCAGGCCTTGGTGATCCTACCACCAACCATGTTAAGTACATTTTTGCCATTCACCCACCGAATGGAGAGAAAACAGGTTACTATTACATATCTCAGCAAGGGAAGATGGATGACCCCAACCGCCTTTTTGGCATCCCCTCACATGTGAAAGAATGGAAGTATAAACAATTCTGGTGTGGTGGCAGTTGGAAGTATCAAGAAGGTGCCCATCCGAAGGGGGAGAAGTTGAGGATCAGGAGGCGTTTTGGTTTTTGTGGTATCCTATTATAATGACACCCTATCCATCTTTGTTATGAAAACTCTTGATCCACTGACATTCTTTTCTGTTTTTATTGCAGCTCCTTGGACCAATTTTGAAATAAGAACTCTAAGAATTTTTTTTTCTTTCTGATGTTGTATTCTTTTACTCTTTCCATCTTATTGTAATCTGATCGTACATATGCTTTAAGGATGTGCAATCACAAAATTCTGAATAAACTAAACACTTGATTGATAATCTCTTTATTGGTCTCTCTATGGGAGTTGTTACACATGCATAAGCTCCCGGAAGGAGTTATTGCACGTACAGAGAGATTACGGGTAGTACTTCTTCAAGTGCTCAATATTCCATGGATGACGGAGCGACCTCCCATCCATGGTGACCAGTCTGTAGGTGCCTGGTCGGATGACTGCCTTGACTTGATACGGACCCTCCCAGTTGGGCCCCAATGCTCTATCAATGGGATCTCGAGTACTTTGTAGTACTTGCCCACTTAGCTTATGCCCACGGAAGGTTCTCCTCGAATCATCAACAGCTTATGTGCCTTCTCTTTAAAAGCCATGTTGTAGCATTCTCGAGAAGTTCGTTGTTCACCTTTAACTTCTCCTATCCCTGCGGGTGTTAGAAATTTCAGGACATGATGATAGACACCCATCACGGCCTTGAAGTCGTAAAGTGATAGCCGTCCAAGAATGGCGTTATAAACACCCGGATGATCTACTACGAGAAAGTTCACCATCTTGGTTGTCTGTAGGGAACCTTCTCCCAAGGTCACTGGTAACGAAATTACTCCTTCGGGAATAACTTTTCCTCCAGCGAATCCTATCAGGGAAGTTTGGATGCCCCTCATATCTTTACGGTTAAGACCCAATCGATCAAATGCATCCAATGACATTATGTCAGCCGAGCTCCCATTGTCAATCAATACTCTTCGTAGCCTTTTATTGACCACTATTACTGTGAGGACTAAGGCATCACAATGTGGATGATGAATACCCTGCGCATCTTGCGATGAAAAGGAGATAACATCACGATCCTCAATATTGGTGGAGGAGGCTGTCAAGTTGACTTCGTGGCGAGAGAGGTCATATCTTGCTTGCCTAGCTAGGTGCCTTCGGGCTTGAGAACTCGAACCAGCTACCACTCCCCCAAAAATTGTGGCTACTTCTTCTAATGGTTCCTTCCCGTTGTCATTCTTGTTGGATGGTTCAGGGGGCTGATAAATGTATTCTTGTAGTTGATCATCCTTGATAAGACCCTCAATTTGTCTCCTCAGTTCAAAGCAATCTGCAGTGTTATGACCATGAGCCCGGTGAAAATGACAAAACTTTCTCTTATCTCTTGCTTTTGGATCCGACCGTAAAGGGGCAGGTTCTTTCAATAGTCCCTTATCTTTGATTTCTTTCAAGATATCATGCTGTGGCATGTTAAGTAATGTGAAAGTACGGTGCTCCTCTTGGGGTCGATCATTATGCTCTTGACGGGTTTGGGTGGATGACCCTTGCAACAAGAGACGATCATTTCTGAAAGTATCTCGCGCAGAGCGTCGATCCGGAATTGACCTTCGATTTCTATCATGAGGTTCTCTTCTATGATTATCATATGGTCGTCTATCTGCACGTGAGGAATCAGGCATCACCAGAGTCTGCCCAGGGTAATTAGCTTGAAAAATTTTCTCTGCATCAGCATGGCTAGAGATCCTTGCTAATGCTTCTTGGTATGTGCGTGGGAGATTAACAGAGAATTCCCATGCTAGAGGGAGCTCCCCTTTGATTCCTTGAATCAAACCTTGCATAGCGTAGCCATCATTAAATAGATCCACTCGGGTAACCTCCCGTTGATATCTGTCCACAAATGCACGGAGGGATTCATTACGACCCTACTTGATTGACAGAAGGCTCTGTGCTGATCGACTTCTTGTCTTCATATTGCCAAAGTGCGTGAGGAAACTACGAGCAAGCTCATCAAAGCTGGAGATGGATGCAGCTGGTAACCTCCTATACCACTGCTTAGCTGATCCTCCAAGGGTAAGAGAAAAAGTTCTACACATGATTCCCCCTGAGACCCCTTGTATCTCCATATGAGAAATAAAAGAGTCTAAATGCTCTCGGGGGTCCGTCGTCCCTTGGTAAAGCTCAAGTTGCGGTATCCGAAATCTGTACGGGTATCTTTTCCTAAGGATATCTTCAGCAAAGGGTGATTCCCATTATGGACGACCATCCTCTTCTCCTCCTGAACGCTTAATCAACTTCTCCAGTTTATGGATTTTTTCATCCATTTCTCGCTTGAACTCAGCATAATGATTATCTGATGTTTCCTCCTCTGAGACATCAATTGGGACAACATCTGGGCGATGATTCTTAACTCTACGTGGTGAGCTGGGGCGATTTCTTTTTAACTGATAATTACCCCCTGGAGCGTAAGGACCATGATAAGAATAGGCTGGCTGATCAACATTACTGCCCCTTGGACCCTGCTCAACGCTTGTATGACGCTTCTTGTTAAGAGAGTGTCGAAGGTCTACTGCTGCTAATTGCTGTTCAGATATGATGTGCGAAGGAGAGGAAATCTTTGGGCGACCATCCCCTCCTTGAACAATAGGATGGGAAACGTTTGGTTGAATGACCTGATGAAGAGGTAATCCAGTAGTCTGGACGACTAGGTCAGGACGCCCACCAACATCTGTCGGGACATTAGGTACTACCATAGCACTCCTTGGGTTATTTCCAGTAGTGTTTGCAGCCTGCTGAGTACTTTTTCCAAATGCTTGGTTGAACATAGTCACCATACGGTTCATTTGTTCACCGAAATTTTGCATAGTATGTTCCATGGTTGTCAATCGACTCGTCTTGCCTTTCCTCGGTCTTCTAAGTGGAAGTCGGGGTTGCCTAGGGTTAGGCCCCACCCCAGAGGATATCATTAAAGCTCTCCCTGTATCAACTACCCTTCGACGTCGGGGAGGTGCTTCTACCTCGATTTCTTCATCAACCTCTAGGGAGGTTGAGTGTTGGGATTCGTGACTCATGATGTGTTTGAGTATGTTTGGATGGGAGCAACAACTGAAGAGGCTTAGATTGTCGTCCCCACAGACGACGCCAACTGTTGATGCACGATTTCCAGACGGCCGGGAAGCGGGTCGGAGCTCGGGTTGTACGTCGGGTCCAATCCTGCGAGCAAAGAAAAATAGTCAGGGTTGCCGGCGGTGGTGCCGGCGAAAACCCTCCGACGCTCAAGTCAGTTTCCAGCACTCCAGAATTTTCTGGGAGAATTTCCTAGAGAGAGAAGCTCTCAAAAGCAAAGGAAATTTAGAGAGAGGATGAGTTCAGAAAAGTGTGCATACCTTGAGTAATAATTCGGAGGGTTTATATGGGAGTTAGGAAGGGTCATTGTGGGACCCAGATAATAGGCCCAAATAATGGGCTTTAGTAATGGGCTTACTGTATTAGATTTAATTGAGGCCCAATTTTATTATGGCCATAACATATAGTATAAAAATAATACTAAACAATCAGTAAAGCAGTAAGATAAGTTTTAAATATAATTTTATATTTATATTAAGAATAATTTCGCACTACTATTTTAATTATATGACCCATTTGACATCCTTATAATAATAGGTTTCCAAGAGTTGTTACATAGTTACCAATTTGGTAAAATTATCCAACCAATATCAATCACTATTTAAAGAATAATATGATAATATAATTTGTAAGCACCATGACCGGTGATGCTTTGTGTCATACCATGTGTTTGTCTATGTGGCATTGTTGAGTTGACAATTTTAGAGAAAAAACAAGAAATATTCTTCTGCATTATTTTGTTTCCTATTTTATTGCTTTTAGTTACTAAAGATATTACTAACTGTTATATTCAAAATATTGTTTTAATTTTGGAAAGATATTTATTTAACCTTGCTTTAGAAAAGATTTTTTATTTTGTTCTTTTATTGAACATATAAAGTGGGTTTGTTTTCCTAGTAATCGGTAAATGCAGATCTTGGAAAGATTTCTTGAAGAATCTTTATGCATTAAGGATCGTTGGACGTATAAATACAGGAAACATATTTGTAGTCCAGTGAACACAAGCTTATGTTAGGAGGTTGTTAGAGGGACTTATTGATTATTAGCTTGCGTCGTTGTTTCGTGTTTATGAGTGATTATCGTATTCTCAAGAGAGCTTGAGTATTCGCCTGGGAAAGTTGTATAACAGTCAAGTGGGACTTCAACAGTTGGGTAATGAAGTGCAGTAAGATTATAAAGTTAGTCTACTAATGTTAAAATTATTAGAGAGAGACTGTAAATTACAAAGAAATGTGAGGGAGTGAGAAAGAGTTTCTACAGCTTTAAATCCTAGTACTTGTAATCACAAACAGCTTAATGGCTTTAGCTTGGTTGTTCGTAGATGTACGTTGATTATAGCTAAACTACGTCAAAGTTATTATGCATATTTTACTTTCCTGTTACTTGTAATTGATATTACTGCTTGTAACAAGACAAATTTTAAAGTCAAAAAAATTAAAAATAAAAAACTAATCATTTTTCATTCATCATATTCACATTAATGAGAAGGCAAAATTGAAAAAAGAAATAAAAGACCTTATTAAGAAAATAAAAAAGAAAAATAAAAAATATTTAAATAAATCCATTCTTATTGAGGTCCTCAAGCTTTTACATACTGAACAAGCCTAAAATCTTATATGACAATAGTAATTTTATTTTTAACGTTATTATATATGGAAATAGCATTTGAGCCATATTCCCTATCAACATTTTGGAGGTTTTTTTTTTTTTTCTCATTTAGTAACCATCAACTTCTTAAAAATTAAATTAAGAGATTGAGCCTTGTCCACCTCAGATAAGACAACGATAATAGCCATCACCATTATGTTAAGATCACCTTTATGATCATAATCTTTGTTTAATCTTTGCTTCATCTTGTCTTACAAGATTTGATTCTGTTCAAAGTAAAAGAAATTATTAGCATATTTAAATTTTAAATTTTAAATTTGTCAAAAGTAATATGATAACATCTTATCATGTTTAGGAGTTTAAAATTTGACTTCCAAGTAATGTATGTATCTACAGCTACAACTTTTGAACTCGAAGATTCTTGATTGATATGAATAGATAAATATATTTTTTTTAATTTTAAAATCAAATTATTCCATCTATCTTGAAAAGCAGAGATTATAAGGAGGAACTTTATCTTTGTTACTTAATAAGTTTGGGGAAGATAGTAAAATCATCTGAGAGATGTTTTGTCAATATAGAGTTATTGACATAAGTCTTGTTGTAGTGAGGATACTTTGCATTACATAGCATAATAGTAAGTTTGATTATGTTAAGTTTTTGTGAGATGGAACACTAGAGTAATTAGGTTCATTACAGTGTGAAAGTTGTTGAGAAACTAGTTTCATTCATTAGACAAATACTAGAGGGAGTCTAAGTGTTATAAGACATGTAGCTGATCAATGTAAACTGAGTTCATACTTGGTGAAAATATTTTCTAGTATTGTTCCCAGATGTAGGCAACCTACACTCATGCTAATTCTCTCTATCTCTTATTTTTATGTTTTAACATTTTCTATTGACATAATCTCTATGTTTTTAGCTTGGGAAATAGCACATTGTATACCTTTAACTTAAATACAAATTGCTTTTCTTTTTTTTCCTTCCTTATATATATATATATATATATAATTTAAACAAGTTTGAATTTAATTGAAAACTAAATAAGTCCGATTGCATAAATCTGAAAAATATATTCATTTGTTTGTTAAAATACTTTTTCCTGTCAAGTTTTTTAAGGTCTAAATTGAAATGTTTGAAATCAGTATACATTGATCCTACTTTTACTTTTAATGCTCGCAAAATTTGCAACTCAATTAGTCATATCAAAAGACGAATTACTGGATGAATTTATTGTTTTGATATAACAAAAATATGAATAATTACATTATCATAGTATTTAAAATATTAAGTTATAAGATTTCTTATATTAATGAAACATATAGTTTTGTGTGAAGAATATGAGTTTTACTAGAATACATAGCCTTAATGCAAATAAACATTTTATTTTATTTTATTTTATAATAAAATCCTAAACTTTCTAATATGTAATTTTTATAAAATATAAATAATAAAGAATACCATAGAAAATAAACACATTTTATGGTAGGAGAATTATTTTAAATTTTTGAGACTTATACATTTAGATTTTTATTTGGATATCTAATAAAAATTTTAATTTAAATATTTCAAAATAATTAAATTAAATAAGATCCATTTTCAAGATTTTTTACTAATAAACATAACTGAAAAGAAAATATGTAAAAATCACATCAATTCCACAGTTTTCCATTGCTCTTAGGTTTTCTTTAATATCTCAAACTTAATCATCTTCAGGGAATTAAATCTAATACAACACAAATTAGAATTTATTAGTTCTATAAAAAAATTTTTGAACCTACTTTATATCTATAGTTGCTTATATATGAATGTAAATAGTAACGCTGGCACAATTTAATCAAACAAAATTCACTTTCTATTAATCAAATAATAAGAATTTAAGAATTGAGTAATGCTACTCTTACAAACTACTTATACAAACTCACTCATACAAACTGACGTGGCATAATGTGATTTGATAATTAAATGCAATGATTTGATAAATATATATTAATAATAAATGATATTAATTAACATGGGTGATGTGACCATTATATAAGGATGCACACATCAGTTTGTATGTATGAGTTTGTATAAATAGTTTGTATAAGTAGCATTACAGATAAGAATTTCACTTTTCATAAATTAATCATGGGAGGAGAGTGACAATGAATTTAAACTGAATTTAAGTTGAGAATTGCATAGCAACTCTCAACTTAAACAATACTATTATTATAAATACAGTAATACTAGAGTTATAACTGACATATAACCTAAACACTACGATTTGACGTGACAATCTACACTATAAAATCCTAGCAAAGATGTAATTCCCCTTATGGTATGATACAGGCATTACTTCCATATTACTTTCATATCACTTGCTCATTTACTTTGGCTAAAGACAACAAATCAATTTTAGTAACAAGTCCTGAATTTGACAAAACCAACGTCCTCAGCAACTGTTGGTCCAAATGACAACGCAGCCAAGTTTTATTTCTCTCGTTTGGAATCGGAGCTATTTATTAATCATATGGGATTAGTTATCTCTTGGTATGATCAAAACAAGTAAATACCAATTTTGCTGTCCTAACGTTACAGGGAATCAGGGATGATCGTCATGGTAAAGAAAGCCCCAAGCTTTGCAGCGTAGCAAGGTGGACCGTGTTTATAGCAGCCAATGCCTCCCACGTATACTGAAGCATTAAAAGTTATATCTGCTTTTGCATTCCAAGTATGAAAACCTGCTCTATTTTAACTGAAAAGGAGAATAATACATTGTTGAAAGAAATATCCTGAGATCGAAAAAGCTGATTATATGCTCACTTTCAACACATGGATGAATCATAATCTTTTAGTCTCAGGCTGTCACCTACGAATAAAAACTATGGTTAAATCAGTATGCTATATTTTTCTCCCTCCTGGCATGGAGACACATCATGCTCATTCATTCAACTAAACATCATCCAAGCCATTAGTCTTCATTCCCTTTCTTTTGTTTGGTTTTACCAGCACTTTTCTTTGGTGTCCCATCTTCCACTTTCTGTTTCTTTTTCTCATCTTTCGACTTTGATTGCCCATCTTCAACTTTCTGTTTCTTTTCCCCTTCTTTCGACTTTGATTGCTCGTCTTCCACTTTCTGTTTCTTTTTCTCATCTTTCGACTTTGATTGCCCATCTTCCACTTTCTGTTTCTTTTCCCCTTCTTTCGACTTTGATTGCTCGTCTTCCACTTTCTGTTTCTTTTTCTCTTCTTTCAACTTCGATGCTCCTGCTCTCTTTCCAGCGTTCTTCTGCTTAAATTCTGAAAGTAACAAAAACTTGTTAGTCCTTCAAAGAGGGAGGGAAAGAAATTCTGCCAACTGTTAATGGGTTGGTTGATTTCAAGTATATTTACATTTCACCTTTGGACATTCATTTTCTGAATGTTGAAAATAATAAAACAGTTGTTAAAGCAGCAACATTGGCAGGGACTTAAGACCGGTATAAGTGGTAGCAGTACCAGTTTAAAAATCACAAAAACACAACTCTAGTTGCAAAGATAAGTTCATGGACAAAGAAAGATGTTGCAAGGAGAAGCATGACTTGCCAGACCAACACAGGTACGCACATTCCTCTCCCTCAAAATAGACCAAAGCCTAGCAGATACAGGATTATTTGCAAATACAGAGTCCTTATGACAGGCTTAGTTAATGATTTGGGCATGAACCAAAGATCAAATGGATCTAATGCATAGGAAAGAAACAAGACACCTCACCCTACCTTGGACTCACAATTTGTACACCAATAGGGAATTAGATGTTCTTACGAAAAAAGGTGGTCAAATAATAGGTATCTTATGCAAGAAAAATACATGTAGAAAAGTCGTGCAAGAACATAAACAAGAAGGGTAGGAGGTACAACCATGGTTCAATAACTCTTAATGGCAAAGGAAAAGGTCAATTACTTCACATTCCTAAAAGAAGTAATAAAATTGTTTTTGACACCTAAGTATCCAAAGAATATAAATTTAACCAACGGCAAATCTTCAATTGAAATTCGACAAAGAAAACAAAAATAGAATGTCATTGAATTACCCAACAATTTGAAGAATTTTGATATTGCTTAAAGATCCTGTTTTCAGATTTGCTATGCAAATAAAATACTGGTATTAGCTACTAGCACTGGAAGAAGAGTTTTGGCTTAAAAAGCACGGCATGGCAAACTAAGCTCATCCGAACAAAAAACCCGCTACTCGCGTGAAATAAGCAGCATTTTTAAAATGGGATGCGGTTACAAACTTATGATTAGGTAAACTTATCTATTTACTTCTTCAGAGTGTTGGATTCCACCACGTTCCCGTTAAGTTTATCACATGCAAACCATTTATTTCCTTTGACAGACAGATATGCTTAATGAAATGAATGAGCGAAATTATGTGCTTAATCAGACTGAAAGTAGTTATCTCCTGATAAATGCAACATGCTTCTTTACAGATAGTGAGAATGTGAGTAACCCATAACAAAAATAAGAAAAGCCATCCACAGATTAATTTACATAAAATATGCACCAAGTTCTTATACATTTGGCGCAATGAGACTATTACAAGTTGCTTAATCGAAGCAACAGAGCCTCCAACTTCTCCCGTTGATGACGAATAATTTGTTTTGAGAGATCAATTAAAAATTTGTAAAGATTTGAGAATAACTCATAAACAATGTCTTTTAATAAACAAAGCAAAAAGCATAAAAATGTACAGATGAAAATGAAATCCAATTTCTGAAAAGACTAACCATCAAGGGAAGCTCTAAGTGGACCAATGAACTCAGAAAAGTCGATTTCTTCAAGCGCTTTCAACACGTCATCAGCATTAATCGTTTGCCTCTTTGACTCCTTGCATATATCGTTAGCCCTGAAATCAATTTTCATCCATAAACACCACCTTATCACTCCAATTAACACCCCAAAATTTTAGACTAAAAATGGCAAGATTCAGGCTTTAAAGCCCAAGTGTCTCATCGTCAAAATTCAAAACCTAAGTTGTTACAAGCTAATTTAACTGATAACCACTTGGTAAAACTTTCCGATCAGCAACTTTCCATGAAAAAAATTTCAACTTGGCAGGAAAATTTTGTAAATTGACAAGTTCAATTATTCATTAAAAAAAAAAATCCTAAAACTGGATGAATTCAAAAAAAAAAAGTTCGGTTCATGCTTACGTGGCAGAGAGGTAGTGGATGAAGATGCGGGCGCTTTCGGAGAAAGCGAGAAGGGAGTCTTTGTGAACGTTGATGTCGGCGTCGGGTGAGCATTCGTGCAGCTTATCCTTCACCACGCGGCGCACGATAGTCTTGGGCAGCTCTTCCATCTCTGATACTACTTTCTCCGTCTCCATCTCTGTAACTGTAATAAAACCCTCTTTCTCTCTTCCTCTGATTGTCCTGAGATCTTTTGGACCTCCAGAGGGTCTTCTAGTTGTGAATGTTTTCGTTGTTTCCCGCCATTAGTGCTGGGCCTTCTTGGGAAATGTGAGATTGGGCTTGGGCCAGGACCCAATTGGATTTGCCCTCTACGGTAGACCTCGCAACGGGTCGTGTTACAGTAGTTTTGTGTCGTTTTATATTCGTATCGTATTAAATTATATTAATCCAAATCTGACTCATTAATTTATTGGGTTTAAATCTTAAAACCCAAACCCGATTGCTAACTTAACGTGTTACTCGAATTCAACCTATGTAACTCGTTTTTTTATTTTCAAATTAGACAATAATATGTGTAAAAAGATTTGTATAAATTCTAAACATTTAATACAAGCAATAGTTTATAAATTTAAAATCCAACAAATATTTTGAAATTTATTGAAATATCCAAATTTAATATAATACGAAAATATAAAAAAAATTGTGTCCAATATCATTTAAAGATCCATCTGAAGCATATATAACATAAATAATCGATAATGTCTTATTATTAAATGATTTCTAAAAATAAAATATGACATTTTATAAGTTTGTTCTTTATATTTCCCATCAAAATCTTGTTACTTATGCACACCTAAGAAAAAATGACATGATTGTTTTAGAATAATTGTAATTAGGTTAAACATTATTATAAATTAGTATTTGTTATATGTTATTGAATTTTTTTATTTATCATAAATAAATTTACTTTATTATCCTTAATATTAACGGGTTAAACGGGTGAAACGGTTTTTTATAGGATAAACCCAAACACGGTTCAATATCAAACGGGTTTTACCGTATTAACCCGCTAACGATCCAATCTGATAATATTAAATCTAAAACACTTTTTTATCGAATGGGTTCGTGTTATTTTAACGGGTCGTATAGAATTTGTCAAGCCTATTCCACAGCCCAAAGTCCACTCAAAGATGCCCCATTTTTTTTCTTAATTATAATTATTTAAAAACTGATACTTATATAAAAATTGATCACTTATATTATTTATCACTATTTATTACAGGTTTATATATGTATTTGTTTCGTTCGACCTTTCAAATAAAGGAACAATCCCATTTTCTACGCTCAAGGTGTATGCTCTTATTAGGCTGGGGCATTTGCCCCGGTCCCACCACTGACCCGGCCGGACCCGGTCCAACGGGGCGGGTCTGTAAGGGGCGGGTACAGGGCTGCATAGAGTCTGCCCCGTCCGGGGCCGGGTCTTGCCTCTAGACCCGTTAGACCCGCCCCGTCCCGCACAGTTTAGGGTATAAATAAAAAAATTCAAAATATAGGGACTTAGAAATAATTTCAGGGGGTTATTTTGTTAAATTTTAATATATAGGAACTTTCAGAATATATTTATTTTTTATTTTTTTTTAGATTTTTGGCCATGATGTAAGCATGTTGATGATATTGTATGAAATTATGGATGGACTTAAAAGAAATATTGTGGGTGATGAGATTGAAAAATATAAATATTATGGGGTGTAAATGAAATTTTGCTGGGCGGGGC
Organism: Boswellia sacra; assembly: GCA_013180625.2. Classification (NCBI taxonomy): domain Eukaryota; kingdom Viridiplantae; phylum Streptophyta; class Magnoliopsida; order Sapindales; family Burseraceae; genus Boswellia; species Boswellia sacra. The sequence continues at coordinate 776,745 of SNVD02015105.1, read as the reverse complement.
GGGTATGGATCTGGCTCTTTTTTTTTCTGCCCCGCCCTGCCCCGCCCCGCAACGGGGCAATGGAGCGGGGCGGGGCAGAAAAAAAGAGACGGGGCGGGGCTGGATACTTGCCGCCCCGTACCCGCCCCGCCCCGGTACCAAGCCTAGCTCTTATAAAAGAAACTCTACAACTTCTGTGGACATGATTTTCGTGAATATGAAATTATAATGCATTTAAAACATTATGGACTTCTATTATTCTTAGATTTGAAAAATGAGCTCTAATATCTTAGCCATAATTTTAAAATTAATTAATATAAAAAGAATCATCACAATACCTTAATAACAACATTTAAAAAGGAAGATTAGAATAGGAAAAAAAATGATAATACACAATTTATGGAGAGAAGTTTATTGGGTTGAGAAAGATGTAAAAGAAAATACTTATATATTATTTAGGTGTTTAAGTAAAAAATATTTTGGAAAAAATTAGTAAATAAAGGATAATTTTCAATGTAAATTTTTAAATGGATTATCATTACAAGGGCATGTTTTTTTAGCTCTATAGGGCCACTCTTTCTGGATCTTTCTGCCTCTCCACGTGCCATGTGCAAAATGCCATGTGCAAACAAACAACCTATTGAAAGCCTCAACTGCAGTAATGTGCATTCGTATTATTGATTAATTATTACAATTATTTAATAGAAAAATGGTAATTTATTAATTTGAATGATTAATCTGGTCCATAACTATTATTAGATGCTTTGAAGTATTGCTATATAAAATCATTTGTGTGGATTTAACAATTATGTAAATTGATTCTGTGGTGTTTTGTTATTAAAGAATAACCCTTATTTAATGCAATCCATTTGTTTTTTTTTATATATATACTCTAATTATTTTTCAGAAAATAAGACCTATTTATGTATTTTTTCATATTTACTCATATTTAGTTGATATTGGGTCATATGCGCAATGATGGTGGCTATTGGTTTTGTAGTGAGATACTGTTAATGTTTTGCACCAAAGTGTCTGACTAAGGCCTACTAACTAGACAAGTGATAAATGAGGTTTGCCATAACTTCGAGACAAGTAATAATGTAGAAGCAGGCAATAGCCATATTGCTCATTAAAAATCTTTATTTAATTACAAGATGTTTAAACATCAATGTGGTTTATGTGACAAACGAAAATATTTCATTTTCACTGAAAATATTAAACAAGTCTGTCTTGTCGATTGTTTAAGAAATTCATTTTATTTAATTTTTCTTTTTTATCATAACTAGATGTCATGTTATGAAATAAGATGTCGAATCATCGGGCCGGTAGTGGTTTATTTTATAATTCTACGATATAGAATTGCTGTCAAACAAATATTTAACAAGGTATTCGATTATCCAATGCAAAAAAAAAAAAAAAAAAACTGTTAAATAGCATGTTGAGCTGGTAAATGTTAAGTTTATTAGAGGTTTGATATTAGAGCTAAATTCACATAGATAAATTCAAGGTGGACCTAAAAATCATATAAGTGATAAATTTAATATGTGCTATCATAACCATATTGACCAAATAGTGATATGTTTCTTGAATTCCCTTTTTTGTCATTTGAAAAAAAATTTATCCTTTATTTTTTGGCCAAACTATAAGATCCATATAAGAATATATAAGAATATCTTATTTTAAACATATAAGAATATATATTAAAACTTAAAAATTAGAGCTAAGGTTTTCTACCTTTAGTTTTTGACCATTCATTTTATCTTAATCGAAGGTGTGAAGAATTAGCGAATAAGAAAATTAAATATGAATTATTTTATTTTAAATTGACCATTTGGTCAATTATTTGAAATTTAGTCCTATTACTTAATATTATTAAATTTACTTTTGTATAACCATAAGTGGTTTGGTGAGGACAAGCTATCATCAATACAGAACATATATTTAGTGATTTGTTTGGTTTCCTCAACTTAAAATGGTTGAGTTCAAGATTAGATGGTTATTATCGAACGTGGCTTGATGGATCCTGTAACACTTCAGTAATCAACGAACTAATTGATTACACAAACTTTTCTCACGCCACTCCGACTCGGTAACTTATCGTCCTTCCTCTGCCAAACACTCGTTTTTGTCTTCAAATTGATTTCCGGAAACATCCATCAAACTCCGTTCATTCTTTCAGATTACGTTTTCCACTCTTCTTCGCAAAAAAGCCGAGAGTACCAACGAAAGCAAAGCAAGCTACGGCTTACGAAGGTTCCTTATAAAACCAATCCCAATCACGCACGCGCTTTAGTTGACCACCCTCTATTTTACTAACACAATTGAGAACTCATCTGTGTCTCTGTGTATAGACGACAACTCACCGCCGACAATTTTTTAAATATTCAATAAAATTCATTCATATCCGAGATTGAACCAGAAGTCGATATATATATATATATCTCTCTCTCTCTCTATATATATATCATCTACTGTAAGATTTGTTTCATTTTTGTTTATTTATTTATTAATTTGATGGAATCTTACCAAAGAACATACTCATCTCAATCCTACGCTCCGTCTGCGCCTTCTCTGCCGGAGCCATACGGGGAGAGCCATTCTTATAGCGTTTCTTCTTCTCCGGCTGCTACAACTCCAAGCTACTACGAGCACCACCACCACCATCAACAACACCAGGTGCCAAGTTATGGGCAGCCGCGGCCGCAGGTGCCTAGTTATGGGCAACCGCAGCCACCCCAGGTGCCGATTTATGGGCAAGCGCTGCCTCCTCCGCCCCAGGTGGCGAGTTATGGACAGTTTTCATCACATGGGGGGTATTCGTTTCCGCCCGGGACAAACCCAGATGTGATAAGGAGTTTTGAGATGGTGGATAGAGATAGGAGTGGTTTTATTGATGAGAAGGAGTTGCAACAAGCGCTTTCTTCGGGCTACGAGAGGTTTAGTCTCCGGACTATAAGGCTGCTCATGTTCCTGTTCAAGAATCCTCGTGATTCTGCTTTGAGAATTGGTCAGTTCCTGCTTTGAATTTTGATTATAATTTCTCGTTAGAATTTTGCAATTTCGAAATTTTGGATAGTTTGATTTAAAGTTGGGATAAAACCTTATAATTGTATTAAAAATTTCTGAATTTTTTCACTTTGAATATGGAATTTTCTCTGTCGAATAGAAAACCTTTTAACCTTCGCAGTGGATATTATTTTGATAAGCAAAATAATTAGTTGAGAGGCCATTCAATGAACTGGAAAAATTTGATGCTGCCATTATTTTTTATCTGAAGAATGGTTTTCGAATGTCAAAAAAGTAAAATTTAGACTTGGAATTTGAGATTGTATCTTTGGGATGTGCTTTTATGTTTTGTCAAATTAACTTTATCCTTTTGCTACTTTGACCCATTGAGGTGGAAACTTTGGGGGATGGTCTTGATTCCTTTTCTTTTCGGTTATTCATTTCAGATTCACTTTGTTGGTTTCTGTCCTTTAATTGACAAGCTAAATTTTCCTGCTTCAGGGCCTAAAGAATTTGCTGAATTGTGGAGTTGCCTTGGTCAATGGCGAGTGAGTAGTCTTCTTAATCTCTCTTATATCTACTTGAAATGATTATATATTGCCTTGCCACTGTAAGTTCCATTTTGTCCTGGAAAAAGAAACCAGAAAGAGGAATAAATATCTATGGGATCTTACCCATTTATTTTCTTCATCTTCATATATCTAAGATAGGCTTAACATGAACGAAAATAAATTCTCTCACTTTTGATTGAAGATTATTTGGTGAACTTGATGGGGGGCATGTTCATTGCACAAAATCCTACTCTCTCAATGTTATGTTTTTATATTTTAACTGTATCAATTCCATAAAATCCAATCAGTTCATCCAAAATAAAGTTGAATTATTTTAGTGATGTTTAGTAAAGAATCTCTCTTCTACTACTAATAGCATTAGAAACTAAATGTCAGGTTATCACTGTCGTTTTAAAATGATGTACTTTGGGGTCAATCCTTTTTTTTGTGCTTGGATCAGACCTTATTAAGGAACAGATTGCAAAATAAATTTGTGTCCATGGGGAAGATGCTGATCAATTTGCTTTGTGGAAACAGTTTCTAGCTCTTTGCTTGCCCCGTTTACAGATACATTTTGATTACTTGCATTTTTGTGGCCTTCCCCTTTTGCAATCTAAATAAATATTGAGATGCACTGCAATGGCAATATTATTCCTTTCAATTGTACATTTTTTTGTTTCAAATGTCATTTGTTATGTTAATGAATGTGTTCATTTCCTAGCACTTAATTTTGATTATGAAATTGGCTATTGTAGAGCATATTTGAGAGATATGACAGAGATAGGAGTGGGAAAATTGATCTATTGGAATTGAGGGATGCTCTCTACAGTATTGGATATGCAGTCCCACCTTCAGTCCTCCAACTTTTGATGTCCAAGTATGATAATGGAAGTGGCAGAAACAATGAACTCGATTTCGACAGTTTTGTTGAGTAAGATTCCTATTCTTTATACAATTACTCGAGATTTTCTATTTTAAAAGTTAATTTCAACCTGTTTTATTAACAACGATACTCTTTTTTGTGCATTTGCAGATGTGGGATGATTGTGAAGGTGAGTCCGCAAACTTTCTACTATTTCTAAACCATCGATTCGCATTTGCATTTCTTTTTTAATTGTTGAAACAAACCCAATTTTCACATTTGCATTTCTTTTTTAATCGTTGAAACAAACCCAATTTTCGGAATGTGTTTAGCAATGAGAAGCTAATTGTACTTAATAACAAATCCAAGTGGACCAAACTCTTTTTATGCTTATCTCTGTGATCTGATCATGTTAACTCTTTCTGATTTCAGGGCTTGACTGAAAAATTCAAGGAGAAGGATACGGGTTACACTGGCAAAGCTACACTTACTTATGATGCGTTCATGTCTATGGTTATTCCCTTTATTGTATCATATGATTGACTTTATCTGATAGCATTTGTTGTATTAGTTGATTTGTTTAGTGCTTGATTAAGATTTTGTATATTGATGGATGGTGGGTGTGAAGGAAATTGAATGCATATCTGAGTTTGATTCCTCCATTTTTTTTTTAAATTCTTCATTATTGTGCTTTCAATAAAGAGAAGTATAAATAAATAACGATGATGATAATGCCAGCTCAAACTAATGATTTGTTTCTAGGTGTGAATTGGAAGGGTTTTGACCAATTCCAGTAATGTATTAATCATTTTTGAGCTTTAAAACGATGCGAACATGGACAAGATTAACACCATTGAAATGAAATTTTTGAGTTTATTGGTTTTTATCAATCTAAACCTGAATATGCGAGGTGGATCTTCACCGTTAATTCTCTGTCATGTTCTCTGAAGTTTTTATCTACTTGAGCCTTGTATAGGAGCTGTAGTGCAACATCCTAGGCATATGTGAGGCATATGTGGTTGTGTTAGGACTATATAAAACACTAAAACTAATCTTGTTAATCCTATCTTTTTTCCACTATTCTCTAATATATCATATATAATCATTTTTCATTACAGAATAATTTTTTAACCTACAATGCATTCTTTATTTATAGATGTAAATCATAACTAGTACAATTTAATCACACGAAATTCACTTTCTATAAATTAATCATAAGAATTTCAATTTTCATAAATTAACCATGGGACAGAAGTCACAATCATAATGAATTTGTACGTAATTTAAGTAGAAAAATTAGCATGTGAATAGAACATGAAACTTAGCTGTAAAAAATAGTGTAAAAAAAAGGGGTTTTTTTTTCTTGAGGCTGATAAAGCAATTATCAGCCGAAACTTGGTATAAAAAATCTGGAATTACTCCTCTGCTCAAGATTTAGATAATTAAAATGCTCAAGATTGAGATAATTAAAGGCATATTCTATCAATATCAGGAATATATACTTTGAACATAATAAGTTGATAATTTACTTAACAAAACTTAATGATAATATATATGGAAGAATCTTAAACTAAACTACAGATTATAAGTTGTCAATTGACATGTTAATCAACCTTAAGTCCTTCATTTTATATGACTTTGGTTCTAAGTTGCTTTTTTGGAATTCGGTTGATGGTGATGTCTATTTCATTTGTTATACTTTTATGTTGGGTTGGTGGGTGGTTTATAAAAGTTTGAGAGTCAGAGGCAAGCTTTACAAATTATTGAATTTGTCAGCTAAAAGTTATGCAATTTAGCTTAACAAATTTTAGAACAATATATCACAACTTTATTTCGTATAAGGTAATATATCCCAATATCTTTAACAGTTTAATAAAGATGTCTTCTGATAGGAACAATTGTGTTCTGCATAGATGGAGTATAACAAAATAGATATAATAAATTTCCAATCCACAGTCATTTTGTTTCTTTCCACTCTCAACTATGCCAAGTTAATAACAAGAAGATTTTGAGTATCAACTTATATTTCTTTTGGATTATTATTTAGTTTTCCCTAATATCACATATTTAACCATCTATTCACCGTTTATAATCAGGATTAAATATGAGATCAGGCATAATCACTTCTATTAGTTTTAGTTTTGTGCATAGTTTTTCAAATTACTCTATAAATATAAACACTAAAAATACATGTACAACTCATCTAAAAGAAACTCACATTCTATAAATTAATAATAAGAATTTCACTTTCCATAAATTAATCATGGGAAACCCCGCATGAAGCTTAGTTGTAAAGTATAGGGTTTTATTTTATTCTTACATAATACAAATTAAGCCATTATCATCTGAAACTTTGAAATAAAACAGTTAAGGGCATAAAAGATAGTAGATAAATATGTTAAAAATTATTAAGTTAAAGTTAATGATGAGTTAATAATAGGCAGTCAAAAGATTAAATCCTAAAATTAAGTTTAATACAATTTTTATATACTATGTGGCTGCCCCAACGCTTAGCCATCTCATCATCCCATTTGTTGTAATACTTAATTTGGCGTTGACGACTTAGGGGAAGTGATAACACGAACATTGTTGGGCTAAAATCAATTGGATGAATAGGGCGTTTCATGACTGTAAATAAAAAGTCTTGCGCATGAAAAAGTTTAGATTTTGTAGAAACTCGAATTGAGGGTAAAAAGAAATTACGACGATTGAAGCAATAAATAGTTCTCTCTTTTGCTTTTCTTCCGAGTTTTGAATTTCCTCATGTAAAATCCTTGAAGTTTTGTTGCGTTTTTACATTCGCAAATTGATTTGATTCTTGCTTTTGAAACAACCAAGTGAAGGCATCATTTGTTTCAGGACGAGTATTTTGAAAATCATGCAAATAGATTAAAGAATCAAATTTTTACCATTATAACAATTCATAAATAGTTGTTAAGCTAAAATAAAGAATGACTTTTCTGAACCTGTCTTTATAAACTTTCCTAACATAATCTTAGTGTTCTCTCATATCTCATACGGAACAAAAGGATTATCTTCATTGATTCTAAAAATCAAATATAAAACATTAACCAACTTTACATTTTTCGATTAATATATAATTTGGTTTAACATGCTACCATATATGGGCATATGGATCGAAACAATAACCTTTATAAAATCTGTTCATCAGAAAATCACTTTCATAAATTACACAGGTTGATCATTCAACCATTAATAATTTGTAGCTGTAACACATGAATTTTAAGCTCATTAGGATAGGGCGATGACAATGGATGCTTATTGCATATTTAGAACCTTGAAAGTAGAGAGGCACAGAGCACCATCAGTTTGAGGCGAGATAGCGAGAAGATGGACTGAACCACGTTGCATTAATACAAGAAAATATTGAACAGAACCTCATTCAAGAATCTGAAATCTAGCGTATTATGTTATGTACATTCTCAATAATTGTTATATTACATTATTGCCTATGAGGTAAATTTATATAACCAATATGAACCATTAAATCATTATTTAAAGAATAATATGATAAAACAAATTTTCATGTCAATCTAAAACTTGAAACCAATTTCATAAATTGTTGATTGATTTTTGGGGCTGGAACCGCACGAGACGAGACGAGACCGACCGCCTTGATGCCTTGAAGCTTATACCTAGTCTCGTAGATAGCATGAATTCATGCCTTTTGCAAGTAAATTTTTTTATCGTCAAGTATTATATAAGTTACAATCATAATTTAAGTCATTAATAGTTTTAATTTCTAGTTCAATTATAATTACTATAGAAGTATAATGGTTTCATTAAACTAACAATTTAATTAACAGTAGAATAATAAACACTTATTCAGGGGTGGCCTTACTCTCCATCAAATTAACAACAATTAAATAATAAACCCTTATTTAGGCCCGACCTCATGCAAAAAAAGGAAAATGCTATGATATAGTTGATGTACTGATACATTTATGTGAATTTTGTACAAAAGTTTAAATATTTATATAAAAATTATAAACCAAGCAGACAATTGTAAATATTATAAAAAGATTCATTTACAATTTTAATATAAAATTTATAAAAATATATGGGGTAGACCAACCCCATAATTTTCAATCGCTTGTCAACCTACAGTGTTATGGCCATAACAAAATCTGGGCCTAATTGTTTCTAATTCAGTAAGTCCATTACTGAAGCCCAGTATCTGGGCCTAGTTATTCCTAATACAGTAAGCCCATTACTGTAGCCCATCATCTGGGCCCATCTTCTGGGTCCCACAATGGCCCATCTCGACTCCTATATAAACCCTCCGAATCATTACTCAAGGTATGCACACTTTTCTGAACTTACTCTCTCTCTAGATTTCCTTCACTTTTGAGAGCTTCTCTCTCTAGGAAATTCTCCCAGAAAATTCCGGAGTGCCGGACACTGACTTGAGCGTCGGAGGGTCACCGTCGGCACCACCGTCGGCACCCCTGACTGTTTTTCTTTGCTCGCAGGACTGGACCCGACGTACCACCCGAGCTCCGACCTGCTTCCCGGCCGTCCGGAAACCGTGCATCAACAGTTGGCGCCGTCTGTGGGAACGACAATTCAAGCCTTTTTTAGTTGTTGCTCCCATCTAAACTTATTCAAACACATCATGAGTCACGAATCCCAACACTCAACCTCCCTAGAGGTTGACGAAAAAATCGAGGTTGAAGCACCTCCCCGACGCCGAAGGGTAGTTGATACAGGGAGGGCGTTAGTTATATCCTCTGGGGTGGGGCCTAACCTCAGGCAACCCCGGCTTCCACGTAGAAGACCGAAGAAGGGCAAGGCGAATCGGTTAACTACCATGAAACATACCATGCGGAATTTCAGTGAACAGATGAATCATATGGTGACTGTGTTCAATCAAGCATTTGGACAAAGTGCTCAGCAGGTTGTAAACACTGCTGGAAATAACCTAATGAGTGCCATGGTAATACCAAATGTCCAGACGGATGTTGGTGAACGTCCTGATTTAGTCGCCCAGACTACTGGATTGCCTCGCCATCAGCTCATTCAATCGAATCTTCCCCATCCTATTGTTCAAAGAGGGGATGTTCATCCACAGATTCTCTCTCCCTCGCATATCATATCTGCACAACGGTTAGCTGCAGTAGACCTCCGACACTCTCTGAACAACAAGCGCCATACAAGCATTGAGCAGATACCGAGAGGAAGTAATGTTGATCAGCCCGCCTATTCCTATCATGGTCCTTACGCTCCAGGACGTGATTATCAGCCCAAAAGAAATCGCCCCAGCTCACCACCTAGAGTTAAGAATCATCGTCCAGATGATTCCCCAATGGATGTCTCGGAAGAGGGGACATCAGACAATCATTATGCAGAGTTCAAACGAGAAATGGATGAAAAAATCCATAAGCTGGAGAGGTTGATTAAGCATTCAGGAGGAGAAGAAGATGGGCGTCCACAATGGGAGTCACCCTTTGCTGAAGATATTCTAAGGGAAAGATACCCACATGGGTTCCGGATGCCGCAACTCGAGCTTTACCAAGGGACAACGGACCCCCGAGAGCATTTAGACTCTTTTGTTTCTCATATGGAGATACAAGGGGTCTCAGGGGGAATCATGTGCAGAACTTTTTCTCTTACCCTTGGAGGACCGGCTAAGCAATGGTATAGAAGGTTACCAGCTGCAGCTTTGATGAGCTTGCCCGTAGTTTCCTCACACATTTCAACAATATGAAAACAAGGAGTCGATCAGCGCAGAGCCTTCTTTCAATCAAGCAGGGTCGTAATGAAACCCTTCGTGCGTCCTTAAATAGATATCAGCGGGAGGTTTCACGAGTTGACCTATTTCATGATGGTTACGCCATGCAAGGCTTGGTTCAAGGAATCAGAGGGGAGCTCCCTCTAGCATGGGAATTCTCCGTTAACCTCCCACGTACGTATCAAGAAGCATTAGCAAGGGTCTCTAGCCATGCTGATGCACAGGAAATTTTTCAAGCAAATTACCCTGGGCAAACTCCGGTGGTACCTAATTCCTCACGCACAGATAGACGACCGTATGATAATCATAGAGGAGAACCTCATGATAGAAATCGTAGATCAGTTCTGGATCGACGCTCTACGCGAGATGCAGTCAGAAATGATCGCTTCCTGTTACAAGGGTCATCCACCCGACCCCGCCAAGAGCATCATGACCAACCTCAGGAGGAGCACCGTACATTCACGTTGCTTACTATGCCACAGCAGGATATTCTGAAGGAAATCAAGGATAAAGGTCTACTGAAAGAACCTGCCCCCCTACGGTCGAATCCAAAAACAAGAGACAAGCGAAAGTATTGTCATTTCCACCAGGCTCAGGGTCATAATACTGCTGACTGTTTCGAACTGAGGAGGCAAATCAAGGGTCTTATTAAGGATGGCCAGCTACAAGAATACATTTATAGGCCTCCTGAACCTTCCAACAAAAATGACAAAGGGAAGGAACCATTGGAAGAAGTAGCCACAATCTTTGGGGGAGTAGTGGCTGGTTCAAGCTCCCAAGCCCGAAGGCACCTAGCCAGGCAAGCAAGATATGACCTCCCTCGCCACGAAGTCAATCTGACAGCCTCTTCCACCAATGTAGGAAATCATGATGTTATCTCATTTTCATCACAAGATGCGCAGGGTATTCATCATCCACATTGTGATGCCTTGGTTCTCACAGTGATAGTGGCCAATAAAAGGCTACGAAGAGTGTTGATTGACAACGGAAGTTCGGCTGACATAATGTCGTTGGATGCATTCGATCGGTTGGGTCTCAACCGTAGAGATATGAGAGGCATCCAAACTTCTCTGATGGGATTCGCGGGAGGAAAGGTTACTCCTGAAGGGGTAATCTCGTTACCCGTAACCTTGGGAGAAGGTTCCCTACAAACAACCAAGATGGTGAACTTCCTTGTAGTAGATCACCCGGGTGTCTACAACGCCATTCTCGGACGGCCATCACTTTACGACTTCAAGGCCGTGACGGGTGTTTATCATCATGTCTTGAAATTCCCAACACCAGCTGGTATAGGAGAAGTTAGAGGTGAACAGCGAGCCTCTCGAGAGTGCTACAACATGGCCTTTAAAGAGAAGGCACATAAGCTGATGATAATTCGAGGAGAGCCTTCCGTGGGCATAAGCTAAGTGGGCACGTACTACGAAGTACCCGAGATCCCACTGATGGAGCACTAGGGCTCAACTAGGAAGGTCCATACCAAGTCAAAGCAGTCATCCGACCAAACACCTACAGACTGGTCACCATGGATGGAAGGTCGCTCCATCATCCATGGAATATTGAACACTTGAAGAGGTACTACCTGTAATCTCTCTATACGTGCAGTAACTTCGCCCAGGAGCTTATGCATGTGTAACAACTCCCATGGGGAGACCAATAAAAAGATTGTCAATAAAAGTGTTCGTTCTATTCAGAATTCTTGTGACTACACCTCCTTAAAACACATATATGACTAAATTACAATGAGATGGAACAAGTAATAGAACACAACACCAGAAAGAAAAAAATTTACTTAGTGTTCTTATTATTCCAAAATTGGTTGAGGGATGCCACACATCCTCACCTAGTACATCGAACTGAAAGTAAAGACAGTAAAAGGTAAAGTCAAGGCCGGGAGAGCAGCCTTGATATGATCGTTCCCTATGAATGAGCATCTACCTAGTTGAAAGAATTCCAACTGTCTCTAAGAAGTGGCCTCATCACCTCCTTCTTCGTCTGAAGACGATGAGGTAGAGTCGCCTTGCTTGGCCTCCCAGGCTGCTGTGTCCAATGTCGACTCATAATCCTCATCTTTAAGGATGAGGCGGTGGAATTGCCCAGGATCGGAGTCCGCTGTAGGGATAGACTCTTCCACTAAGTTTAACTCCTCGGCTATGGGAGACTGATCAATCTCTGGATGGCGGTCATGGAACCATCTACGCACCCCATTGACTCCCTCAATGTAGGAGCGCTCCATAGCCTGCTGGTAGATGCGACCCCTACGGAAGCGAGCGACTGCTTTGTCAATCCTACTTTGCTCAGCAGCAGCTCTCTCTCGAAGCTCTTGGCTAAAATCATGGGCCCTTTTACGCTGGATAGCTGCCTCCTTCTTGGCTTCGGACAGGTCTGCCTTCATTCTACCCATCTGTTCTTTCATCTCTGCCATTCTTCTCTCTGTTTCGGTTAAGTTGTCAAGGCAGACTAGGTGTTTCGCCTTCCAGTCGTCAACCTCAGAAGTGAGATGGTTAACCTCCTTGAGGAGATTGGTATTGGTAGACTCTCCCTGAGCCAAGGTTCCTGTCGCCTACAGAAAGAAAGGCAAGGAGACAGAAGGAGTTAAAACATGACTTTCAAAGCATAAAGAGAAAAAAGGAAGAAAGGGTCTCAGTGAAGCCTAACCTGAAGGATGATCCCCATCCCGACAGCGATCGCATCAAAGTATGTAAGTTTTACGTCTTCAGGAAAGACATTGGTAGGCATGAGACGTGCATCATTTTGAGACAATTCCCGAAGGTAGTCTCCACATGTTGAGCCACTCTGAAAGCCCGTACTGTCAAAGGTAAAACGCTTGGGTAGCTGAGAGGCTGCGGGTAACCTGCCCCCAGTAGGCTGAGAGGCTGCCACTTCACCCGCAGGCTGAACGGAGGCAGACCTTTCAGGAACCGACTTCCGTACGGGAATCTCCTTGTGTCCACTAGCTCTCCTCTTTGGAGGTCCAAGAGTTGGGGGACTTCCGCTCCGTTTCTTCTGGGAAGAACTAGGTCTGTCATGAGTGAAGGGTTTAAGCGGCATCTTGGCTACAAGTTGAGCGAACTGCTTCTTGGTAGGATGTAAAGGAAAAAGCCCTGCACGAAAATAAAACGGGTAAGACAACAGACACATGCTTGATGAAGTAAGATCAGAAAGTAATGATCAAATTTACCTTCCGGAGGAATTGGAGGTGATAAGCCAAGACGGGCCAATTGCTCCCGATCAGTGAGGGTGTTCACGTTCTTCGAGTCCACGGGTAACTTGAGCACCACTTGCAAGTCGTCTCTCTCTTTTTGAGATAACAACGGACGTTTGGTCCAAGGAGCTGCAATAAAAACAAAAATGTTAGTTGATCAAGAGTTGTCATAACAAAGGCGGATAGGGTATCATTATAATAGGGTACCACAAACACCAAAACGCCTCCTGATCTTCAACTTCTCCCCCTTTGGACGAGCACCTTCCTGGTACTTCCAACCACTACCACACCAGAATTGCTTATACTTCCATTCTTTCACATGGGAGGGAATGCCAAAAAGGCGGTTGGGGTCATCCGTCTTCCCTCGCTGGGATATATAGTAGTAACCCGTCTTCTCACCATTTGGTGGGTGAATGGCGAAAATATGCTTAACATGGTTGGTGGTAGGGTCACCAAGGCCGGAGCTTCTGAATAAACTTTGGAAAGCTATCAGAAGCCTCCACCCATTGGCCGACAGTTGGGTAGGAGCGATGCCCATAGCATCGAGTACACGGCGAACATAGTTATCAAAAGGCACCCGGAGACCAGCTCTCAATAGCTCTAAGCTTAAACCAATGACACCGCGTGGTGGCTTACTCCACCGATCACTCTTCCTTGGAAGAAACAGGATGACTGAAGCAGGGATAAGGAAATGGGCTCTATATATCTTTAATTGATCGTCCGGAAGATAGTTATCAATATGGTCGGCCTCCCACCACTTTTCGACCTCCAGTTCGCTATCCGAAGTAGCGGAGGACGACCAATCACTATCCCCTTCAGTGTCCACCACCTTATGGTTGACAGAATTCTGTCCCAGCTCCCGATTCGGACCGAAGAAGTTTTGATAAAACTCGTTAACTTCTTTACGGTTGGTCGCCAGATCCTTGTCCCTGGAAGACTGGGTTTGATGACTTGGTTCCCCCTGTAGCACTTTCACAGTGGTTTTAACTCTAGCCATCTGCACAGTCAAAGAGGGGTCGTTAGTCATCAAACCAAGTCTACTGAGGGAAGGAAGAGGTAAAAAAAAAAAAAAAGGCTGGGGGATTGCATCGAAAATCCACGGAAGCACGCCCGCGGATGGACGAATTATTCAAGTCTAAAAATTCGCGGAAGTACGCCCGCGGATGGAAAAATTATTCAAGTCTGAAAACCCGCGGAAGCACGCCCGCGGAGGAAAAATTATTCAAGTCTAAAAATCCGCAGAAGTACGCCCGCGGATGGAAAAATTATTCAAGTCTGAAAACCCGCGGAGGAAAAATATTTAAGTTTGAAAATTCGCGGAAACACCCCCACGGAGGAAAAAATATTTAAGTTTGAAAATTCGCGGAAACACCCCCGCGGAGGAAAAAATATTAAGGTTTGAAAATTCGCGGAAACACCCCCGCGGAGAAAAAATAAAGGTTTGAAATTTCGCGGAAACACTCCCGCGGAGAAAAAATTAAAGTTTAAATTTTCGTAGAAACACCCCCGCGAAGGAAAAAATATTAAGGTTTAAAAATTCGCGGAAACACCCCCGCGGGAAAAAATTATTTAAGTTTGAAATTTCGCGGAAACACCCCCGTGGAGGAAAAATTGTTTAAGTTTGAAAATTCGCGGAAACACCCCCGCAGAGAAAAATTAAGGTTTGAATTTTCGCAGAAACACCCCCACGGAGAAAAATTAAGGTTTGAAATTTTTCAGAAACCCCCCCACAATTTTAAGTAAAAGTTTTCAAACTTTGCGGAAACACCCCCGCGTGTAAATAAACAAATTTTGAAGAAATTACCGAAGGCCCCCCGTATTTACTTGAATTTTTTCTGGGAGGCCCCTGCATGCTACGTGAACAGTGCAGTAGCATGCAGCGCCACCAGGCCTCGCCCCTCGCCCCTGCGGGCGCCCAGCGCCTCGCCCCTGCGCGCGCCCAGCGCCTCGCCCCTCGCCCCTGCGCGCGGCTCGCGCGACCAGGCCTCGCCCCTCGCCCCTGCGCGCGCCCAGCGCCTCTCCCCCTCGCCGCTCGCCCGCGGCTCGCGCCCAGGCAGCACCTAGGCAGCACCCAGGCTGCGCGCCCAGGTAGCACCCAGGCTGCACGCCCACGCAGCTCGCCTAGGCAGCACCCAGGCTGCACGCCCAGGCAGCACGCCCAGCGTGCCCAGGCAGCACGCCCAGCACGCCCATACGAGCCATGCACACACCCTCCATCACACCCATGTATGTCTCTCCTTCTTTCACACACAATCACATACACACACATAGGACATAATCCGTGCAAGAATTTCTGCATTCAAAAACTATACCTAATTCATTCATATGCAAAAAAAAAAAAAAGAGTACTCACTTGTGGCGGCTTGAAATTCTGGCTCGGGTTGAAAAGTTTTGTTTGCTGGTGTCGCTTGCACTGCTGGCCTCCTGGGTGCTTTCTCCTATTTTTGAGTAAACCCTACTCCACAACACTTGTGTCTTATATAGAGCACCAATTTAGGGTTTAATGAATCGCATCTTTTGGGCTGGCCCCTAACACATTTAATTTATACCCCAGAACAACTAAATAGTCCCTGCGCTGACCTATTTGTCAACTTGGGACTGGGGGGACTACTGTTATGGCCATAACAAAATCTGGGCCTAATTGTTTCTAATTCAGTAAGTCCATTACTAAAGCCCAGTATCTGGGCCTAGTTATTCCTAATACAGTAAGCCCATTACTTTAGCCCATCATCTGGGTCCATCATCTGGGTCCCACAATGGCCCATCTCGACTCCTATATAAACCCTCCGAATCATTACTCAAGGTATGCACACTTTTCTGAACTTACTCTCTCTCTAGATTTCCTTCACTTTTGAGAGCTTCTCTCTCTAGGAAATTCTCCCAGAAAATTCCGGAGTGCCGGACACTGACTTGAGCATCGGAGGGTCACCGCCGGCACCACCGCCGGCACCCCTGACTGTTTTTCTTTGCTCGTAGGACCGGACCCGACGTACCACCTGAGCTCCGACCCGCTTCCCGGCCGTCCGGAAACCGTGCATCAACATACAGTATTAAAAGTTGTAAATATTAAAATTTGTTGTTACATTGTGTTATGTATGATTTTAAGTTCGTGAACAGTTAATAAATGTTTTTTAAAATTTTTTAATATTTAGAATAAAAACATATTTAATAATATATTTTCTTTTTTTGAAAAAAATAACTTTGTCTTTGGGCTTACAGCAGAAGCAGATAATGATGTTTGTTCCATGCTTGGGTCAAGCGCCATGGGTGGGACTAGATGCCTTATGGCTCAGTCCAATCCATTCCCTTGTACAAATTGGCGAGAAAAATATTTGAGGAGATGAAATAAATGAAAGAAATTAAAATAAATGAGATGACAATGCTACTATATAATAGAATAAAGAGAATTTATATGGTTGGTTTTTATTTGTAATATATATTATTTATATTTTCTTTTATTTTTCAAGAAAATTGTCTCTAGATAATAAGTAAAATATCCTATAATTTTCTATTGCTAAAGTTGATGATAAGTGATTAATAATGGGTAGTGCATGATAAATCGTAAAATTATGTTTACCTATAGACGGATCATTATTCTTTTTATTTTAAAATTGAACATAAAAGTTAAAATTACCGGTTAAGGTATTCTGTTTTGCAATTTTTAATTAATAAATTGAAATGATATGGCATGGATAGTTCAATTTTTATATCTTTACCATACTATTATTAAAATGAAAAATTCAAGCGAAATGTAAAATTCGCATTAGGATGTCCATTACATTCTATTATTGCTAAAATAATTTGGTTTAAGAAATAAATATATTTTACTAAATCTTGGTTTCCTCTAATATCTCATAGCGGGCGATTATAATTTAGGTGCCTATCTATATGCAAATGAAAACAATAACCTTTCTACCGTTTATCCATAAGAAATTTCACCTTCGTAGATTAGACATTTACATTGTTTAAACCACTAATAATTTATAATTTATCACGAAATTTAAGCCGATTTGGATGGCTCGCACAACAGCGTTGGGGTTGGGATAGGGATGGCAAAACAATCCGGCCGAGGTCGGGGCCCTGAAAAATCCGGTCATGCAGGGCCGGGGAATTACCCGGAAAACCGGGGTAATTGGTCAAGACCGGGGTGCGATTTTTCTGCCCGGTCGGGGCCGGGGACCCGGAATTGAACCTGGGGTGCGTAATTATAATTAAATTATAAAATTATATCAATTTAATCCATCAAATTTGTATTCTTAAATATAACCCCTTAAACGACATCCTCTATTGTCTACAATTCACTTGCCATTTACTTCAACCTGCAAATACAATGCCGTTATAGTTGAATATGATACAAAAAGGCAAAAAAAACAAAGCTTTAACAGGCAACCTGCCAAAACGCTCGACAAAACTCGACGAGCTCGATAGCGCTCGACACGACTCGATATGTAAGTGTCGAGTATCGGATTCATCATCCGACACTCGATGTCTTCAAAAATAGACTGATATCGTGTGTCGGTTGTGAATCCGACACGACTCGACTTGACATGTAAGTGTCGAGTGTCGGATGATCGCGTCGAGCTCTATCGAGCGCGTCGAATTTTGTCGAGCGTTTTGACAAGTTGCTTGTTTTAGCTTTGTTTTTTTGCTTTTTTGCATCATATTTAACTATAACGGCCTTGTATAGTTAAATATGATGCATGATGTCGAGTATCGGATTCCGTCGAGTGTCAGATTTTATATTGCCGTAAATTAAATTTGGTATGTTTTTATTGTCGTGAGTTGTTTACCTTGATGTGTTTATTATTGTTGTCGCTATGTACTTGTTTATTTTATTTGTTGGTGACTTGGTATTGTTTGTTGAATTATTGTTTACTTGAAAATTTTAGATTTTGAATGGAATGATGGGTTTTTAGTAGTTGATTCTTGTGCGTAACCAAACACAGTAACAAGTAAATAAAAATAATGTCAACACTTTAACAACCCGGGTTATTAGAAAACCCGGACTCGCCCGGAATACCCCGGCCCTGGCCCCGGAAAAAAAATTTTGGGGAGTTTCCTGAGACCAGGTTTTGCCATTGATGGCCGAGGCCGGGGCCGGGGTTGCCATCCCTAGGTTAGGGATAGACCGTTAATTAATCCAATTTCAAAGGAGACCACAAAGAACGCAAATTATTGCATTGATGTACAAGAACATAAAATTAAACAAAACTTCATTCACGAATCCGAATTCTCATATATAAATTGATTGATAATGGTTCTCAAGAATTATAAATTACTAATTTGTCGAAGTTATCCAAAACTACTACATCATAATTTAAAGAATACTATGATACATTTTTTTTTAATGTGCACCTAAAGCCTTATCAATTTGATAAATTCTTAATTAATTGATAAAACTTGTAGTTTGTCGTAGGCAGGAGGCTACTATTTACCTCAAGTTGAATAATATGAATATGTTATACTAATTGCTAAAAGAAAAGATTAAAAAAATGAAGATAAAAAATCATTCATCATATTTACACATTATGAAAATACAAGAAAAATTAAAAAAGAAGAAATTTTCTTTGTAAAAAATCTGATAAGAAAATATAAACAAGAACAATATTTAAGAAATATCCAGGTAAATCCATTCTCATTAAGGTCCTATCAATGGCCAACTATTAATTGGATACCAGAACCCGTCCGTAAAATCTTCATCAAGTTTTCTTGTATTAGATTTGTTGCAAAAGTTTGTACTAATCCTTTTATTGCAGCCATGCCAGGCTTGGTCTTCCCTCACTATTTGACCCCCTTTGTTTTGTTTTTAATTTTTATTTTTAGATGAATCAACTGCCCAGGATACAGCTCCCGGTTGATGTGAGTTTTTTTGAGTAATATTGGTGATTGTTATTGCAAATGATGTGACAAAATGCATAATAAACAACTATTCTAGTAGCTAGCTTCTTCCACATGAAATCTTATCTTGAATAAGGTATAAAAGCTAGGGGAATGTTCTTTTATGAATTCAGTATTTTTGTTTTCAATTGAATTTAGAAATATATGGTTGATTTTGAATTATTTTAAATTTTGAAAAGGATATATGGTTAAGATTGAGTGTAAATTTATTGAAAAATATGCAGCAAAGAAAACAGAATTTGGATTCATAAAAGAACAGAGTGTAGGCTTCTGCTATACCAACTTAAACCTACACGCTGAGATCGAGATATTTAAAGGCATATTCCCTAAATATTAGGAATACTTTGAACATTATAGGTTTATATATATTTACTAAAAAACTTCAAAATAATAATAATAATAATGTATATGCGAGATCTTAATTAAATCTTAAACTAAAGGTTATGGGTTGTAATTGATTGACATGTTGATAAACCTTAAGCCAACTTTATGTTTGTTTTGTTAATAATTTGGTTTAACATGCTATTATCTATGTATATATGGATCGAAACAATAACCCTTATACACTCTATCGCCAAGAAATTCACTTTCACAAATTACACACTTTGATCGTTTTAACAATAAAAAAAATTTATAGTTGTCACACAATTTAAGCTTATCAGGATGTGATGACGACAACTAATGGTTATTGCACACTTTAGACCCTTGGAAGTATAGAGACGCAGAGCAAACTTCAGTTTCAGAAGAGATCACAAGAACATTGGACCGACCCAAATTGCATTAATACAAACAAATTAAACCAAACTTCATTCATGAATCTGAATTCTACAAATAACATAATCCGTTCTCAATTAGTCTGGTTATACATTATTACTAATTAGGTAAAGTTATCTAACCAATATCAACTATTGAATCATTATTTAAAGAATAATATGATAAAACAATTTTAAATGTCAAATCTATAACTTTGAAATCAATTTGATCAATTGTTGATTGATATAACAGAAGTGCTTTATTTTATTTATTTTTTTAAGATTATGTGTATATATTATTTATATTTTCGTGTGATACTATACGCATCAAGTTGAACATATTACGAAGAACTAAAGAAGAGAGAGAAATGAAAACTAATCATTCATCATATTCTATTCACATTATGGAAAACAAAAATAACTAAAAAAGAAAAAGAAAAGGAGAACAAATTTAAAAAAATCTAATAAAAAAATACAACAAAGAACAATAACAAATATTTAACAAAATCCATCTTCTTTTTTTTGAAAAAATTACTATTTACATTAAAAGAAAAATGAAAATACAAAATACGAGGGACATACCCCAAGAAGAGTACCTAGTACGCACAAGTCCAAAAGGAAATAATAAAACCCAAAGGCCTCAAAACAAAACAAAACAAACATAAAGTAGAGCCTAAAGTCCCAAACAAAACAGAACATGGCGCACTGACCCAAAACAAAACAAAATCCATCTTCATTAAGGTCCTTAAGCTGTTACACACTAAATGAGTCTATAATCTTATACAACAATACTGATTTTATATATAGTATAACAACAACTATACAGCATCCAGAGCCAGTTGAAACTCTGTAAAATCTTCGTCAAGTTCTCTTTATTTTGATTTGGTGAAGAATTGTATACTAGTCCCCTTGCTGCGGTCTTGCCAGGACAACTTGATCCCCCCTTTTTAAAATATTTATTTTTAGATGAATCAACTACCCAGGATACAGCTCCCTGGTACGAGTGTTGGTGAATACTTTAAGCAATTATCGTTGTAAATGATCTGGCAAAGTTCAGATTAATCAACTACTCCAATAGCTTCTTCCACATGTAGCCTTCCCATAAGATATAATAAAAAGCTAGGCTTCTGATACAAATTGTTGCCCTGCACAGCAATGGGTCAGTCAAAATTAATGTCACATGATCCAAAACATAGCATATTTATAGACCCACCATGCTGAAAAGGATACATAATTTATTAAATGCTACGGTTGCTATATATTTCTGCATATTATTCAACTTGTGAAAAGGAAATTACTGAAGAACTTTAAAGAGATATTGGCCTACCAGCCGCCACTCTATACTATTAAATTAATGCTGTAGGCTGAGTTGGGTTACACACACTGTAGGGAATGCTAGAGATGTTCAAACTTCAAACCCAACTTGTTTCTTAAGAGCCATGCAAGCAATTAATCAACTAATATAGCTAGCACTTTTTTCACAAGACTTTTAGTATTCAAACATAATCTCTTAGGTGTTGGGTGGCCATGCCGATGTTTCAATTAAAGAATTAACTCAAATTGATACATGGATTGGGACCGCACAGAGAGAGAAAGAGAACAACTTGATGGCTTCAAGGTTATGCATGTTTTTGTAGATAGCATGTCATTATGTTATATAGTTTGATGTGTGGATTCGTCTATCTGTCAATCTTATCTTCTCAGGGGCGGTCAGGGCCATCATGCTGAGGTAGGAATACCAAAAAGCAAACACAAGGTCCATGATGTTGAAAGCCACCAAGTCCAACTTTGTGCTTAAGAAGACTATCTTCAAAAATGATTTTCACCCAAATTATTGAAATCTGAATCATCAATGTTGTCGGAAGGTATTTGCTGTTACAACCGACTTAGAAAATACTTCAGAAAACGTTGATTAGTTACGTCTGATCTTTCAAGATCAAGAAGACTATAAGGGTGTTAGAGTTAGGTAAGTAGTTAAGGTCTTTGATTTCAACACTTTTTGGACCCACAAATTTCTCGTTTCTCGTTATTAAGGTTTTACAGTGTCTACGTTAACGCATAAGAGAGGTTGGAGAATTTCTACCGCCTAGACACAAAAACAATATTTTATCGAATTTCATGGCGTTGCATATAGGTTGGAAACGTCAATTAAAAGAAGATGAGACGTGGAATATGTCCAACAAAGGCTGATGCTGCAAAATTCGCTTTTTGGGAAGGGGAGAAAAAAATATTGACAAATTGGGCTACCAAACCATTCACTGATAACAAAACAACCGATTAATTGACCAAAAAGCTGAGGTTTATATAATTAATATATAGGGAGGTCTGGAGAGAAAATTCAATAATGCGTGAAGGGGCAGCCGAAAGACGGAGTCTGATGGCTGCTTATGTGATAGAAGCCAATTTGGACTTTTGTCAAGCTGAAGACAACAAGAATATTATCCTCCGGAAGATTCACACGCAAGATGGCGCCACCTTATCATCATAATATCTTTCATAGACAATAGAAAAGGCAAGATTATATACGTTTTTCAGAGTTTAATACTAAAAACAATATACATTAAGCATCCACTTGATGCATTGAATGAAGTAGACTGCAATTAGCAGGTGTGGTAACATGAAACCAAAAACTTACAAC
Organism: Boswellia sacra; assembly: GCA_013180625.2. NCBI lineage: Eukaryota > Viridiplantae > Streptophyta > Magnoliopsida > Sapindales > Burseraceae > Boswellia > Boswellia sacra. The sequence goes on along the minus strand of SNVD02015105.1, from coordinate 754,105 downwards.
TAATAATTCCAAGAAACCTCAGCCGTGAAATTTCAGAGTACTTTCGAGGAGTTCTAGTCAGTAATGTCAACTAGAATCTAAGGTAACTCTGCAGGATCTGATAGGCCAATTGAAGTTGGTTCCCATTCAGTACCAGCTAGAAACATGTGCTTGAAAAATGACTTATTTTAAGTGGAAAAAAAGCATGGAAAAATTCATCTTGTAAATGGAATGTATCTAGTCTATATTATCTGGCCTCCTGATAATTTCAATGTGTGGTGCTCAAAGGATAAGTCAAACAATCTTGTCATTTCGCATACAGAAGAAAAGTTTTCAAAAAATTAAATGTCCGCATATTTCTGGTTCAGAAATTGGTGTTACTATTATCTATAACAAAAAAGTATTGAATGAATTTGTGTCTTACCTATAATATCTCCTCTGTTGTACTAATGATCACTAGGAACTCTTATCTTTCTGTTATGATTCTACCTCCCTCAGTTGATTGGAAAGCTTTTAAGCACATATCAAGTACGCTACAGCACAGATCAGAAGGCTGAAGACAGGAAAAATCTGCAAAAAGATTGGAAATGCAAGAAATCAAATTAGAGTCTTTGGTTTCTCACTCATCTATACCATCAACAAGTACAACAGAACTTTTTACAAGTCAAAAAAATTAAAAAGTTTCCAAAAGAGAAACGAATAGAGAGATTGTAAAGGTAATATAAAGGATCAAGGGTAGTGATTTTACATTAATCTTGGATGCTGAAGCCATTGGGATTTGATCTGGAAGATAACCTCGTAATCCAATGTTATAAACTGGCCTACCATCAGGATAGTAGAGGCCATAGTTCCTCTCTGATGCCGGACCAGGCTTCAAATTTTCATTAAAAAGTGCAAACACGTATACGTCAATTGGCACTGATGGTTTTGCAGGAGTGCCTTGCTTCTCCTCAATTCTTCTCAGCAAATTACCATTGTACAGTCCTGCATTCTCTACTGTAGCTCCAGCCTCATCAGCATCTCCCTTAGATGGCCATCCTGTCTCCGAAATCTTAACTTCGATATCTGTATGCCCCATGGCTTTCATAGCTGAATAAACAGCATCAACTTGAGCATATAACATATTATCATAATTCAAATTAGTAGCAGGATCTGTGAACCCTTGATTAGGCTGAAAAAGGACATACTCTAACGGCACCTCACTTGGACTACCCTTGTACGCGAAATAGGGATATGCGTTGATCAAGAAAGGAGAATCCACTTGAGAATGAAAATTCAGAAGGGGTTGAATATATTCTGCAAGATCTGGCCTGAAAGTTCCAGCTGAGGAAGGATAAGATTTGGCTAAGATATCAAGTGAATGAGCGCTCGTGACAGTAACCTGTTTGTCAATTCCAAGATCAACAAGAGTTTGATACACAGTTTGCATTGCGGGCAGGAGAAAGGAATAGAGCCTAGTGTCATTGCTTTTGAATACTTCATTCCCAACAACGATGCAGGTGATTCTAGTGCGAGGGAGGTGGGGCTGCAACCGCTGCTGCACCCAAGTTTGAGCTTTGATGGGGTCAGTCATGTTCTCCAGGTATTCATTTCCAAGTCCGATAATGAAATCTACATTTGAATTGGAGAATGCCATGAGAACATTAGGATCAGCATCATATAATTTCACTCTGCTTATGTTGAGAGATTCAAGCAGCATGACCACTCGGGAGGGAGATGGCAGATTATTTGCTATCTGGCCGTAGTTGATTCCAACTCCCAGGCCCAGGATTTGGACTGATGAAGCTGCAAACAGAGAAAGTGGAAAATGGTTTTAAATGAAGTGAAAACCAGAACAAAATTACCCGGATGATGCTGACTAGTGCAGAAAATTTATAGAATCTATGAGGAAGAACAAGAGAAGATTATTCAATTCTTTAAAGCGACATCAGAAATAGAAAATCATATTCAGAAGCACACTAAATCAAGATTCTCCATGGAATATTAAAGATTAAATCGTTGATGCTCAAAATTTTCAAGAATCATTTCCAATTCTGCAATTGTTAAAAGAATCTAGCTAAGTTACAAGAAGAGCAAAGATGATGACTGCATGAAAAGGAAATTTGAATAAACAAACCATTCAGATCAGACACTAAAAAAATCAAATTGCAGAGTAAAATAAAGTTAGAAACTCATTTCACTTGAATTATATTCTTTTCTGTTTGTTTTCCCCACATTAACATAACGGCCAAACAGAGCAAAAACAGAACAGAACAGAGCAGGGCGGGGCAGAAGCAGTTGAAGAAGAACAAAGCTACAAACCTGAAAGAGTGAAAAGAATCAGAAACAGTTTAAGGAGGGAGCTGAAGCTGCCCATTATTGATCTGATCTTGGCCTAACCAAGAGAGAAAAAGAACCAGTAACTCTATATTGCAGGTACGGGATGCGCACCAAATAATGTCTCTCTCCACATATATAGGGGCTGGAAATGTTCTGTTTACGTGCTCTGTTTTCCGCTGACAAGACTCAATTTATTTTCATTTGTTTTTTTTTTCACATTTAAAACAAAAACAAATATTAAAATTATAACATTTTCCGGTTGTTGTTTTCTTATACGTGACAACTAACCAGCATTGACTACCGTCAAATTACCGTCAGGTGATTTACCGACAATGCATGGTAATTGTTTTTAATTCTGATGAACCTGATTTGACCCTTCTAAATTGGAATGCTGATATTGCCATTCCCCATATGGAAAAGTCCATATTGAAGGGCTTCTCCCAAACATGATTCATTAAACAAATGTTTTTTTAATTAGAAATTGGCTGAAATACTTGACTAAACTGTAATCAGACGGCGTTATTGATTTTACACCAGATTCGTAATTACATTGAATGAGATAGAATTTATTGATGAGTTACACAATTTTAATTTTATATAGCTATATTAATTTTTTTTCAAAAAAAACTTTATATATCTTTAGTATTTTCTTTTTCTTGCCAAACAAGAATGGGAGTTGTCATTATAAAATTGCCACGTGGCATGCACCAACAGGTGTTCGTCAGAGAATCTCTTGCGACTTGAAAGAAAGGGAGGATTGAAAAAGGTGGACGAGAAAAAATGACTTTTTCTAAGGTCCAAAAGGTTATGATCTCTAAATATTATTTAATTAATTAATTAATAATGATTTGCCGACGAGAATCTTAGTAGAGCGCACGTGTTAAGCACCGCCCATCAGCCGGCTTCCTCGCTTCTACCACCGTGAGTCGGTTGAATGCACGTGTCATGTTTTTCCCCCTAGGAACTAGCTTGTCATTTACCAAGATGCCCTCCCATCAACTATGCTCTTAACTCTTTAACGGAGATATAATTCTATCGAAATAAACGATATCTTTAGCAAAATATTTAATTATCGATTTAATAATAGTAACGGATCATAACGGTGATTTTTTTTTAAAGAAAATGAAAAATAACGAGGTTGTTCAAAAAAACATCATATTTGTAAAAAATTTAGATATTATGATTAGGAGTGGTAATTTAGGTCATTATACGTGAACACGATACACGATTAATAAATGGGTCGAATTCGTATTGAAGGTGTTTAACACGTCAACCCGTTTAATGATACATATAGTTAAACATAATTTATCTATACTTAACATGTAAACTCATTTAATGATATAAATTATTACCTACTTACAATATATATATTATAAAACTAAAAATTTTATATTATAAAGTAAATTAATTTACAAAATTATAAATTATGATGATTTTAACAATATTTTATATGAACAATAGTTTATATTCTGAAAATAATTTTAATTGATATAAATATATAGAATATAATATATTATGTATAACTAGGTTAAACAATTAAGTAAATTATATCAAGTAAATATGACACGATTATAACACGTGGGTAATACGTTTAATAACCGTGTGGGATTCGTATTTCATGTCTTGACATGAATAATTAAATGGGTCGACAAGAATGACACGAATTGTCACCCTTAATTATGATCATATCTAATAAACTAATAAACTTTTATTTTTATCTTTTTTTTAAGTCTCCAACATTCGATTATTCTTCTTGAACTCTTAAGTTGTTAATTTTTAGTGGCCGATGGTAAAAACAATTTATCAATTTGTCAGTAAGTTGAATTATAATAATGAGCTCTAAATTTTTCAGAACGTGATTATTTTTCAAATGAACTCCTTGAAGGCCAACCATTTTTCACATTTTTTTCTTTTCTTAAATTTATTTAGATTTGATAATTGTAAGAGTCCAATAACAATCTTTGATTATGAAAAATTATCTCAACTTTATCAAAGATAATTGAAGAGCCCTGATGAAATTGGACTTTATAATTGTGATGCGGAAAGAAGTCTCTGTGTGCCTCAACTTAATCTGATTTTTTTTTTCTTAAGGATTCAATTTTCTGTTGTATTATTCTTCTTATTCTACTGGGTGTAGGTTAGAGCTTAGGCTACTCATTCATTAATGCCTTTTAACTATTCCTCATAAATTTATTAAAAAATAAATGGTGACAAACGTTTAGTCAACCTTGTGATGATTCGTAATAATTAATTAGTTGATCAAATTAAATTGCACTTTAAATGAGATAGATTAACTGTTAATGTGTGCATCACATGTTAATATATTCTACGAGTTACAATAGCATTAATGATGATCCTAAAACCATTTTACAATAGGTTAATTTCACTCAATATCTTAATCCATTAATCAAGATATTATAAATAAATTTGAAAAAAAAATATCATTTTTAGTAAATCTTTTAAAAATAATAATACTATTTGTATAACTGTTTTTTTAATAAAAACATACTGCTTATATAATACGATATGATATAAGATGATTAAAAAAATGAATTTTAAGAGTTAGTTGATCAAAATTAATTATATGATAATTATATAGTAATACCACATCAGCACTACTTTTTTTATAAGTTATTAAAAATATTGTTGTTAATAACTTTTGAAAAACTATTTATTAATAAAATATCTTTATTAGTTTGATATTATTATGTTATGGGTTCAAGTTTAAAAATCTCCTACACTTATTGACCAATAAATTTAAGAATTAATTAACATAGGAAAAGATGCATGTGATCCTATTTGACTGCATGCTATGCAAGAAGCAAGATAGAGGCAGCCTCCATTGATACAGTCTCTCCTGCTAACAGAGTTTGAGGCAACTGGGGTCTTCCTCTACGACATTCTCCTTCGCATTCTCGTAACAACAAAAAAAAATTATCTGCAGATTTTGTGGGTTACCTGTCGAATGCACAACAACTTCATATTTGATATTATCAACAATTTTATTTATGCCAACAACTAAATAAAATTTAAAATTGTCAAATCACAGAGTTGTATTTTAAATAATAAAAATCTATTTATTTTACTTACTATATCATTAGCTCTTAATAATACAAGAATTAAAAAAAAAAGTGTTTATGAAATTAAAAACCCTTAAAGTTTTGCTAAGGGCAAAAATGAAAATCTCTGATAAAGATAGTGGGGAATTATACGTGTTAGTTTAATTATTATTCTTACTCTTTACTTAAAGAGAAAAAGGTGTGATCATGAGAATAATAGTAGCGTTAAGTATATATGCCAACTGTCTAAAGTTCAATTTTAAAGATATTTTTAATTTAAAATATTTAAAGAAAAGACTGCATTATTGGTCATCTTCATATAATATGATGCTACGTTTCTTCTTATTTCATGAAAAAGAGAAATTAATCATTGATTATGATCTACCGGTGTATCTTCTCACATGTTATATTCATTGATTTGTACGTAGATACTCTTTAAAAATTGTATATATTTTTGGGAAAATAATTGCAATACATCATTATAAAATTTAGTCATAAAATGAATAAAATTATATCTTTATACGTAGTGTTTTATCTTAATGCTAATATGAGTATAAATTTTTAGTTTAATATTTAAATGATAAAGTTTTATTAATTTTACATCTGGATCATGTAGTGCATGAGTATGACATTTAATTAAAAGATTTGTTTACCTAATCGATAGAGGTCCTAAATTATGACAAAAAAAAACAAAGCAATAAATGAGAAAAGAAATTAAAGAGGTTGATAATGAACCCTTTTGCATGGCCACAAAGACTAAATATTTAAACACTGTATAGTTTTGGTAACGTATTCTACAAATTAATTTAAAATAATTATAAATTAAAAATTTAAGGAAATATTTCTACTGTTTTCTTTCTTTTTCATGGTAATATTTGCCAATAAAATAATATTCATTAGCTAGCCTACAAGCATACATGCACCAACTACATTTATTGTCAAATTAGTCAATTAAGAATATTTTCGATTGATTTGATAACTAATTAATTGGAAATATGATGAGGCATCTACACTACACACCAAGCATGCATGTCCCACAAAGCGAAAAGCTTCATCTTTTGCCCACTAAGAGAAAGAAGCTGCTTTGAATGATAAACCAAAAGAAAGAAAGTCTTACTAAGCAGATGGGTCAAATTTTCTTCTATCATAATCGTCATTGCAGGTTGGATTTTACGAAATGCCAATCTTTTCTCATTTGTCAACTTTGAGATCATAATTTTCAACAAATTAAACTTTGTTTGCATACAAGTAACGACGAAATCATTTCAATTGGCTGGCAGATAAACATCAGCCAATAGAATCTGATGTCTAATTTTTATTGCCCCGTTGGACCTTGGAAACTTTTGTATTGGCACCCACTTAAGAGAGTGCATGTGTATTACGCTCAAATTCAAAAAGATTATATATTGTCACGATCAAATAATATTATCAATCAATACCATGATACGAGTGTTTCTTATATTCTGACCCATTTAACAAGTTATGAATTAGGGTTCCAAACATATAATGATTAAAAGTTCGAAAAAAATCGGATATTCTGTCGTTATAGTAGATTAATATACAATCTCTATAAGTTATAGAAATCGCTTTTTGATCATAAAATACTTGCACAAATTGCCAAATTATACAACCGCCTTTTTCTCTCAGATTATATATATTTATAATTTCCAGTATTCTCTAGTCTTTGTCTCAGTGCATAAAGTTGATCATTCTGGAAAACAGTTTTTTGAGTCTTTTGAATAACTTTTTTCTGATATATATGTAGCTTTATAGTAGGCAATGACAAGGTGCTTTATTGTACCCCTTCTTTCAACTTCTTCTCGAAGTGTCTCTTCTTGTAAAAAGTTGGATGAGGATTCTTGTCTTGCAGCTAAGCTTCTTTTGGATTTTGTCTAAAATTTATAATTGCGCTTCCTTTATTTCCTCACTCCTCTTTATCCTCCATAAATGGCAATTGCTCCAACTGTTTTTGGTTGTTCAATTAGATTGAAGAAGGTAAGTAGCTAGGGATCACATCAACACAACCGTCCTACAATATTGACTTGCTAGCTAGGGTGCAACGTGGGGATACATATACATATATATTAATAAAGGAGAAATTATTAATAGCTATCACAAAAGGATGTGATAGCTGAGTCTCGATCAGTCAAGAGCTAATTTTGACCACACTAGCACGTGAATTCATGAGAAAAATTAAGACCTAGACGGTTCTAAGCCAGCTCGGTTAACTTTTAAATTTTATCCTAGAACATTCATTGCAAACCGATTAATATCTAAAGAAAAAATCTATATAGAGTCATAAACTGTATATCTTAAAAAATCTCTTGTCATATCTCAGCTGTCTCTCTAAGATTCTAATTTAATCATCAATACAGAATTTTCAACCAAAAGTTGTATGATGTTATTTTCATCGACGCCAGAAATTTTTGTCAAAATGACGGGACGACTAAAAATCCATCTATGCTTCAATGAGATGACGAGGAATAAGACTCCAAGTGAAATGACTCCTTTTATAATGAAAGAGGTAAGCAGCAGTCATCCTTAAAAGAGTAAGAGCAGTGCATAATAGCTGACTGGTCAAGCGTTCTTGAGTGGATGATAAATAGGACTAAGCAATCTGCCAAAGTTATGGATGTAAGAAGGAATCGGCTGGGAGCATTCCATCTTAATTAGGGGAAGCACTTATAGATGGATATCCCAGATATCTTCTCTATAACTCACTACTTTGACCGAAGATCATGCAAATTTTATTTGATCGGGTTTAACCAAATGAAGAAATTTAAACTTTTGATTGCATACGCTGAAGGTTCTTTATTTTTCTTTTTTTCAAGAGTTCTGCTGAGGGGCATATTATTGATGATAATCTTTGCATGAAAATGAATTAAATATGATGGGATGTCTATATCATGCTATCTGTATTGTTTTGGTCCACGTCTATATGTAGAACTCTCATACCATTCGTAATATGCAAGTGAAAAAAAAATATAAAGAAGATTTTTAATATTCAAAGTGAGACATTAGAGAAAACCCAAGTACTAATGATTCATCAATCATAATAATTAATAATTTTGTATCATGATTTCCATTATATTTAGGATAAAAATCCTGATTAATATGTCTTGAAGATATGTTTATGTAAGATAGAAATCAAGTTTACACTACTAATTTTAAAAGAAAAAATAACATATCTCATTTTAATCAAATTCATATGACTTACGTAATAGTTGAAATCCATCAACTTGAAACTTTTAGTATGAAAAATTAGACCATAATACAGGAAAAGGAAGGACACATCTAAGGAGAATAACTATATATGATAGAACATTTTATATTTAATTTTACTGTACATGTAATTGTGATTGAGAAGAAAAATATCATATTTCAGATGAAAAATAAGGTAAACAATACAAACTTGCCACTTCAAATCCATGTTTAATTTCAATCGTCCTTAACGTTATGTTTCCTTATCAGAAAAACAATCTAAAACTGGGCCTGCTGTGTTTAAAGTGTATACAATATAACTTCCTTGAAACTAATTCCGCACGACTTGGACAGATGATCATGCAAAATACATTTGTCAGGTTCAGGTCAAATAAAGAAAAAGGCGGATCATGAGACACATTAATTGATGACACTACAAGAAATTAAAATTTTTACGGCATCAATTTCCAGTATTTTTCAACTAATTACTATAAAAGAAAGGGTAGTCTTAATTTATACCTCAAAGGCACATGTTAAGTCCTTAAAATTTATGTATTTAATAATTTTTAAAGAATTTATAAATTATTTAAAATATCTTTCTATTATTATCTATGAAATTTATGGTTTCCATTTGTGCAATTTCAATTTGCAATTTAAGATGATAAAGAATTCCCCAATGATAACAAATAGTTATCCATTAAGCGGAGGAAATCCTATTTCAAAAGTAGAAAGATTATGTTTCTACTCTTTTGAAATATTATGTTTCAACTCTTGCACGAACGGACTAACAGGATCAGCTACCCAATCAAGCTTCATAATTAAATACCATTACTGTATAAGGTATATCTCGTTATAAAAGACCTATTATTGTAAAATTCATGGATAGAGTCAAAGAGTGGTAACTGTACAAGTTACCAATACAATAGCATTGATTAAATTAAAGAATTTATAAATTCTTTAAAAATCATCAAATACACAAATTTTAAGGACTTAACATGTGCCTTTGGGATACAAATTAAGACTACCATTTCTTTTAAGTGAATACACATAATTTTTAAGAGAATTTACACAATTTTTTAAGTCTTAACATATATCCTTATAGCTCACGTTGAAACTACTCTAAAAGAAAAGGCCTCTAACACCTCTTCCCCGTGGCTACGCATGTATAGCTGTCTGCAGCCAGTCAGTTTGAGTTTTACCTTGTTTATTTAGAAAAACAACATTATGAAGATTTAATAAACTTACAATAGTAAATGATGCGTTTTGTGCACCCGCTGCTTCCAAAAATAAAAATAAAAAATCTCACGGGTTGCTTAAAATTTTACCCGTTACAACACTTTTACTGGTTTGAGAATTTTGAGATTTTGAATTATTGTAAAGAAACACGTTTTATTCAAGAATAAAAAAAACATGTTTATTGTTGAGTCAGAAATAATATGAATAACTTATTAACTTAGAAGCAAACTTTATATTAAATTATAAAAAATAAAATAAAACCTCTGAACCTTACAAGTGGAAGTTAACACACTCAAATCTATGGGAATATATATAATTGTAAAATTGATAAATCATCATATATTAATCACAATTATCATGAATTTTTAACGCTTTTAACCTATCTTATCAAATGAAAAAGAGGATATTTAATTCAAAGGTGGGATGTACATATTATATTTATTCTATATTTAATGGATTGCCATAAACCATTTTTCATCTGGATTATTTATTGGTCAATATCAAACAGTAGGAAGCACGTTTTAGATTCAATGGGCTATGCCATGACTCCTGCAATTAATGGATCTTGAGGGTGAAGCAATCTTATTAATCATACCACTATATAATTAATGTATTAGTCTGTAATTAAGGGGAGGGATTTAGTTATTTACCTGACCGCTGTTGTCGGACTTCGGAGAGGTTACTACGATACAACGTAAAAAATTTACTATTGGCTATGACTACTCTTATTCTTTGACCAATACATATAAAAATTTCAATGTAAGAGATTAATTTTAATTCATTCTCATATTTAAGTTTCGTTACTTTACATATCTCTAATTGCTTTTTTCTGTGAGCAGGAAGATTCTTAAGATGGAAAATGAAAAATGAGATTTTTAGTATAAGGAAAGACACATTAATAAAAAAAATCTAAACAAATATTTGTTTTTTGGATAAAATTAATATGAATGACTTATTAAACTATAAATAAACTCATTAAAAAATCAAATAACCCCTAAACCTTATACAAACAAAAAAATAATAATAACTAAATAAACATTTTGAATCTGTCCCATTAATTAGAGATTTAAAATTAATAACTAATTATCTGTTGTAAGTGTTTTATTTTTTATTTATTTACTTTTTTCTGTCCTTATATCTTTAAAATTAAGCATATAAACAGTTCACATTAAGAGGAACCCACACTATTCAACAAACTGAAGTGCATGTTAAATGTTTGAACTAGAGCATGGATTGATGAAATTCTGGTGCTAAGCTAAAGCTAATTAATGTTATCTAAAACGAATCCTACTTTGAAAGAAGATCACGCAAAATATAATTCTTTCAGGCTCCACCAACTTGAATTAGCTGTGGCATGAGGCATATATTTTTAGCGATTATCGTGTCGCATGCATGATATTAGTATGATGGTACATCATGTTGTTATTTATTTAGTTCTAGCATGTGTAGTTTATTTTTCTATGAGATAAGTCAGAGATCGTAAAAGTGATTTGTGATCGCATTAATTTTCCTCGATGATTAGTTATGGTACACGTAAGTTGGATTCTCCGATGATTAGTTATAGTACGCGTAAGTTGGATTTAACACCTTTCTATATATATATATATATATAAAGTTCTCTCTCCGATATCCCCTGAAATATCAAATATGTGGATTTTTTGTTTGCGTCGTTGGTTAATCTTATGGCTGTGATTAATTGAAAAAGAACTTAAGCCTTGAAACTCGCGGGCAGGCAGGGCAGCTTTTATTTTTGCCGGTTAATGTCAACCAGCATTTAATGCCTCATTGACTACATGGACTGTCATATAAATTTAATATTTTATAATAATTAATTTATATAAAGTGATATAATAATTTTTATTATTTAATAAATAATTAATTATTGATAGAATATCAAAGTCACTTTAATTTTTGACAAAAGCTATTTAAACTTTTTTTGTCTTCTGATTTTTAACTCCAATACTTAGAAACACTTTTAGCGTGTTTATTCTTCAGCCTTCTTCATAATATTTTTTAACGTGCATTTGTCTAATCTATAAATAAAAAATTTCACCTATTGAATATATTTTGCTAGCAAAATTTAAAAAAAAAAAGACTTTAGAATATGTTTGACCATATAAATTAGTAAATCATTAAGTAATCTAGTATAAAATTCTATCATTGTATGCAGTTTGGGCTAGAATCTAGAAATAACCACATTTTTACTTTCTCTATTATTCTTACCTGTATCACAATTTAAATATTATTTAACAAAAATTGAAAGTACATCAACCTTTTTCTTTGTAAGATAAACTTTAAAAAATATGTCTACTTTATCAACATTGCTAAATTATAATAGTGTTCGAATTTGTCAAATGCATTATGATCAGGTATATAAAATAAGAACCTTCTAATTCAAAATATATACTTAATATGAGTAACAAAAAAGCTAAAATAATTAGGTTAAATATATTATATTCGAAATTGCAAAATCAACAAAGTCATCCAATTATAAAGTTATCTAAAATATTTCACCTATGAAGAAAGTAATATGCTAATAGCTTTTGTTAAAATTAAAATTGGTGTTTGATGTTGCACCAAAAATTAATTGTTAATAAATAATTAAAACAATATATATCATTTTGTCCCAATTAATTATTATAAAGTATTAATTTATACGAAAAAGCATTTAATACACTCTATTAGTTTAATAGTAAAATATATATTAAAAGGAGATGTACATGCTCCTCCATTGGAACATTAAGTTAGTAAAATATTATTGAAATCATGAATGTACTTGTAGTGCAGATAAATTTGCAATAAGTAATAAAACCTATCCTGTCCGCGAGTTTCAAGATTTGAGTTATTTTTCAACTAATTATAGCCTCTGGATTAATCTGATAGTGCACACAAAAAGTCCGGACGTTTGATATCCTATGGGAGACCGGACCAGAGAAGCTTTGTGTATACGTATATACACTTGATTAGTTTTATGAACCTTTGTGTGGCGGTCGGATCGGATTGCCATACCAAGGTCAGGTTCAATTGCTGGAGCACAAAGTGGTACTAATAACACCAATTCAGTTTTATTATTTTCTGTGAGTGCCAATAAAACAAAATTTGTAAGTTAGTAAGATAACTTTTTCATTTTCATACGATTTGGAACAGCATCTCAAGATCAAAATGCTAGGAGGACTACCAATAATTCAAGAATAACATTCTTAATTAATTTATTTGTAGATGGGTTTAGAAAGAGTTTTTAAGAGGTTTAATTAAATAACACTACTTTAAAATGGGCTGGATTAAAAACCAACCCAACCTGATTTTTTCCATCCCTAGTGCACGCCGTGGCCTTTTCTTAAGCGGATACCAAAGGAAAAGCTATATTTTAACTCCCACTAGAATATTGATGACTACTCAAATTGGTTTTTCTTTTCCTACGTTGATTACTACCAAAGGCATAACCAAAAAAAATTTCTCAGGTGGACTGCAAAGGCTTAAGAAAAGGATTTAGTAAACCTGGGTAATATAAGGAGATTTTATTAATTAAAAGAAATGCACCTCCTTAGGGGATATAACAAACTTTACTTTGAAAATAATATAATATAATAATGAGATAATAAAATGAGATAGAGTTGTCTAGTCTAATGTGAAATTATGACAATTCTTTTTTTAATATATGGATTAAGTGATAAAAGGAATTTAATTATATATAATAATTATCTTATAAGTGGTACTACTCTTACAGACTATCTACAAAAACTCATTCATATAAACTTATGTGACATTATTGAACGATTGTCACATTTTTTATATTAATCAATGTAATCTAAGTTTGAAATTTAGTCATCCAATCAGATCATGATACATCAATTTATATGAATAGTCTGTAAGAGTATTATTTAAATAAAGATAATTAAACAAGAAAAAAAAGATATTAATAACTCTTACGAGAATACTAAAAATTAAAACGTCAAACATATGTTTAGATAAATATGATGTGATTTATGAGAGAGCATATGAATTTGGAACCAAATAATATATAAATTTATTCTATAAATTTTGGGTGGGCTATTTACCTAAAATTGAACTAACATTTTGGTTAACTATTACTAGTCTACTACAGTATTTTTGGTTTCCCTTGAACGGAAAATACTTACTCAAATACCTGCCAATACCTGCCATTTTTTTTTTTTAAATTGTGGCCCAAGCTACGCCCCTGATTATTACTCAAATTGGTTTTCCTATTTCAACTTTGATTACTCTTCTATATAGCTAGCCACGCTTAGATGGTTCCTTCCCCTACTCCTAAGGGTCACCGGCAGCAAAAAGGTGCAGTTGCAGCAGCAGGAGCGATTGTCATCATCAGCATATAGTTGGTCTGGACTCAATATTGGCGATGTCTTCAATTTAATCCTACAGCGGTTCACACTCAGGGACCGAGGCATGTCAGGACGAGTGGGGGAAATTGCCCCCACTGATTTTGGAAAGAGCTGAAACTCCTGCATCTGGGCTTATGAATATCTTAGGCCATTTCATATTTATTGAACCTGTTAGTATTTTTTAAAATTTGGACTTGTCATATTTTTTTGGGCTTCAATAATTCATTTGTTTAAAAAGTAGCCCACTTCAACTTTTATTATTGTCCGATTTGATAAATTTTAGCCCACTTCAATTTTTATATTACTTACTCAAATTAAAAATAGTATAACTCACATCCTTTACTCTTTCTTTCCAATACACGGTCTCCACATCATTCTCACAGTTCTCTCACCGGCTGGCCTCTCACCATCCTACTTTGGACATTTCTCCATAAAGACCTTAAATTTGAGGTAAGTTAATATTGTTTTTCATTTTCTTCATTAGTTTATTGTTATTTGAAAATTTATTTTCACTTATCTACTTGATTTTTTTATGGTATTATTACTTTGTTAAATTTGCATGTTTAATAACATAACTAATATTCAAATTATGACAGTGATAATCCTTGCTCAGCAAATAATATATTTACTAATTAGATGAATATCTATAATTATTCATTAGTTTAGTAACACATTATATTTAAATGATAGTTAATTATAATAATCTAATGTTTAAAACATAACCTATTTATTAATTAGTTTAATATATACATGTAAAATGTATTCATTAGGCTAATAACATATAAAAAATTTAATTGATAATTAATTAGTAAAAATCTAAGGTTTTATTACTTTTGCTTATAATATAATCTATTTATTAATTAGGTTAATATATAAAATTATTCATTAAGCTAGTAGCCTCACAACATATATAAAATTCAATTGATAGTTAATTAGTGATAATATAAAGTTTTATTACTTTTGTTTAATTAGAAACATAATCTAATTATTAATTAGTTATATATATATATATATATATATATATTTTGTATATTGATTTCCCTTATTTATTTTTTGATTGTTGTTGAAAGTTATTGCCCCCACTAATTTACTTTGCTGGCTCCGTCCCTGGTTCACACACATTGAACTGATCCGTTTAAGCACCGTTTGTATTTCATGGCGTGGAATTATATGAAAATATATATCATCACAATCATGCTGCAGGGTTGCTCCTTGGCTCATACTACCCTCATCCCCTCAGATCCAAAGGAAAATGAAGACATAGACATAGATGGTTGCCGCTTCTATAGTCCTGACAAGGAGAGGTTCTATAAACAAAGAAAAAGTGTGTGTAAGGACTTCGGGAAACGTCGTTGCATTGGATCATTTCACGGATGGCTGATACTCTAAGATGAAAGGGTTAATCCTTATTTACTGAATCCCTTCTCAGTTATTCGGATTCCACTCCCTCCTTTTATTGTTGATAACTATTCTGGTGAAGGTTATGTCTTCCTCGATGGATAAAAAATATTTATGTCTCTAAATGAATTGAGAGATGGTTTCTACTATAAATCCATTTTGTCATCAAGCCAGTTTGATAATAATAATGGGTACGGAGTTATTGTGATTTACGATAACAAATCGAAGCTGGCATGCGCTAAGCATGAAGAATGGAAAAATCTTGACGGCGCTTCCCAAGGCTGTTACTGTGATGCTATATTTTGTAATAATCGCGTTTATGCATTTTTCACTTCCGCTGGATGTTGGAGTTCAATTTAAATATGGGATTTTGGAGAACTCCCTGTAAAATTGATGCAAGTCACAGATCCTCCCCTTGCAGAGAAGTTTTAGGATGCAATGGAGTTTTGGAATCATAAGAAGTATATTACGAAGCAGTACTTGGTGGAATATATGGGAAATATTTTGCTTGTTGTCAGGTTCGTTTACCCCGGCGTGAGTGTATTTTCGTATAAGACATATCAATTCATTATGGGTAGATTTGATTTCGAATTGGATACAGGTGAATGTAAATGATTCCTTAAAACTTGGTTGCACCTTCTTTTTGGGTAGAAATCACTCCCTATCACTCTCGGCTGAAGATTTTCCTAGTTTATTAATGGTAAGGCATTTAGCTTGGATATACTATACGGATGATTGTTGGAATTGGACTGATAGTGAAGCCTTATCCAGCGGTCATGGTATGGGAGTTACGGGTATTATAGGATTCGGTCTGCGGGAGTATTTCGAGCTGTGTCGACCCAAAGACAAACCCGATACTTGTAACAAGCAGAGACATCTGAAGATTGGACCACCACGCTTATGGATTCTTCCTGATCCGTGGTAAACAGATCCGCTTCCTAAGAATAAGACGATCAATGTGGTAAGGTCTGAGGAATCCAAGAACTCTGTTAACGATTCGTTTAACAGGCTCAATTTTTTTTTTTTTCCTCCATTGTCTCTACAGTGATGCATGCAACTGAATAACATTGCAAGCATTGTTTCGAAGGGTGTGTTATTTTTATTCTTTTGTGTTTTTATTTATAAAATGATTTTGAAACATGTGACTAATTTTAAATTATTTTTAATTTTGAGATAGATATATTATTTATATTAAATTTAAAATATAATAAAAAATATGCAACACAGAAAACAAATATTTATTTTAGTTTAGCTTATTTTTCTTTAAAACTAATTCTGTTTGGACAGAATATCATGTGAAATATTTGATTTCAGCAGCCGAAATGAATATATAGTCGTGAATGAGGTTGTACTGATGATCATGTTGCATGACAATGACTTTGTTATATATGATGATACATCAGACCATGCTATTTATTTATTTTTTTCTCATGGATATAGACATAGATATAACAACGACTTTGTTTGATATATATGTCATTAACAATAAAAATAAAATAAAAAACTGTAAAATTACCAATGTTTTAATTGATGATGGGAGAAAACCAAATGGTTGATGATTGTTAAATTATTAAAAATTATTTTTATTTCGTTTAATTTATCATTTACACAGTCACATATATTCAGGAGATACTTATTAGGAGGTATTTTATTGGTACGGGATAAAATTACTGTGGTTAATTATATAACATCTACCAGAAATTATTTGAATTATTAGACTCAAATAAATCCCTAAATTAAATTTAGTCATTGTGGCTCTATTTTCGGGTTGATTTAACACATTATTTTAACCAATCCTGTAAAATTTTTGTCAAGAGATTTTTAATTTGAATATTATTTAAATTTTGAATTTAATTAAATACATTTAGAGTTTTCTTTAAATACTTCTAAATGAACCGAAGGTGTGGTCAAGAATTTTAAGATTTTGAGTTATTAAAGAAAAATAAATATTTATTTTTCTGTTAGAAATAAAATTAATGACCTATTAACCCACCTATCAAGTCAACATAAACTTTATTTAATTAAAAAATAAAATTAAATAACCTCCCCACCTTACATGTTGTTATTAAATTTGTTAATCATAAAATTTAGATAAGTAATGATATATGAACTACTATTACTTAAATTTATTATTTTATTTAAATAATATAAAACACACCCAGTCGAGGTTAACACCTTAATCAATAATTCATGTTCATTTGTTCCTCTAATTACCATGCTTTCAAATTTTCAGAACTTATAATTTTCTCTTTTGGCTTCCAAGTTACTTTCAAGTGACGCTGTAATTGCATCTTGATGATAGTTCTGGACAACCAAATCAAAAGGCCTCCCCTGTTTCTGACAGCAAAATGGGAAGAAGAGGCAAGATAATGCTTTCTGCTATCTCCTTAGGCCAGCCCTTTTACACACTTCTAACTTACTGATGATTTAGCAACATTTATGTTGAATGATAAAACTATTATTAAACTCACATCTATTAGTGTAAATTTCTTGTAAAGAGGCAAACGTAATTATGGTTTCAAAGTCTTTTCCCCCATCTTAAATTAAGAAGAAAAATATATTAACTTTCACATAAAACTATATCTAAGATTCGAATCCTTCACTTTAAATTAAAATGAAAAATGTATTGACCTACGTATAAAACTCAAAAGAGACCGCAAGGTCCGTCGACAGTCCTCCCTTGTATAGCCCGGTCAACAAAACATCCCTTACACGTGAACTTTAACATATAATCCATTTCTGTAACACGTCAATTGATGTCTCATTTGGACTACAGTAGAAGTTGGGAAAAACTTCATTAATTTTAATATAATCCCGTCTTCATTAATATTCGGTATATTTGTATTGTAAGACAGCTACAGAGGAAAAACAATCCACTCTTCCAAAATAACATCTCTAAAAATAATTCTACTGGGAGAGAAGATCATGCAAAACATAATTAGTTTCAGGTTCAGCCCACATGAAGATTTAGTTGTGACACGTGGCATTTTAATCTATAACCATGCATGTTGCATGCATAATAAAATGGAAATTGAAATTATTATGATGATACATTACACATTGTTATTTGTTTTAGTTTGGCCTATTATAATTTTCATATCCAAGGTAAATATCTCGGAAAATTTAGCAAAAGAATTTAAACAAGTGATAATAGGAATGAATATATATATATAATTGAGAAGGTTAAGAAAACTGATGTGGTAATACCATTAGAAAATTATTATAAATTATTAAAAATTAAAAACTGAAAATTATAAATATTTAGTTCCGAAAATGAAAAACAAAAGTAATAATTATTTAGTAATTAATTGAAATTTTTTATAAATGATTAAAACTGATATTGTTAGGGGTTGTTTGATATAAAGGGTAGGATCGTAATTATAGGATTCACATTGCTAAGAAAGTTAAATATGAGAATATAATTATTGAAAAAAATAATATTACTGTATTTGGTTACCTACAGGAATCTTTGTCTTTGATTACTGTAGAAATCAGATTATTGTGTTTGGCTATACATAGGAATGTTAACTTTGTTCATTATGTTAGTAAATTTGATAATAAAAATTTTTTCAATATTTAAAAAATACTTAAATTTTTTTCTTGTTCGTAAAAAAAATGATGATAACAATTTTGAAAATTTTAAATTTTATTATGAATTGCTATAAATAATTTAGAATATTTTTTAAATTTATTATAAAAAATTATAAATATCCAATAAAATATTCACAACAAATATCCACAAAAATTATATAAAATATCCAACAAATTACCCAAAAATTATAATACTTGAATACTGGACACAATCAAATTACAAAACAATAAAAAAAATGCCAAACAAAAATATACAAAAAAATCCATAACAAAATATTTTTTTCCTTTTTTTTCCCTCTCTTCTTCTTCTCTGGTGCTCCCTCCATTCTGCCTCTGTTTCTGCAAACCTATCGCCAGCACAGAAGTCGCACTCCACCACTCGCGCTGTCGCTCGCTGTAATCATCGAAATCACTGAAAATTCCAAACTCACCACCACTCGCGGCCACCACTCACGGCAACGAAGCCACCAGCAACCCACTTCCATCCACTCGCTACCGCTGTCGTCCACCCCACCTTCACAGTCACTAGAAGCTCCGTGTTAAGAACTCTCTGTGTGTGTCTAGTAAATGTCTTTCTATATTAAGATTAAATAACTGAACTGGCTATAAATAGCCATACAAGAATAACAGAATGAGAGAATAATCTTCAGAAAAATCTGCAGTAACAAATGACCAGAAAATCAAATAAGACTTATTCAAACCACTAAGCAACCAACAGAAACAAATCCTAAAAGACTGGATCAACACTAACAATTAACAACTTCAACATCCTCCCTTAAACTGAATACCAAATTGATTCAGTTTATAAATGGATCCATACAGATACCCAACAGACCTCTCAGCTTCATGAATAAATCAAGCTTCAATGGCTTGGTCATTATGTCTGCAACCTGTTCTTGAGTGTGACAATGAACCAATTTTACAACTCCATCTTTAGTTAGCTCACGAAGAAAATGAAACCTAACATCTATATGCTTGCTTCGACCATGCAATACAGGATTCTTCGATAGTTCGATAGCTGAGTTGTTGTCACAAAAGACTTTGGTACCACCAGTTTGAACATGGTTAAAAACCTTCAAAATTCTCCTCACCCAAACTGCTTGACAAGCACATGAAGCTGCTGCAACGAATTCAGCTTCAGTGGAGGACAAGGTGACTATAGGTTGTTTCTTCGATGACCAAGAAACAGCTCCTGAACTCAACAGAAAAACATAACCTGAAGTACTCTTTCTGTCATCTAGATCTCCAGCGTAGTCACTATCTGTATATGCAACCAGATTCTCATCTCCTCCCTTTCTATAAAATATCCCAAACTTACCTACTTAGAAGACTTACCACAAACATAATGTCAGGTCGAGTAGCAGTTAGATACATTAGACTGCCAACTACTTGCTTGTAACGACTACTATCCACCCTTACTCCATTTTCATCTCTCATGAGTTTGCAGCCTGGAACAATTGGATTTTGAACTGAATTGCATTTATCCATATCAAACCTTTCTAACACCTCCTGTGTATACCTCTTTTGACAGATAAAAATGCCCTCTGGTCTTTGCATTACTTCTATACCAAGGAAATATCTCATTTTTCCAAGGTCTGTCATATCGAACTCATGCATCATCGAATTTTTAAATTTAATAAACATATGCTCATCATTGCCAGTAAAAATCAAGTCATCAACATAGAGACAGACAATTAGAATTTTACCTCCTTTTCCTGCTTTAATGAACAAAGTATGTTCATAAGGGCACTTCTCAAAACCTTCCTTTGTAAAATATGACTCTATCCTACTATACCAAGCTCGTGGAGCTTGTTTTAGTCCGTATAAAGCCTTCTTTAACCTGTACACTTTTAGTTCATCATCTTTTTTCTCATAACCAGGAGGTTGCTCGATGAAAACTTCTTCACTAAGTTCCCCATGGAGAAAGGCCGACTTTACATCTAGCTGAAAAATAGTCCACCTTTTCTGAGCTGCAAGAGATACAACTAATCGAACTGTCTCCAAACGTGCTACAGGTGCAAAAACTTCAGTGTAGTCCACACCATGCTTTTGTGTGTAACCCTTTGCAACCAAACGAGCTTTGTACTTTTCAACCTCACCATTTTCATTGAGCTTCGTCTTATAGACCCATTTCACACCAACCTTCTTTGCTCCTGTAGGCAAATCTGTCAATTCCCAAGTATCATTTTTTTCTATAGCTGCAATCTCCATATCCATCGCCGTTCTCCACTTTGCATCTTTTAGTGCTTCTTCAAAGAGAACTGGATCATTGGCTGTAAACATGGCTAGATATGCCATGTCTTCTTCCTCTGATAAATCAGCTCCACTTACATAGTCCCTCATCCAAATCGGTTGCCTTCTCGACCTTTGTTCACGATATTCAGATGAAGAATCTTCACCTGAGCTAGATGAATTGCCTTCATTTGACCCATTTGAGCCATCGGGTGTATTTTCCTCAGTACTGTTATGTTCATGAGTTTCAACTTCATCTCCATGTCCAATAGCATCTGCTTCTTTGTCATTGTTGCCCCAATTCAAGTTAGACAAAATGACTTCCTCATAACCTTTATCCCAATCCCAACTACTGTCTTCTTCAAACACAACATCTCTACTTACTATAATTTTCTGAGAAATAGGATCATACAACCTATATGCTTTTGACTCCTCACTGACACCAAGCAAAACACATCTTATACTCTTGTTATCAAGCTTTGTCCTTTTGCAATCAGGAATATGAACATGCGATACACACCCAAACACCCTAAAGTAATCTACTGATGGTTTGAATCCGCTCCAAGCTTCTTCTGGAGTCTTGTTTTTTACTGCAAGGGTTGGACTCCTATTGAGAACATGAACTGTCCAATTTACAGCTTCAGGCCAAAATGTTTTGGGAATCTTTTTCTCAGAAAGCATACTTCGAACCATATTCATGATAGTTCGATTCTTTCTCTCTGCAACTCCGTTTTGTTTAGGGGTGTATGCAGTTGTTAGTTGTCTTCGGATACCATTCTCACTACAAAAATTAGTGAATTCAAGTGATGTGAACTCACCCCCACGATCAGTACGAAGACCTTTTATACTCAAACCAGTCTCTTTTTCAACAAGATTCTTATATTTCTTGAAGGTAATAAATGCTTCTGACTTTTCAACCAAGAAATAAACCCAAACTTTACGGCTATAGTCATCAATAAAAATAATCATGTACCTTCGGTTGCTGTTAGACATAGGGCTGATTGGTCCACATATATCGGCATGCACTAGTTCAAGAACTTGAGAAGCTCTCCATGTGCTTTCCCTGGGAAATGGATCTCTCTGTTGCTTTCCCACTAAACAATTTTCACACACCTTCGACGAGGTTTCAAAACAAGGCGGTCCTCTCACCATTCCTTTTTGTTGAAGAATTTTCAAACCACTAAAGCTTAGATGACCATATCTTGAGTGCCAAAGTCGAGCCGGATCTTCCATGAAAGAATTGAAGCAAGCTTCCTCCTGTAGTTGTGTTTTAGCAAACAACCTAAACATACGATTTAAGGACATTGTAGTCTCCATAATTAGTCCTCTCTCAGGATGATAAATTTTGCATGTTCCTCGCTGTATAAGAATTACAAGTCCCTTCTCAGCTAGTTGACCAATGCTTATCAAGTTATTCTTTAATCCTGGAATATAGAATACACCAGTAATGATCTGCACAAAGCCATTAACCAGCATTTGCACATTACCTTTACCCATCACATTCATGCTTGAATTATCTCCTAGTTTCACCTTCTCCCTGAAACTTCCATCAAAATCTGAGAAAAGTTCCCTCTTGCCACACATGTGATTACTGCATCCAGAGTCGAGAAACCAAGGTTCCTCTTTGCTAGCTTCCTCATCATTCATGTACGCCATCAATAACATTTCTTCATTGCCTTCTGCATAATTTGCTTTTACTTCTATCTCCTTATTTGGACACTCATACTGAAAGTGTCCAAGCTTATGACAGTTATAACATTCAATAGTGGATTTGTCAAAGCTACGTCTACCTCCTCCTCTTCCTCGTCCTCGAATTCTGCTACGACCTTGTCCTCTTTCTCCAGATGACTCTCCAAGAGTAACTTTCAATGCTTGCTCTTCCATAACATGAGTTTTCATACATTGCTCATGTACAAGAAGGCTACTATGTAATTCATCAATGGTAAGAGCATCCAAATCATTCGACTCTTCAATGGAACACACCACATAATCGAACTTGGATGTCATGGATCTCAAAATCTTCTCAATGACTGCTACATCGTCCATCTTTCCTTTATTAGCTCTGAGTTTGTTGACCACAGCAAGAGTACGAGCAAAGTACTCGTTCACAGACTCTCCCTGCTTCATATTTAGCATCTCGAATTCCTTTTGGAGAGCTTGTCGTTGTGCTCGCTGCACTCTTGCTGTACCCTGATACTTTTGTTTCAAGGAATCCCAAATGCTTTTGGCTGTATCCTTGTTCAAGATGGTTTCAAGGATTGATCGATCTATGGCCTGGAAAAGATAATTTTTCGCCTTCATATCCTTTAACTTTGCATCATCAATCATCTTCTTCTGTGCTTCAGTGAGTTGAACTCCTTCTGCTGCTGCAGGAATCCCACCTTCCACCACACTCCAATATTCTTTTGATCGCATGAAATTCTCCATGAGCATACACCAGTGATCGTAGTGGCCATCAAATTTTGGGATCGCTGGTTGCACAAATCCACTCTCAGTTGCCATATTTTCGTCACTAAATACTTTAGAAGACTGCTGCTTCTTAATTTCAACAGGCCCCTGTGATGAGGCTCTGATACCAGATGTTAAGAACTCTCTGTGTGTGTCTAGTAAATGTTTTTCTATATTAAGATTAAATAACTGAACTGGTTATAAATAGCCATACAAGAATAACAGAATGAGAGAATAATCTGCAGTAACAAATGACCAGAAAATCAAATAAGACTTATTCAAACCACTAAGCAACCAACAGAAACAAATCCTAAAAGACTGGATCAACACTAACAATTAACAACTTCAACACTCCGCGCCACCACTGCCATCCACCCAAGTCGCCTTCACATTCACTCGAAGCTCCGCCCAATTGCGTGTTGTTGCTGCCATTTGCTCTGCCTAGTCGCACGCCTCCCCTGCCATCCACCATAAGCCACCATGGACGAGTCAGAAGGGGAGAGAGAGACACACAAAGGCACTGGGAGGTAAAGGAGGGGAGGGGAACAAACAGAAGCGAGACATAAGAGGCAAGCAGCCAGGGGGGGAGAGGGAGGAAGCGTCGGTTTTCTGAAACTCAAGTGTTAATTGGGTTTCAGATTACCCCGTTTTGCAGGATTCTGAATCCAGTGAGAATCCAAATTCCCATTCAAAATTGACATACCAGGGTGGGTTTCATTTTCCCATCCCCACATTCCTAGGCTGTATACCAAACCGCCCCTTTTTCATATTTACAGTTACAGATGATCAATTTTCTTCTAATTCAGTGTACAACGAGAACAAACAGAGCTGAGCCAGTACACTCCCCGAGAATCTACAATACTAAAGACTCTCAACAAACAAGATGAAAGTGCAAGATAATAAAAAGCAACAGATCTATTGTTTTACGGATGAGCATGGGAATTTGTATGACTATTATGTCCCTTGAGGTAGTGTCCGTTGCATCGAGGTCTAAACTCTCCCTCTACGATAAGGGTCAGTGAAGAAATCAAAAGTTTTTATAAAATAGGAGAATAAAAAGTAGGCAAAATTGAAAACATAGGTAAAATTAGGGGTCTTAAATGAAATTTAGATACATCCTGAAAAATTTTCATGCTATAGATACTTTTTTTAAAAAATAACTAAAATATCCTTTTGAAACTCAAACTAAAAAAAAAAGACGCGTTTCGTCGTGACGAAAAGGACACTCGACATGTCAAGTCATATCGGATGTTTCAATTGACACTCGACATAATCGTCGGTGTTCACTCAACACGTTATGTCGAGTGTCGGTCTGTACATCCGACAAGACTCGACACATTATGTCTAATGTAGAGTGAACATCGACGATGATGTCAAATGTCGGTTGAAGCATCCGACATGACTCGACATGTCGAGTGTTCTCTTCGTCACGACGAAACGCTTCGATTTTCACCACTTTTACACACATTAAACCAAAAAATCAATGAAAAATTTGAGAAAATAGACACAATTGGGAGCCTTGTTAAAAAATAGACACATCTTGAAAAATTTTCATGCCATAGACGCTTTCTTGACAAAAAGACTCAAATACCCTTTGAAATTCAATTTATTCCTAAACTCTTTATTGCCCTCTTTCCTTCACTTACCAGTTACCATGTCCTATTTTCATAACCGTGTTCTATTTTCATAACCGTCTGTTATTGTCCGGCTTTCAATACACCGTCAAAAGCACAGTCTGAAACGCAGCAAGAAGAACTAGAAACTTATTCTAGGTTTGGGGATTTGAGATAGATTTTAGGGATTTTGAATTTGAGGATTTGAGTTTGAGTTCGTATTTTGTATTTATTCTGTGTTTGTGAGGCTAAATGAAGTGTTATTTGATTGATTTTTTGGTTTAATGTGTGTAAAAATGGTGAAAATCGACACGTTTCTTCGTGATGAAGAAGGCACTCGACATGTCGAGTTGTGTCGGATGCAAGTAATGCCGAGTGTCGAGTTGTGTCGGATGCAAGGTAGTGTCGAGTGTCGGATTAATGTGTCTTCGAAAATAGACTGTTATCGAGAATCCGACACGACTCGACACGGCTCGACATATACGTGTCGAGTGTCGAGTTGTGTCGGATGCAGGTAGTGTCGAGTGTCGGATTAATGTGTCCTCAAAAATAGAAT
This sequence comes from Boswellia sacra, assembly GCA_013180625.2. Lineage (NCBI taxonomy): Eukaryota > Viridiplantae > Streptophyta > Magnoliopsida > Sapindales > Burseraceae > Boswellia > Boswellia sacra. Next base: position 728,112 of record SNVD02015105.1, on the reverse strand, counting down.
GTTATCGAGAATCCGACATGACTCGACACATAAGTGTCGAGTGTCGAACGCGCATGTCTTTGTGCAGTGTCGAGCGTCTGTCCAGCAAGTGCCCAAGTCTTCGCCCTTTGAAATACTTTTAATTTCTTTTTAGTCCCTATAGTTTGTAATTTGACCATTTCATCCGCAAAAAAAGTGTCGGATGCAAGTAATTTCAAATGGTATTTGAGTCTTTTTGTAAAGAAAGTATCTATGACATGAAAATTTTTCATGATGTGTTCATTTTTCAACAAGGCCTCCTAATTGTGTCTATTTTCTTAATTTTCCCAAGATCAATCAAATAACACTTCATTTACCCCACAAACACATAAAAAATACAAAATACAAACCCAAACTCAAATCCTCAAATTCAAAATCTCTAAAATCTAACCCAAATCCCCAAATATAGAATAAGTTTCTTGTTCCTCTTGCTGTGTTTTGGACTGTGTTTTCGACAGTGTCGAGAAGTAATGAAAGCTGGACAACAACAAACGGTTATGAAAATAGGACATGGTTATGGAAATAAGAAGAGATAAGTGAAGGAAATAGGGAAATAAAGAGTTTAGGAATAAATTGAATTTCAAAGGGTATTTGAGTTTTTTGTCAAGAAAATGTCTATGGAATGAAAATTTTTCAGGATGTCTCTAAATTTCATTAAGGGCCCCTAATTGTGTCCATTTTTTCAATTTTCCCAAAAAAGTATTTAAAAAGGAGATGATTATAAATAAATATTTAATAAAATATAAAATATGCTTCTATAACTATATCTATGTAGACACTTTTTATTTTTTATATTTTTTATTATTTTTTTAAATTATTGTTATCCTAACTTTTCTTTTTCTCGCGGTGGTTGAGATGATAATTTTTTTAATATTTCTTTCTTAAGTTTTATTGTCATTGTAAGTTTTTCAAAGAGTCAGTAAATAATTTTTGTAACTTTTTTTTTTAGCAAAATGAAATTTTCATTTATTATTTTCTAAGGGTATTTTTAAGTTTGGCTCTAAAGCTACTGTACATGAAAGGAATCTCATTTAAACTGGATTAAAAGAAAAACATCAACTCTTCTAGTTTCCATCCTAATTTTACACTGAAAACCCAAATTAATTGAATAATACAGACCATATCATTATGTTGTTGACTTGAAAATTTTAAAGGAATGAAAAAAAATTTATTTAAAAAACTTTGGAAAGCCTAGCTTATGAGAATTTTATTTGAAATTTTTAACTTAGTTTCATATTTAATTTTCCATTTTATTTAAATCTTGCATTCATTTAACCATACATACAACCCACCCATAAAACTAATTTTATTCAATAATTGAGTTGGTAAAATATGTTTAGATGGATAATAATTAATAACAAATTAGTAAAGTTAAAATACATGACATCCAATAACACTTCGCTAACTTAGGTAACATAAAATTGGTTGCATAAATGAGTTGGATGCTTAGAATTATCCTTCATAAATAGTACGACTGCACGGTTTTTTTTTTCTTTTTATTTTTAATATCTCTAAGTACTTTGGTTTGTTAGTAACATATGTCGAGAGGAGAGGCAACTTGGGCACAGATGAGAATTTTGATATTTTTCTATTAAAAAGGAAAATTTTAAATATATATATGTTTTTGGACAAAAAATATATATCAATAACTTATTACTGAAAATAAACCTTATCAAAAAAAAAAATTTATTGACGTAAAACAGATAACTCGTCCTACATTAATTACAATTATGTAAATTATTTATATAACATATAGTCAAAGCATATAGTATTAAAATTAAAAGAGGAAACTTAATAAATAAATAAAGGTCTTTAAATTCACGCTCATACCATATGTATCATTTCACCATTCATTTTTTCTTATTTAAATGTTTATACAAAGTGTTGACTCAACGACAAACTGCCAATTACTTCCAATGAAGCAGATTGGATGAATGTCTCAACCTTAGTTCTTGATGCAAACCACACATCCACATCAAGAAAATCTTTAACTCGCTTGGCATTGCCAACTCCAAAGTTTTGAAGTGAAAACTTTCCATCGGATATTATAAATGTCTACACAATAGGCTTTAGCCTAGATTCGGGTGGATTTCTCCTAGAAAACGACGTTTGATCATCTGGGCAATTCTTTCATACTTTTAAGAAAGTTTCTGTAAATCAATTCTCTACGTCAGGTTCTCATCAGGTGTTATTGTGTATCTCTCAATCCAAAGTTTGAACATTGAGGTATTATAAGTCGATTTAGCAGCAGATATTCTGGGTCCAAGAATAGCAAATATATATTTTGGGTTATCAGCATCACCATACAGAGCCCTCTATATTGCTACACTTGCAATATTTTAGCTTCTATAGAGGACCTGTTTTATTGGGTGCATGCACATGAGTTCTAATGTGTTGAGAGAATTGTGTAGAACAGTTAAAAGCTAAATGAGATTGCACTGCATAAGGAAACAAACAGACTGAAACCAACTAAAGGTCCATCAGAATTACTTCTTGATAACTCCGGACAAGCCAAACTAAAAGACCTACTCAATTCAGGCAGTAAAATGACTCAGTAAAGCTCACTTTCCTTGTGGGTGTGAATCACGCAGTCTGCAGTTGGGTATGAAACACAAGTCAGCAGATAACCATCCTTCATTTGATTATCATCAAGGAACGAACCATCGGACTGATCCACCGAACCAGAGACCATCTTCCCTGCACAGGTAGAGCAAGCACCAGCCCTGCAAGAATATGGCAGCTCAACTCCTGCATTCTCAGCTGCATCGAGTATGTAAGTGTCATCAGGAGCTTCAAACTCATTCTCTACACCATCAGGTCCAACCAACTTAATCTTGTATACTGCCATTGATGCTCGGAAATTGGGGGAACATTTCAGGCCAAAAGACTTGGAGATACTCTTAACAGATCCAAGGGATGAAGGGCTCTTGACAATGGCACTTGAGAATTGATCCTTAGGTGAAGCTTTAATCATGCATGGGGAGCTAAGTGTCACAGTTGTCATCTTTACCCCTAAATTCAAAAGCAACTGCCAGCAAGTTCAATGATGGCGCTCTCATAAGTAATTGAATTTACAAAAAATTTTAAATCACTTTAGAAATGCGATAGCTCTTATATAAAGTGTTCATGTATGATGATGGAGAATATAGGCACAAAAAAAATAGTGACAATAGCAAAGGTTAAGATGATAAAACACAAATCACGCATTTCACCAGAGGAAATTAGATACAAATGGCAAAATTTAAATCCCATAGTTACAACCATTGAGATTTTTATCAGAGTTAACTAATTCTGTCAGTTCTTACATATTTTTGTACCAAATTTCTTAAACAGTATGGATGGGATAAGCTAACACCAGAATGCGATAACCAAGGTTGACACAAATTTAATTTTGAATAAAACAATATAGATAGAGAAGTTGACAAGTAAAAATCCAATTTAATATAATAGACAGGACACGGTATCATTCTTAGGAGTTCCTTTGAAAGAAGAGGCAACATAATGCTTTCCTCAGGCTTGACCTCTTCAATACCCCTATAATAACAATGCATCATTCTTGAAGCTAATTTAGTAACATTTGTACACCTTGTAGAAAATTAAAGAAAATGGAAACCAATCATCCATTTCTGTAACAACATGGCAATTGATGTCTGGAGCACAATGAGAAGAACAAGCTTCTGGCTCTCTGCCCTTCACTCGAGGCTCCATCTAATGAAACAAGATAATGATAAGGTAACTCTATGAGTTCATTAGTATTAAATGTTTTCTGGACCGAAATCAAGAAGTTTGATGGTGTTGAATAAACTATACATAAGATAAGATTAAAGTCTTGGTTCTAACAGAAGGAAAAAAATACTAATGAATATATTAAACATATCCAGTCTTGAATAGACTTAATATTTCTAAAAACAACAGAGGAAAAAAACTTATAACTTGCATTTTTACGTTACGAATCCTTTGACTCAATTATATTCATTACCTCAAAGCTACTTTATCAAAACTAAGTTGAGAAATTTATGTTAATTCTAAAGAAATTGTCCAATGTACTAGTTCCCATCATTGTATCATTAGAGTATAAGGTAACTACATTTTCTATAGCAGTTGCCACAGATCATAGCACTGTTCCAAATTAAAACATTTTCATTTTATCTAAATGAAATATAGAGTGTCACTATATATTTCATTTAGATCATTGGAACAGCATTATCATCTTCTAGATGAGAAACTATGGCAAACTAAGTAGAACCATCCTTCCCCTTTATGCATACCCTCCTGGCAAGAATTAGTCCATTGAATCGTTTTGCTTACAGAAACTAGCATCTGCCCTATTTTAGCAAATAAAACGGATTTAACAAGAGGTAAACAGTTCCCTTACCAGCTAATCATGCTTAACATCTACCATCTTTAGACTATAATCCTTGACCCAACCACACTCTGTTAGCTGAAGCTATTGTATCAAAATTAGGTTAAGTAATTTAAGTGAGATCTAAAGAAGTTGTTTCCTAGAGAGCGCACACAAAATGAATAATAATTCTATTGACATTGCCCTAGATTTTCATCTAGCAGATCATAGATTGTTCCCAACAAGAATTTACACGAGAAAATATTGTGGTGAGATGAAACCAATGTCTAAAAAACCCATCTTTCCAACTCACCACGATATTTCCCATTTAAATCCAATGGAATCCTTTTTCTTTTTTTTTTTTTTTTGGAGAACAGTACATGATCTTTGCAGCAACCTTCATAGAATGTCCCTTTGTGCATGCTCTCCTTATACAAAGCCATGGACAGCTTGTTTAGAATTCACACACTTAATTCAAAAAAAAAAAAAAGATTTGCCGAAGCTAATGTGTCAAAATTAAGTTGAGTAATTTATGTAAATTCTGAAGAAGTTGTTTCCTGGCATTGCATCAGAAGAGCACATACAAAGGGAAGAATAATAGTTCTAACAGAGAATGTCCTAGATTCTCATCTAGAATATCATTGTAATGTGCCCAAACAAAAATTCAAATGAGAAAATATTGTGGCGAGAGATAAAACAAATGTCCGAAAATTCCTCATTCCATCTCACCATTTCTCTTTTAAATTCTTTTAAACGGAATGATTTTTTTTTTCTTGAGAAAAGTACATGTTCTCCCATATACCTTCATAGAAGATCCCTTTGTGCATGCTTTTCTGATAGAAAGCCATGGACAACACTTTAGAATTCACATGCCCACTAACATAAGGTAATCTACCAGCCAATTACGCTTACCTTTATCTTTAGATTACGAGTCCTTGACCCAATTACAACACGCTCACACTCTGTTAAATTACCTTCAAAGCTATTCAATAAAAATTCGGAAACTACATGTTGTCCTAGTGATAAAAACAAGAAAAAAAAAAAGGCTTGCAGAATATTCTAGAAACACACCCTCCGGAGAAAATATCAAACACAGTAGTCCAGAAGAAAAATAAAAACAAAAAAAAAACAACCATCGTTTTCCTGTGACCACAGTTTTTCTTTATTCTTTTCAAAGAAAATAAAAACAAATCAAAATGAAAGCAACAGAAACTGCCATTTCATTCCGTTTCTCAAAAACACTTCCACAAAGTTTAGAAAACAGACACGCGAAACCCGATCAAGAAAACAAATGATATATCCAAAGAGATGAAGAGAAAGAGAGAGATCTTACAGATGACCTGAGTAAAGAAGAGATCGGCGGTGGGTTTGGTTTGGTGGCTGCTGTGGGCAAGTACTTCAAAGGTTAGCAAATGATATATTTAATATGGAAAAGCAAAAGCCAAAGCGGAGAGTGCGAGGTGGTGAGGGTTTGCTTATATTTATAGAAAGAGAAAGATGGCTTTTCACATGCTTTCAGAAAGATGCCCTCGAAAGTCCACCACGGGCCAAGCTGAAATCTACTACCAGCTGACCGCCCATGGGTTTTCGAGTTTTTTTTTTTTTTTGTGTTTTTCTTGTGCATATCAATGTGAAATTTGGTTTGCAATTTTAACGAGGAATTAGGGATGTCAAATATAGATCATATCTGAAGGTCGTGTATCACATTGGACCATGATTTAGAGGTGCCAAATAAATGGTACCACGTGAATAAGTGGACCGTGTTACATCAGTTAGTTATAAATGCAAAATATTCGATGCCCACTATGCTTTCAATACCTAATTTTATAAAAACTAATTTATAAATAATTGAAATCCGAAACAAAAATTATAAATTATTTTTTTATAAAATTTGCTAATTTAAGTGACATTTTAACAACTGAATGATCAGATAATAAGGTCACATTAACAAGTTTTATAGCATTGTGACATTTTGTTTCCATTTTATGCTAGGTGGTTTTAAATTCAAATTGACTGATTCTATAATAAATTCCAATATTTTCCTGTAAAAAAATCAAGTAATTGAATTACAAAAACTTTAAATATAAAATTCATAATCACCCGCAAAACTTTTAAGGTATGTAAATATTATTATCAGTGGATTAAATTAACAATAAAGCTTCGGCATTATATGGTATTCTCAGAATGATATTATCAAAACTTCATTTTGATCAAAAACTTTTAACTGGGACTGTATTGTTACAGTAAATTTTTCCCAGAAAGCTAACAAACTTTCTCAATCCATCATATAGAAGAAGCATTGATAAAATGGAATGGAAGGTGAGCTTAAGGTCAGAGAAATATTTCCAATTCCCAATTATTGTTATTATTATAGGTCAAATATTGAAACATAGAAGGACGTCTTGAATTTGATTATCTTCACTTATTGGTAACCATATTTCTATTATTTTGAAAACAATTAGTCTTTTGGTTGAATTGAAAGACCACAATCCAAGTGGTGCCGAGAGACAAAAATTGGAAAATTAAAATTTAAAACTAATAGAGAAATGAACCAAAAAGAGAAGGCAAATGGCTCTTAGATCGCACCATTAGCTACCATTTACAAAGCTAACTTGCTATTTGCTAATAGCCCATTTTTGTGAACAACTTGTTGCCCAACCACACTTGTTGGCTTGTTGCAAATGATAAGCGGCCTAACGTGGACTTGGACAATTCTGCTCTGTCACTGCTATTTTTTCTTTCTTTAATTAGTTTATGATTAACGATTTTTGGAGTATGTTATTGAATGAGATCTTCTCTTATTTATAGCTTGTTCGGCACATCTCTTATGGTTAAAAATCTTTGTCGTAATTTATATTCTGAAATGGTAGTAGGACTCCTCGATAATTTTTTATTGATGTTAAGAGAGGTTGTACAAATTTTGGATCAAGTCAAGTTGATTTTATAAAAAGGGAGGTAATTAATATTTTTAAAGGGAAAGATAATTATTTTGATATATAAAATTAATGAAAGAATTTTAATGATTTAACATATATGTTAATTGTCTCTAAAACACTTCAATTACCTACTCAAAATCATATTCTAAATTGGATAGACCAACTCCTCTACTTCAAATACGTTGTATCAATTATTATCTTGTCTTCAATTATTGGAATAATATGGTAGGACAAATTTAAAAGAAAATTAAATTAATTTATTACCATGCACAAAAAATAAATATTAAATTGAAATATAAATTTACGTAGAATAACATATTAGTGTTATTTCAAATTTCAATATATAATTTCAAGTTTATATGTCCTTTATTCCTCTTCCTCACACGTGCTTTTTAGTGGGATATTCTCAGGTACTAGCAGGCTGGGAAGTTGATATTCCCTTCTTGACTCATATTGTAAGCTTACTATACAACATAATACAAGTGGGCTTTATGAGTTCACGTAATCTAAGGGGTTTGATTGGTTTTTTTTTGTCTGAATTCTAAATTTCAGTTATTCTCGGACTATAAATCTTTTTACGATGTTTTTTTTAATTAAGGACTTAATCTAAAATATTTTTGTCTGAATGAAAAAAGTTAAAAATTTTAACTTTTATCTTAATGCAAATGTCTGAATCATTTATTACGCTTCTAATTCTCTTAAATAACCTTATAAAATTTGTTTATTACCAATTTATATATAGCTTAATATTTTAATTTTGAAATATTATTATTTATTTCTAATTTTATATTATCATTATTTATTTTTTTAAAATTATTTTATGGTCATTTATCTTATGTATACATCAAATTCTTTTAGAAAATAAATAACTTATTTCCCCTATTATGCACATTTAAATAAATTAAATATATAATAAATTTTAGTATTCAAATATTTTTGCTACGTAAAATAAAATTACAAGTGAAAATAATATAAATAAATAGGTATATACGTGTAAAATTATTATTTTTCGGACAGATGTTAAAATAAAAAAACAAACATAAGCTTCATATTTTTATATTTGGACTTATTCAGATTTCAGACAAAAAAAAAAATCATCCCCTAATTTAAGTTAGCATACTTTGTTATTCGCAACTATACGAAGGGGTTAAAGGTTTCAAAAAGCTTAAACTTATAGACGTGAATTTAATTTGAGTATTTAATTCATTAATACATAAGCTATTCTTATGTGGTCGCATTCTCTGGAGATCACTGGTTAGGGATGCAAAAGAAATCACGGTATGTATCCTTACTTTTACATATATTTGTCTTGTGATTTAATTACTAGAATTATGTACGTTGAAATAATTCCATGATTGTGGTTTACTCATTGCAGGGCAACGCTAGCTTAGCCCTATTACTTACCTGCAATAATCAAGTCTTAGTTAAAATAACGAAACCAAGTTAAAATGTGTTCTCCAAATGAACTCCAAAAGGTGATTCAAACATCTCCTTTCAGTGCTCAGGGTTCTTGCTTTGCTTCTTGATTGGGTGAAATAGAAGTGGATATGTACATATTTATCCTTGCCTGTAATACTTTCCTCACGCATTAGCTAAAAACAAATCAGCAAAAATTGCTATCCAAAATGAACACCAGATGATGGCTCAACTTGTTGCTTTTTGTCTGTTCTGTTGAGAGTTGGTTCCGTTTGAAAAATACTTTTAACAGTCGGTAGGCATTCTTGCGCCAGATTATCTGCGGTTCTGTTACGAAAAAATATGCTGAAAAATAGAGCCCCAAAAAGGATTATTTAGAGTACAATGATGCTCAACCTCAAGATAATATTACGTTACAACTCATTTACAATAACCTTTATTCTAAACTAAGTTATTAAAATATTCATTTATAAGTCAGAGAGTAAAAAAATAATAATTAAATTATATAACATAATAATTATTAAACCAAATAGGTCTAATATTATTCTTAATTACGACACAAACTGGCCTGCCCATCTGCTGGATTACCAGGTCTCCCTTCAGCGACAAGTCCAAGACTAATTCTAACTGCTACTTATCAACCGCTCCTTATGGAACCGACTCCAAAATCAATCCTCCCGCTACGTGGGTTTGGCCGGATGGAGCTTGTTGACGTTGTTATTTAACCACGCGTCATTTGATTCGCTACTTTGAAACGACGATGAACAGATAATTGGACATCTCATACCGGTTCTGAAACTTGCATTTGTTTAAAGTGACAATTAGACATCGTATTGAGCACATGTTTCTTAACTCAACTTAATAAGATAATTGCCCACTGGTCCGTTTAAGTTAAACTGAGACACCAGCACCGCCACGACTAATCCAAATAATTATGAGAAGCTCAAGGGAATAAAAGCTTGATCAATTTTTCATCTCTCAAGCCAAAAAGTGTTACCGACTTTGATGAGTACTAAAAAAATAACCAAATTTAACAAAATGCAATGAAGATGTAATTCAAATATTCTCCTCTCCCACCAAAAACTTCATACAAGTCTACCATTATAAAATTACTAAGCATTTTAAAAGTCGAAAAAGAAAAGCAAAATTAAACATGCAAAATATCACCGGCATTTGGAGAACAATACTTCTTTTGATATTTTAGCTCACACAAGTTTTTCCTAGACAACTCCTCCAATAACAAGCAAAAATAATTTCTCAGAATATGCGGTTTGATGGGCCCATGGTACTCTTGAGATAAAGGCACCTCACCTGAGGGGCCAGAAAAAAAAGATATATCAGAAACACATTCAGAACGTGAGCAAAGAAGAAACAATGAACAAACTTTTCATTTTATAATGTCATAGAAGGCAAAGTTTTATAGACGAGAGACGAGTATTGACAGAAGAAGATAAAAATTTACTAATTCAAATCAAACTACCACAAAAGTATAGAGCAGAAGGTATAGTCAAACTCAGAACTTACGTTCTGCCAATTTTTCTTCAACAAGGAAACAAGGAAGTTAACACTCATTTGCACATTCTGGAAGATTTGCTTCTCCTCCATGGCACAGTTTCCAACAGCAACTCCCATGCAAAGCACCTTCTTCAACTGGAACTTCACTGTTGCCTTGGTCTCATTGACTTTAGATTCCAACGACTCTTGGTGAGTAACAAGGGTTGGGAACTTTCCTGCATTCACAGAGGCACTAGGCAAGTAAGACACAAGCAGTAAGAAACTACAGAACTCTGTAGGTTCATAAAGAAATGTTAAATGACCCAGAAATTCATAAATACTTAACCAATACATTACATGCAATAGCAATCTATATTGCAATGAACACAAAGCATATGGATCAACTAAGTGGATAAACATGAACTTGATTACACCTTCAAGATTAACAACTAAACAAAAAGAGAGCAAGAATATAAATTACCCAATAAAAAATCCTTCAAAACTGTTAACATTATCTTTTATAATATAGCCAAACAAGCAGGAGATGAAAAATGAAACATCACACTCACAATTACTAAGAGCTACCTCTAATCATTAATCAGTTGAGCCCACAGCAATTTGATAGCATCACAACCAACAGAAATTAAGGAAAAATATATGAAATGCTTTAAATAACCAAGTAGAGGAAAACAAATGTGAAATATTTTTTAGACTTGCCTGCCTTGTTCAGACCGGGGCCCAACAAACGAGGGATCTGCTTAATAACAGATTCTGAAGCTAAAAAGGCATGGTACTTCTTGGCAAGTTTCTTAACCAATTTCTTGTTTTTGTTAAGCTTCTTCAAGCCTTCAACATCCATGTAATCCAAACCAATCTTCTCTGCCTGCAACAAAAATTATACAATTAAATTTGCCAAACTCAACACACAATAACATAACTTAATAATATAAATATGATAATAACATTATACAAAAAATCAAAATTCCAAAAATAGAAAGTTACACTAACATTTTTAAAAGATTGATTTAATCCAATTGAGTAATTACCTCTTCCACATGTTGGGCATCACCAAGCATGCAAACCTTCATTTTCGGGCGAGGAATGTGTGGCAGCTTAACTGAACCACTGAAACGCTTGTCCTTTTGGGGATCATAGTTCTTCAGACCAATCTAGAGTTCAATGGTCTCAGTGAAGTTCCTTTTCTTCTCTTTGGAATTTGCCATAATGGTAGAGATGGCTTCTCTCAAAGCATCACTCTGAAGCTTACTGCAGCAGAAGATAAATTAACAAATTCAGAGCAAGAAGAGAAGACAATAACCAAGGTTAAATGTATATAACAATACGAACCGAACTGCCACCAAGAAGAAGGAAGAACACGCAATATCAACGTAAAATAAAATGTTAATTTTCAGTAAAATTAGAGACAACAAGAAATTTTTCAGAAAAAAATCAACAGAAACACGACCAGCTAAACGACAAAGAAAATAGAAAAAGCCACAGCTTGAGCAATACATATTAAGTAGAACACAAGAGGCTCATTTAACTTCATTCAAATAACTAAAAGGTAACAATTTCAGAAAATACCCACAACAAAATTAGCTATCAATTTGCATTTGACAGACACGGATATCATATTCAACCACAGAAATAACTATAATATATATCTTCCGGATTCAAGCTTGGACACTCAATACATGAAATATAAAAAATAAGACATCTATAAACCTATAAGAATGTTAAACTTAAGTTTTAAAGCGCAAAAATTAAGCTAATGGTGAAAATCAAAAGCACCAACTAAGATTCAACATACCTCATGATTGATACACTTGAAGCCCCTCAAAGATTCTCTTCTGTTAACCCAAAAAAAAAAATTACATCAGTTAGAAACGAATCAGCTCGAAAAGTCAATCATAGCTAAACTCGAAACTAAAAAGGTTTATTTAGTGAAACGAACAAGCATTAAGATCCACAAAAACAAGTGAGTAATGGATCTACGTATCAAATGAAATTACAGAATCGTAGAGTTGAAAGTAGAACAGAGAAATGAGTTCAGTTGAGAGTGATAGACACAGAGAGGTGTTTACCAGAAAGACGAGGATGAAGAAACCCTAGCTGGAGGCAGATTTGAGCGGCTAAGGTGGTCTTATATAGGAACCAAATGAGAGACGAACTCATAAACCCTAAATCAAATGTACACGTGTCTACTAATTTGATCTGATGGGCCTGGCTCAGATTGATGTTGGGGGTATGGTTCGTTATGTGTACGCTGGGCTTGAATTTGACCCATTAGGCCCGAAGTTATTGATGTGGTTCTATTAACAACCCACTGTCAAACTAAGGACCCCTTTTCAAAAGATTTTTCACATTCAATTTTATCCTTATACTAAGATAAACCTTATTTTCTAATTTGATGTTTAGTTTTATTTTGATATGATTTAAATCGTTTGAAAAATAAAATTAGGAATAAGATAATTAATAATAATTGTTAAAAAACGAACACTATCAAATATAAGTTCATCAAAAGCTTCTCTCTCTAAATCTCTCTAAGAAAGTCTTGCGTATCAATCTTCAAATTCATTTTACTGACTTGGTTAATAAGTTATTATTTGCCCAAAAAATCACATTCAAGAGTTGCCATAGCTAATAACATCCTAATCATTTATAGCTTCGTCAGGCAATTAAACATAGCTTCATTAGCCATAGATACTGGTTCATTAATCTTACAAACCAATTTTAAACTATAAGAAATAATGGCTTCTTTTTATTCAAACACTCCTTAAATATATAAAAAAAATGTATTAATTTTGATTTGAAAGCAGTTTATAAAAATCCTAATAGATGCTTCCGAAGCAATATTTAAACCTCAAAAATAATCAATGACATTATGCAAATTTATATAAAACATTAATTTGCCATCCCTAGTTCAGTTAGCCTCCTCTATAGGAATATCTAATAAAACAAACATTATAAAAAGTTCTAAAGCATGAGAATAAGTTAAATTCATATTTTAAACAAAAAAAACAATAACCCCTAAGTCTATGAAACAATAATTTTGCATAAGGCTTAGGGATACTTGGGGGTGAAAACAAATCAAATATTAATTAGTTAGTAATTCATATTAATAATAAATCTAAATAGATTAATAACTGTAATTTCTTCTAACATACATGTTATAAGGATACTGTTGTGACACAATAATAGATATGATGAGGAGAAATCTATTGTACATGACACTGGATTAGGTTGTAGAAAGCTTACAAATATTTTTGACAAGCTATATGTCATATGACGTGATGAAGATTTTATATTATTTTGTGAATTATAGTCCATATTTGAAGTACTTGAGATGGCATTTTATAGTTTATACACTTATTCTTATATTTATTTATTGGGAAAATTGAGAAAATAGACAAAATTAGGGGGTCTCTTTGAAAAATAGACACATCTTGAAAAATTTTCATGCCATAAACACTTTCTCGACAAAAAGACTCAAATACCCTTTGAAAGTATACTTGGATATGGCACAACTCTTTTCAGGGATGAAATTGTTAAATTACAAACTATAGGGATGAAATTGTTAAATTACAAACTCTTTATAGCTATATATCACGCGAAGACACTCGACATAACTCGACACTCGACACTCGACACAACTCGACACTCGACATTATTTGCATCCGACACAACTCGACACTCGAAAATAATGTGTCGAGTCATGTCGAGTCGTGTCGAGTTATGTAATATCGAGTGTCGAGTTTTGTCGAGTGATGAAATGTCGGATTCTCAATAACACGAGACACGACACTCGAAACTACACATTTCACCACTAGACACTCGACATTTCATCAATAAAACTCGACACTCGACATTTCACCACTCGACACTCGACATTTTGTCACTCGACAAAACTCGACACTCGACATTTCACCACTCGACACTCGACATTTCGCTACTCGACAAAACTCGACACTCAATATTACATAACTCGACACGACTCGACATGACTCGATACGTTATTTTCGAGTGTCGAGTGCTTCTTCTTTATGATATAACACTGTCTTCTTCTTCCTGTTCTTCGTGATATAACACCTATTAACGTACAAAAATCACATTATAACACTCGATTTTCTTAAATAAGTTCACAAATCCTTTAGAAACTCAAATCTCGAATTCAAATTCTCTAGAAATTAAATCAAATCTGTAAGGATGGAAATGGGTTTCGGTCTTCCGAAGAGAGAGAAATAAGCCTTTGGGAAAAAATTGAATACATAAGGGTAATTTGATCTTTTTATCAAGAAAGTGTCTATGGTATGAAAATTTTTCAGGATGTGTCTATTTTTCAAAGAGACCCCATAATTTTGTCTATTTTCTCAATTTTCCCTTATTTATTTGTCCTTCTCTCTACTTGATTACAAATTAATATATGATTTTCTTTCTTAACAAATTGAGATATAATTTCTCTTTCCGTAGCTCAGTGGTCATAGCAAGCTTTTTTTTAAGGGACAAAATCACTACCACCTCCGTTAGATATTGTCAAGACAAGCCACGCCCGTTAGATGGATAGGAACACTTAGACCCCTCATTTTGGAAAACTTTCGAAATATTTTAACGGTGTTAGGGCAATTTGGTATTTGCACTTCCCTTTCTCCTTCCTCACCAACGCAAATATGTCGCTCTGCTCTCACTTGTTTCACGGCCAACCTTCGTAATCGCCACCAACCATAACCTTTTCTTATCAGACAAAACACATTCAAGGCCAAAAAAACAAAGACAACACCAGAGAAAAAAAACCTAGATAATAGAAAGAAAAAAAAAACCAGAAAACTCTACTGCAAGAGTAACCCACTGCTCATCGGCAAAACCAGAAAATCCAGATAATTCAAACAATCACAGCTTTGCAGCAGTCATTGGTCACGGTCACTGGTCACACACAGCCACCACCTTCTGGCACCAAATCGTAGATAGGGACCTCCCCTACAACTTTCCCTTCAATTCCCACCCTAAACAATTGTCAGGAAGCCTGAAAATTTACAAAAATCAGATCTGGCAACCCCACAACCACGCCTCCGCCGCCAGAGCGTCAGTCGCCACCACCCCTTCCAAAAGTCTCATCGGCCTCCATCTACCAAAACCCAACTAGCTTCACTCACTGTTAGCCACCGGAAAACCGAGAACCACCGCCAAAATCAAATCGGCTCCACCACCTCTACCACCCTTCCCCACTGCGCGGCTGCCATCACCGCCCCCTGGAACCACTTTTTCAGCGACCGTACATCAAATCCCAAGAAGCTTCATCGGATGTTCATCACCGTAGGACGACCGTTCGGTTTTTTGCAGGGATTTAGATGATGGATTGTCTCAGTTTCGTTCCTGGTTTAATTATGTTACGATGAGGATTTGGCAATGCGGGTGATTTTTTTTTTTTTCTTTTTGGGTCAAGTTAACATTATTTTCTCACTAATTGAGTCTCAATACGAAATCGAAATCCATAGCATCTATTGTTACCTAAGATCATCAGTAGGAACTAATTAGTAAGAATATGATTTTTTTTTATTTTAATTATGTAGATAATCAATGAAAAAGGATAATACTGTCTTTATACATAAAATTTATTTTCACTTTACTAATTCCATTATCGTCAGTTAAGTTTGGGGGTATAAGTGTTCCTATCCGTCTAACAGGGGTGGATCTGTTCCTCAGCATATCTCTAAGGGGTTGGAAGTATACCGTTTTCCCTTTTTTTTTTATAATCAAAGAAGTGTTCGTTTTTCTATTATTTTATTATTTTATTATTTTTTTACTTAATACTTGATATAATTTAATTTCATTAATTAAACAACTAATAGGATTAGATAGACGAAAAATTTAGTCTTATGTTTTTATATTCACTAGATAACTCTATTAAGATTTGATAGGATTAGAATCTATCACTTCAATTGTCACTTCAAAAAAGTGAACTTTCGAAAAAAACAAATTTTTTTTTTCTTTTGAGATCTGAATTAAACTATAGTTAAAATAGGTTTGAATATATAAATATAAAAGATATTTTCTTTTTTTAATGCCTAAATTAAAATATTTGAAAGCTAATACTTTTATATAAATATCATTATTGACATTATTTTCACTTACGATTTTATTTGATATCTTATAAATATTTGCAAGTATTTAATAATAATATTAGAAAAGTATTTCAACGTGACCAAATTTGTTATTTTAATTATTTTATACTTTACCATAAAATATAAATAAATTACATTATGAATTTGATTCATACAAATGTGTATATTTTGTGTAAAAATTATTATTATATTTTATATTTGATGTGTTTGTATAAAAATTATAATTATCTTTTATATTGAAAATTATAATTATCTTTTCTATCAAATGTATTTGTATAAAAATTTATATTAATTTTTTAATAATCTATGCAGTAATAAGTTAGGTTTCCATTTAATAATAAAAAAAATACTCAAAAGAACAAATATATAACAATGATAGAAAAAATAAAATATTATATAGACACAAGTGAGTCATAATTGACTTTTATAAGGTTATCTTTGAAAATTTAGGACAAATAGAGTATTCAGATATTTGTGTTAGATCAAATATAAAGTTTTTAGTTTTTTTCTGTACTGAGTAATTATCTGATAATTAGCCTTTAGTAAAAATAAATAAATAAATAAAGTAAAAGCATTTGGAAGTATAATAATAAGTAAAATTCAATCATCAAACGAGAAAACAAACATCGCATAAGTCTCAAATCTTTAATATCTAAGACTTAAGCGCTGAACACAAACAATCTCTAATAAAAAGTGTGAAACACAACATTTGAAGAGATTTGTTAAAAAAAAAAAGAGCAATAGTCTTAAGAGTAGTTTTAAATAAACCTAAAGGTAAATGATGGTTAGTAACATTAGTCTAAATTTATAAATTTAACATTATTAATTTTGCGATCCTTAGTAGAGTTTGGCGTCCTCTACAGTTAATCCCTATGTATGTCTGTGAAGCAGACAAAATTTCCTGTAGCTCAAGTATACTTGTGATAGACTTTGGAAAAATTCAAAAAATAACCCAAATTAAGGGACCCTTTGAAAAGTGATCCATTTCTTGAAAATTTTGATGCCATTATCTTTTTTACTATAAAATTATCTCAATACCCTTTCTTCGTTAAATAATGTAAACAGCATATTTTCTTCATTTCTTCTTCATTCTTGGCAAAATATTCTTTACACAACACTATTTTACACAACACATGGTATTTTATGTACGGTTTGTCATATATTTGTTGTCTAAAATACACGATATTAGATTATGAAAGATAAACTAAGTTATGTTGAAGTGATTCGAATAGTTTGATGTAAAAAACCTAGCATTTTTTTAGAAAAAAACTGAGTTATTTGATGAGGAAGATAACAACTCGATAATGTTTTTTGTCATTATCGAGTGTCGAGTACACTGTTGGATACCATCCGATAGTGGAAGAGAGGTGTCGGATATTGTCAGATTTACGTGATCAACAGAAATCGACACATGATGTTGAGCGTCAAGCACATAATCAGACAGAGAAACCAAGAATTGAGTGTTGAATCGCTTGTAACTAACACTCGACAACCTTTGTCATCTAGTTCCGGTTACATTTAATTTGACAATCGACATTTGTTCATCTAGGCTTATCGAGTGTCGAGCGCGAAACTAAACCAACACTTGTCATCGTCTACCTTCATCCATTGACTTCGAAACCACCATTTTTACACATTTCAAGATTCAAATAATTCATCAAGCACTCCAAAAATTATATATAACCATAAATAACTTCCAAAACACAATAAATCATCTACTTCTGTCATTGTCCACCTTTTTTTTTTTTGGGGTGCTGCCCCTGATCCCCTGGGAGGGGGGCCTTTTGCCCCTTTCCAACCCCCATGGTGACCTTATCGCAAAGGTCGATTCGCGTATACATCACCAAAGGGGCTTGGAGTAAGGAAGATTTGATGATGGATTTTCGTTATGGAGGAAAGGAAATGGAAATGAATTACTTGAATTGTTAGGGGTATAGAGGACATTTCTCACTCAAAAGGGTCATGAAATGAAAATATTTGGAGAGTAGGTCACTTAATTTAGGTCATTTTTTGAATTTTCCCTAGATCTTTCTTCTAGGTTTCACCTACCTATGTTTTAGGCATCAAATGGGTCAATCCAATCGAACCCGTTTGCAATTAGGTTCGAACAGATTGTACTTTATGTTACTGTAATGAAGATTGTTATTTGAGCCCCTATAAATCTCTCTTTAAGCCACGTATTTATCAAAAATAAAATTAGAAAAATGATTTAGGTAAAAATGACTAAACAGTACATATGTATTTAAATATATCTTATGTTGTAACATATATTTCATTTACTTTTTTTTCTTAAATCATAAATCTTTCTTTTCTATTTCAAGATCTATTTGAAACTGATGTTTTATATTTATATTATGATTTGAGATGAATTTAAACTTTTAGAATAAATAACAAAGAAAAGTAAGTTTAATTTTTTTTTGTTCAGTCGCTACAAACCAAAGATCTTTGATTTGCTCGGTTCAATGTAATTGATAATTTTTACATATTTAAATGAATTAAGATTATTAATCAATTGTAAATGATTAAAAATATTCAGCATATCAATTTAATGTAACAAAATAATACAAACTTGTGTCATTATTTATTTTTTTTTAATTTAACAATTTATAGAGGCAAGACAAAATCAAAATTTGAACTAGTGTATTTAACACATAATAGCAAAACCCTAGAAAATAATATAGTTTTATACACTTACCTTACCAATAATAATAATAATTGATAGTCAATAAGAAAATAAATAGAAGATAATAAATAAAAAAAACTTCTGATTTTTGGATAAGAAGAAAACGAAATTATTGACAGCATTGATATGTGTTTTAGATAAAAAGATGAGTCTTTTTTTATTTATGAAAAATCAATTATAAGAAATATATATATATATATATATATATATATATATATAAGAAAGGATATTCTTGATATTATATAAAATGTACTTATAAAATATAATTTTTAAATATATATAAAATAAAATGGGACGTAGAGAGAGATTTAAAAGGTTTAAATAACAATATCTTACTATAATTTAATTGACAACGATAACTGGACATGCTCAACCCGACCTAAGCCCAATTATAATCGGGTTATTTAGTAGCAGTACAGACTTCATGTGTATATATATAATCAGCTGAGCCGACATTATTGTTGATTGGCTGCATTTCAATTCTATCCTTTCCTTAACTTTATCACCAAGGTGAGGTCCAACTTTGACATGGATCTGGACTTGACTTGCGCTGCATCAAACCCTAATTACGCTTGGTCTGAAATTTTGATACTTTTGATTGGACTAACACTAACTCCACCCTTTGTTTCATCTCTCGCTTTCCGCAAAAAGCTTCTTCAAAACCTTAATTTTGATAACCCTTTATATATCCTTGTCCAATAATATATACGTCCTTTCATACCATTTGGTTCAAGCCAACATAGAAAACATTATTCATCATCATTGTTGTTTCAAAAATAACTTCCAAGATTGCTTGAAGGATACTAATCCAGTAGTACACAACACGATATATAGCATAGAAATCATAAGCAATTCGATCTTTCAGTTCTAAAGTGACTAGAGAAATTTCACAGAAACCATGATATGATGGTATAAATACAAAATCCGAGCAAGAGAAGAAACGGATCAGATAGCTCTTGCTTGAAAAGAATTTAGCATCTACTTTCTATCCTAAGTTGTTGATGAGAAGAAGTAGTAGTAGCAGTAGTAGTAGTAGTGGCTCCGCGTCCATCTCCAGCAAGTGCTTTTCGAGCCAAAGCGATTTTATTAGGAACTAACAACGCCTCAAAAGCGGAACAATCAATCCAATCCTTAAGCAGCTCCTCCTGACCCCATTTATCTGGTATCAAGACACGACCTGCCACCTCTTCTCTATGTCTCTTCAGTCTCTCACGTCCACCATCCACCTTCTGTGATGACACTACTACTTGATGATGATCAAACCCATT
Organism: Boswellia sacra; assembly: GCA_013180625.2. NCBI lineage: Eukaryota > Viridiplantae > Streptophyta > Magnoliopsida > Sapindales > Burseraceae > Boswellia > Boswellia sacra. The sequence continues at coordinate 707,836 of SNVD02015105.1, read as the reverse complement.
AGCTTGATCTTTCCCATGCTCGCCAGGAGGCACAACCGAGCCATGCAACACCATATTTTGAGGAGCTTGTGATGATAGCTTCACTGAATATTCACACCCCTTTGCAACTCCCGGCTTGCTTGTCTTTATCCTGCGTGAAAAGTTCCTGGAATGCATCATGTTGCTGTGCTCTTCTTTAGGAACTGACAACTGGGTAGTAGTAGAATCAGCAGAAGTAGTATCACTGCTCTTCATCGCAGCACTGCAACAAGCGAAGCCCACCAGGAGAGCGATGATAGCCAAGCAAGACAGGAAGGGGTTTGTGAGGCCGAGTTGTGTGGAGGATTTTATAATATTGAGTGGGCAAAAGGAGAGGAATGAATGATATGAGGAGAACGGAGGAGAAGAATGGGTGGGAGGTTGAATGACACGTCAAGTATTTTGTTTTCTATGGCTATTGATGGGCCTACGTTGCGGGCTTGCCGGTTGCCACTAGGTTCAAAATTTGTGTGGCTTAGTGCTTGTATGGGTCAGATTTTAGAAATAGAAAAATTTTTTGACGAGGAGTTGAGAGGTGGAGATGAGTTTAGTGAAATAAATAAGCGCGTGATTTTTGGGGAGGGTTTATGTGACCAATAGGGTTGGTGGATCTGATTTGGAGGGCTTTCAGTTGAGGTGGAAAAGTGAGCACACTGAATTTGATTTGATTTCAGGGTTGCCAAGATGTGGACAAACTGCAATACAGTGAGAGATATTTCTTTGGAGAGTGTGTTTGATTTGAGTGGTATTTGTAGTTTCGCATTGACACATTCTAGCACGCCTAGGCCTAGTCGATGTTGGTCCATGAACAAGGAATGAAAGGGTTGTACCCGACCCAAACTACCCGGGCCCTTCATTTATTAATATTTTATCATAGTCATTTTTGTTATATTATTATTTTTCTTTAAAGAATAATAAAAAAAAGTAGATCAAAACTAAGAACAGGTTGCAAAAATAGATCAAGCAATTTCTAATTTGCATACTATAACTCTATTAGATACCTTGTTTGACAATAAATGCATTTGACAATATCCAATGTCAAATGTCTAGTATCAAGTAGGTTATAATATACAGATTTTCATTAACTGATTAATTTATTAAAAATAAAAAAAACCTCTTATTTGGGTATTTTTGTTATTATCTTGATTTTTTTTTGGAAATTCCACTCTTATTTTACTAATATTGTTATTGTTATTATTTCAAATATAAAAACAATTAACCTGTTAAAATTCATTTCATGAAAGTAAATATGTCAAAAATGTTGTTTTCGTAATGTTTCCATAATCATTATGCCGTATGACGTTTAACAGTTGTCACACATGACTATAGCTAGCATTTCTTTGTTTTTGGGGCCCTTTCTTAGACTATTCAGTTTAGTTTTTGGCCTCATGCCTCCTTGATGAACCACAGAAACATGCCGCTTTGGCATGCAACAGTGAATATGGCAATCAGGTTGGATTCTACGTCAAGCTATTTTTCGATCTCAGAGAAATAACCAATTTGTTCAACAATTATGTGGTACTTCACTTATCAACTGTTAATTAGTCAAGAAATTGCAGAATACAGATGGATTTCATTGGATACTGTTTCCTACTTGGATAAAGTTTGACACATGATCAACAAAGAAAAGAAAAAAAAAATGAAGAGGAGAAATAGATATGTACATTTCAAGAAAAGAATGTTAAGCTCTTGGATGGTAAGAGCGCCCCTTAAAAACTCTGGGATCTCTACTGAACTGCTATCACCATAAGACAAACGCCTATCAAGTCCAAGGGATACACTGCCATGTGAAACCCAAGCTCCCTGCATTTTTTCAGATCAGAAGGGTGTATAAACAAAATTAATATTTCAACTACGACAGGGTGCTTCTGAGAAGACTTACCTTACGGTCTTTCCCTTTACTGTCATCTTTATTCTTGAATCCAGTGGCAATCAGGGTTATGCTAACCTGACAAACAAAAGATGTGCCTTTAAAGCAGCACATCGACTTGGATTGTATGCCCAAATGAGCATATTTATCTCTCACAACTTTCAGCACTCTTCGCAGGACTACATGTATCAAATGATGATGCTAAGCATGACAGAATGACGTCGACAAAGAAATAAATAAGCTTCATGAAGTAAATGCAAAGTTTACAAAAAGCAAGCTGGTCTCATGTAGAGGCCTTCAGTGTTGATAATCACAGCATGATTAATCACTGATCCATCTAGAATCATATTGTGTTCCCGGTAAGTTGGGAAGATCAGAAATTTACATATCAGTTAACCTGATCTTATCCAATGATTTCTAAATCCGACGCTAAACTTTTCATCAATAACCAACTCAGGGTGAATTGATTGAATTCAGACAATTTTATAGGTTCACTAGTCTCCATTTTCATAGCACTGAATTCTGCTCTCGAAGTTTTTGTCTAGTTCAATATTACAAGTACAATCATAAGTGATGATGCTTGTGTTATATCTAGCCTTCTCCAACTTACTTGATTATTGAGTGATTGGTCTATCACTGCTCCAAATATCAAATTTGCACTGGGATCTACAAGGTCATATGTAACCTCTGCTGCAGAATTCACCTGCCAGAAATTTGACATGTGAATGGAAAGTCACAGCAAACTATCATGTGAATTCAAGAAAGATCGTGTGAAAAATATTGCACCCAGTAAACATTTGAGTTATCTGAGGATAATCTGAGAGCAACTATAGCCACATATACTTCGGAATGTAGAACAAATGCTGCACCTTGATGAGCATATGGTATGAAGATATGCCAGATACAGCTATCGGTTAATTATGCATTCAACATGCATGTTCAACAAAGGAGGAACATAGTCTTGTTTGCTGTAAGTTACTTAGACAATGTACTCTTTTTTGCATCTAGTGTGAATGTAATTCATATGTCTAACATGCTACACTGCACATGTACTTCATTTTGGCTAAGTGTATGGAAAGGAAAAATAGGGAAATAGGGAAACAAAAGAGAGATTATTCAGCGATGCCTCTGCATCCTAAGTTTGGAAATTGAGACAAATCCAAACACATCAAAGCAGACCTGCACCTAGCAGTTCACTTAATGCCCTCCATCTCCCTTTTCCCACAACTTTTCCCTCCCAATATAAGAATGTTATTTGCTGTGGTATGCTTACATGACATGATAACAAGAAACTACCAGAGTCTAGCTTGGCCTTTAATGTCATGCATTTCATCAGTGGTATTACTTGAATCTGAATTGTTGAAACTCATGGACCATGGCCCCAGCAACAAGAAATAAACTTGAAATCCCACAGCCAAAAGTAAAACAAAAGAATTTATGCAACATTTAGATACAATACAAGCCTTGTTTTAAACCAGAATAATTATGAAAGGCCCATCTCAAATAGAGTTAAATCAGTTCCACCAGTGATGTTCCAAACAATCCCAGTCGCTCTTTCAATACCAATATCTAACAAAGGTGATTGGATGGCATTCAATGCAGCATCTCTTGCCCTTGTCTTACCTGAAAATCAATAAAAGTTGATAATATGTCAATATCTTAAGTTTAAGCGACTAAGAAAGAATTATACCAGCAGAGAGTTGTAACTTTTAATGTACTCTTGTTCTTTTATAGTTTTTAAAGTTTATTTTGTACTAATATTTCTGTTGCACTAATAAAAATTTGGTCAGTCTGAAACAACAAAAATATTGGCAATCAAGCTCACCAGATGCAGTTCCTATTCCCATAAGGGAAGAACCTGCATCCTTCATAATAGCTCGAAATGTCAGCAAAATCAACATTTACTAGACCTGGAACCCGCAATGAACAAAAGCCACCACAATTAAAGAAAGGATAGATAAAATGCTGAATTGACCGGCCAAGAACCTAATTGAAAGAAGTATAGATGAATGCAAGGTAAAAAAATCTCATAGATTGACATTGTGAGATCATGGCAGCATATCGAAACATAATATGGTCTCACAACCCAAGATTTGTAATCTCAAAGAACAAGCATGACCAGAAAATATAACTTCCCTTTAGTTATTGCAAAAAGGTGATTGGTTGTGTTCAAGTAAGCTCACTAGTTTGTTATATATTAATATATAATGAAGCACTGCTGGTAAAACCATCCAATCGCAAACAATATATTTGCTTATATCTGTAATTGTTTACCCACAACTCCAAGAAATATAAATATCCATCTGAATATAAGGTAAGTACATCAAAATCAAGTGAAGTCAAATTTTATATCCAATGGGACAATATGATCAGATCTATTCTAACAACAAAAGAAAAAACAAAAAATTCCAATATAACCATGTCACAGAAAAATGATGTCATTTGGTCCTACAATGACCTTAAACACTAGAATTACTCATTCAAACAAAGCCCGTGGTAGGTATGAGGACTATGAGGCAGAGGATAAAGGCACGAACATAACATACCTCGGAACTAAAACTAACTTCCAGATTTGACTCTAAAGTCTAAAGAATTACAAGTTACTAATACATTTTTGACTAATCCTTTTGGCTTTCCATACCGTAATAATATCAGAGATAACACGAACACCGTGACGAAGTGTATCATCAGCCAAATTAAATGCCTCTGTTACTGTAGTGGACTGTGAAACTGCCGCCAACAATTTGTCATTAGGAATAACAATCAGTGTGTCAACATTATTTCTCAGGGCTGAAATTCCTTCCTGAGCTTGAATAGCACATCTGCGCTCCTCAAAAGAGAATGGAACTGTAGCAATACCAACAGTCAGGATACCCATGGACTTTGCAATGTTTGCAACTACAGAAGCTGCACCAGTGCCAGTTCCTCCAACCATCCCAGCCTACAGAATTAATTTCATAGGAAGATAATGCATCACAACCAAATAATGTATCGACTACCCCAAAGATAATACATTGTAATTGAAGACCTTAAAAACTATACATAGAGTTAAAAAATCACAAAGGAAGTTTGATTCACATAGATGGGGGATTTTGCCCCTTTAGAATGGAATTAATTGAAGGTAAAATAAAAATAGATCCACCCACTAATAAAAAATTAAAGATGAAATTAAATAATAAATAATAAGAAATAGAACAAAATGAATTCAATCTTATTGTCTTGCTCTATGGTCGTAGAAACCACAGGTTATGAGTACTGGTCAAAAAGATTTAATATTTAGGAGACTTCAAGTTATTGTAGCAAATCTTTCTAACAATTTAACACAAGAAAATGAAACTCGAACTTACTGTCACAAAGACCATGTCTGCACCATAAATTGCCTCTTCTATTGCCGCCTTGCTCTCATTGGCAGCATTCACACCGATATCTGGGTTCCCACCAGCACCAAGACCCCTTGTTAACTTCCCCCCAATTTGTAAACGGTTCTCAGGGAACACATCTGACATCTTTACCGTCCAGAACTCCACACCCTTCATTGAGCTCTGGACCATTCTATTAACAGCATTAGACCCACCACCAACTTTGATCTTTCAAGCTCTCTTTGACACTTGGTTTGGATTCGTCCTTCATCAGATGAGTAACTTTGTCATTCTCATTACCTCTAAGCATTGAAACTTCAGGGTGCAGATCCAAAAAAGGGTCTTTGCTTTTATTACGGCCAGCCTTGTGAGAATTGACAGAACATTGATACTGCAGAAATTTCCTATCACTTCTTGTTAGGAGATCGAACACTCCTACCGCAGCTCAAATAAAAGACAAGAAACAAATTGTTATGTTAGAAATAACAATTTGGGTGGCACTGCCCTCCACAATAAATAAAATAGACAACTTGGGCGGCTCAGCCTTACCACAGTAAATAAATTAAAGGCAATTAAAGAAAATAAAGACACAAATATTTAACGTGGTAAAACCCTCAATTTGAGGGAAACCTCCACGGGACAAGACCGAAAATATTTTACTATAAAGAAAAATATTACAATCTCTCTCACAATTAAAATGGAGGAGATTACAAGGGAGGAAGAAGAGAAAAGCTTAATACAGAAGCTTGGTACAATTTTTAAGGGGAGGAGGAAGGCTTTATTATATAGCCTTAGCCTCCCCCTTGAATTTGGTTTCCCACCGATGTGGGATTGGGTGAAAGGCAAAATGCCTTCACCCACTCACATTCTCCCACTTGAAGGCATTTTTCCTTTCAGTCTTGTCTCTATACATGCTGCTCACGTCTCTAACAGGCCACAAGACGTCCTACACCAGATGAACTTGTCAGCATTGATTGGTTTGGTTAATGCATCTGCTATGTTGTCCTTCGTGTGGATTTTCTGCATATCCACTATTCCGTCTTCTACTACTTCTCGTACATAATGATATTGAACTCCTATGTGCTTCGTTCTTGAATGAAAGGCTGGATTCCTTGCAATATGCAAGGCACTCTGACTGTCACAAAATAAAGAAATCTTCTCTTGTTTGTGCCCGAGTTCCTCCAATAACCTTTTGATCCAAACAGCTTCCTTGCAAGCTTGTGTAGCTGCCATATACTCTGCTTCTGTTGTAGATAGAGCCACAACAGTTTGAAGTTTGGATACCCAGCTCACAGCACCTCCTGCAAGTGTAAACACATAGCCTGTAGTAGACTTCCTTTTGTCAATATCTCCTGCAAAATCTGAATCAACATAGCCATTGACAATGAACTCTGATCCCCCATAGCATAGTGCAGCATCAGAGGTTCCTTTGATGTATCTAAGGATCCTCTTAACAGAATTCCAATGCTCTCTCCCTGGATTAGCCATGAATCTACTGACCGCTCCCACTGCTTGTGCAATGTCTGGTCTTGTACAAATCATAGCATACATTAGGCTCCCTACTGCTGATGCATACGGTACTCGAGACATTTCCATCCTCTCCGCTTCATTGCTAGGACTCATACTTGAGGATAATTTATGATTAACAGGAAATGGGGTAGAAATTGGCTTACAATCTTGCATGTTGAAGCGACGCAAGATTTTCTTCAAGTAGTTCTTTTGAGATAGCCAAATCTTCCTGTTTTTTCTGTCTCGGTGAATTTGCATCCCTAGAATCTTGTTTGCCGGTCCTAAATCCTTCATTTCAAAACCCCTAGCCAATTGTGCCTTTAATTCTTGGACCTGATCTTTGTTGGTGCCTGTTACCAACATATCGTCCACGTACAACAGCAAAATGATAAAGTCTTCCTCAAACCTCTTGTAATAAGTACAATGATCTGAACTGAGTCTGTTGTACCCAAGGCTGATGATGAATGAATCAAATCTCTTGTACCAACACCTTGGCGCCTGTTTTAAGCCGTACAGAGATTTGGTCAACCTGCAAACCAAGTTTTCTTTTCCTTCTTTAACAAAACCTTCCGGTTGGAGCATATAAATTTCTTCTTCAAGTTCTCCATGAAGAAATGCAGTTTTTACATCTAACTGCTCTAAGTGTAAGTCAAAAGTAGCACACATAGCCAAGACTACTCGAATTGTTGTAAGTCTTACCACAGGAGAGAATATCTCATTGAAATCAACTCCTTCTTTCTGAGCATATCCTTTGACCACCAGTCTAGCACGATACCGCTCCACTTGATCATTCCCATCACGTTTGATCTTGTAGACCCATTTGTTTCCGATGGCTTTTCTTCCATGTGGTAGTGGCACAAGATCCCATGTCTTGTTTTTGTCTAAAGCTTCCATCTCTTCATGCATTGCTGTCATCCATAGAGATGCATCAGAACTTTTTATAGCCTCCTGAAAGGTGGAAGGCTCCCCATCTTCTGTTAGGAGACAGTATGCAACATTGCTCGCCATCACATATTCTGAGTGCCAAGAAGGTTCCCTTCTTTCTCGAGTTGATCGACGGACTTCAGGTGCTTCAGACTCGACTGGTTCTTGATCATCGTGTTCTGGTATTGCTTCAGAAGAAACTGTTTCTTCCTGTATTGATACAGTCTCAACATTTTTCTTCGTGCTATCACTTTCTTCACATTTAAACATGTCTTCTATAAAGACAACATCCCTGCTGATGACAATCTTATGGGCAGTAGGATCCCATAAGCGATACCCCTTTACTCCATCAGCATATCCCAAGAAGATACATTTCCTGGATTTTGGATCCAGCTTCGTTCTTTCTTGGTCATGATACATCACATAAGCAGGACATCCGAAAATATGAAGGGAGGAATAATCAGTTGGCTTACCGGTCCACATCTCCATAGGTGTCTTCATCTCAATTGCTGTTGATGGAGACCTATTTATCAAGTAACAGGCTGTAGTGGCTGCTTCTGCCCAAAATGTCTTGGGTAGACCTGCAGTCCTTAGTAATGCTCTCATTTTTTCTGCGAGAGTTCTATTCGTCCGCTCTGCCACTCCATTTTGTTGTGGTGTGTAAGCAACTGTCTTCTGCCGTTTCACACCTTCTTTACTACAAAATGTGTCAAACTCCTTGTTGCAGAATTCTCTCCCATTATCTGTCCTCAAACACTTGATCCTTTTTCCGGATTCAAGTTCCACTTGTGCTTTGAAGGCTTTGAATACAGGAAATACATCTGACTTTTTCTTGATGACATATACCCAACATCTCCTAGAATAATCATCCACAAACAATAAAAAATAGTTTGCTCCTCCTAGGGACGTAACCGGTGATTCCCAAACATCAGAATGAATCAAGTCTAGAATGTTTTTACTCCTAGCAATAGATCTGCTAAAACTCAGTCTACTCTGCTTGCTAATAACACAATGCTCACAGAATGGTAAACTTACAGTTTTGATTCCAGGAAGCAGTTTTCGATCAGAGAGAATCTTCAAACCCTTTTCGGACATATGGCCAAGTCTTCGATGCCATATCATAGACAATTCTTCTCCAGAACTAGCAACCGCTGTTTCTGCCTCCTGAACCGTTTCTCCATGGAGCATGTATAGGTTAGCAGCAATCTTTTCTGCCTTCATCACCACAAGTGCGCCTCTGACAACCTTCATGATCCCATTTTTCGTATGGAACTCACATCCGAGGTCATCCAACTGTCCCATCGATAGCAAATTTTTCTTCAAGCCAGTCACATGTCGTACATCTTGGATAGTGCGAATCGTATCATCAAACATTTTTACTTTGATGGTTCCAATACCAGCGATTTTTAAGGCATGATCATCACCCATGTACACAGACCCTTCTGAGATAGGTTTATATTGATAGAACCAATCTCTTCTAGAAGTCATATGCCATGTTGCTGCTGAATCAATTAACCATATATCAGCAAACCTTTTTCTGCCTTCCACAACTGTTGTTGCCTCGCTGCACAAGATTTCGCCATTCCCTGAAGTACTTGCTACACAACCCTGAGATCCTGACGACTCAGATTCTTTTCCTTTGCTGTTTCCCTCTCCATTCTTCTTAAGATGCCAACACTCGTTTTTCACGTGCCCTTGCTTTCCACAATGGTAGCATTTAATAAACTTCCTTCCTTTAGACTTTCCCCTGTTCTGATTGTGACTCCCACTGGAACCACGTTCCCTTGATCTCCCTCTGTTGGCGGATAAAGCCTCTGCATGTTGAGAAGTCATTATTCTGTCTTCCTTGTTTTTACGTCTGCTTTCTTCTTCTAAGACAGCAGCCGCAACATCATTAAAGACTAGAGATGACTTCATTGAACCATTTGCCAAGTTGAGGATGAGATTATCATATGAATCAGGTAGACTCTGAAGTAGAAGCTCAGCACGTTCCTTCTCTTCTATGTTATGCTCCATGGTTGAGAGTTGAGAGAATAACGTCTTCAAAGTGTTGATATGTTCAGTCACCGGAGTGGTTTCTGACATACGAAGAGTGTACAGCTTCCTTTTCAAGAAAATTTTGTTGTGTAGAGATTTGGCTTCATACAAGCTTGTCAAAGTATCCCAAATCTCCTTTGCAGAGTTTAATTCTTGAATACTTGACAGCACTTCATCTGCAACTGCTAGATGTAGACTTGCCATCGCATCACCATCTATCTTCTCCCATTTATTTTCATCTTGCATATTTTCCGGTCTTCCATCAATTGCTTCAAGGCAATTTTCTTTTCTCAAGATAGCCTTTATTTTAATTTTCCATAGCCCAAAGTTGTTTCCATCGAACTTCTCTATCTTGAATTTGGCTGCCATTTGTCTTGTAGTGAACAGTACCGTATATGTGAACAGTACCCTTGAATAGTATCGTATACGTGAACAGTAACAGTATCCGTATACGTACACCACTGCTAAACAGTAACCAAGAATAGTAGTAAGTGCCGGTACAATTTAATATACACCAGGAAAGCTTCCAGGAAACACTGGAGGGGTCACAAGCGGTCCCACTTAAAATCCAGTCTCCTTAGACTCTTATCGTCTTTTTGACAAAGCTTTCCTAGACATGTATATAACCATACAAGTAACCACTCACTGTCCTAACCCTTGGCTCTGCCTTCGCAACCTTGCTCTGATACCACTGTTAGGAGATTGAACACTCCTACCGCAGCTCAAATAAAAGACAAGAAACAAATTGTTATGTTAGAAATAACAATTTGGGTGGCACTGCCCTCCACAATAAATAAAATAGACAACTTGGGCGGCTCAGCCTTACCACAGTAAATAAATTAAAGGCAATTAAAGAAAATAAAGACACAAATATTTAACGTGGTAAAACCCTCAATTTGAGGGAAACCTCCACGGGACAAGACCGAAAAATATTTTACTATAAAGAAAAATATTACAATCTCTCTCACAATTAAAATGGAGGAGATTACAAGGGAGGAAGAAGAGAAAAGCTTAATACAGAAGCTTGGTACAATTTTTAAGGGGAGGAGGAAGGCTTTATTATATAGCCTTAGCCTCCCCCTTGAATTTGGTTTCCCACCGATGTGGGATTGGGTGAAAGGCAAAATGCCTTCACCCACTCACACTTCTCTGGCAAGCAACCCATAAATCACTTCTATTATTAAAAACCCTAAAAGAAGAAGCTCCACTTATTTGGGTCTCCTTTGGTACCCTCCACCTTGAAGAGGGCAATGCCCCAACTGAAATTCAAGTACCAGATGGAGCACAAAAAGTAGATATCGAGCTTGCCATAATTAGCAGGGTGGTAAAACTAAACTGTTAGATATTTACAATTTAGTGGCAGGGGAGTAGCTTAACAAGCAAGAAACACAAGACATCATTCTTCCTGTACCTGGTCATACACAACCCAAAACAATCAAAGATTGTAGGGTTTCTATGGACAGCACAAAACTCCACATTGGTATGATATTGTCCACTTTGGGCCTAAGCCCTCATGGATTTGTTTTTGGATTCTACCCAAAAGGCCTCATACCAATGGAATACTTGTCCACACTTATATGCCCATGATCTTCCCCATGTCTAGCCAATGTGGGACTTTGGTTGCACACCCAACAATCCCCCCCTCAAACAAAGGACCATACTATTTTGTATTTTTTTTTTTCCCGAGCCTCCCCACAAATGATCATTCATTTGTATGCTTCATCGAGGCCTTTGTCTACCTCGAAAGCCATCCGTAAGCCATCCGCCTTGCTTCATCGAGGCTGCCTTCTTACCTCGAGAGCTCAACCACGGATCCGGGGGCTCACCACCTTTTGTTTGGGTCTGAGAATTTTCATCACATAATCTCCTGGCTAAGTCTGGGCCTGGGCTCTGATACCACTTGTAGGGTTTCTATGGACAGCACAAAACTCCACATTGGTATGATATTGTCCACTTTGGGCCTAAGCCCTCATGGATTTGTTTTTGGATTCTACCCAAAAGGCCTCATACCAATGGAATACTTGTCCACACTTATATGCCCATGATCTTCCCCATGTCTAGCCAATGTGGGACTTTGGTTGCACACCCAACAAAGATTACACAAAAATGTTCACCCTATATTGTCAAAAACAATTACACACAATTCAATACATCAAAGAACAAAAATGAAAAACAAAAGAACAAGCAATCAGTAAACAACAGTGGCTTCTTCAAAACTTACCCCATTTGACATCAAAGATTTTAGTCCAGATAAACAATAAACAACATACAGTCTCTTAGATATGCTCACGACAAGAACTTGAAAGAACAAAAGGGGACCTTGAAACAACACAAGATATTAATGAACACATGTAACCATCATACACGCTTGTATGCATAGAAAAGGACCAAAACAAGACAAAGCAGAAAAGGACATATGGGAACCCCTAAAATAAACAAACCCATTAGCCAGAAAGCCTCAAAATCACAACTTGGAAGCATTAAAAAAAAAAAAAAAACACTTTTTATAGAAAACAAGTAAACAACATCTGGGTTTCAAAGTGAAGTACCTAAGAGTCCAAGAAAACAGCAGAAAATGATTCCAAGTCCAAGCAGTTTGGAAAAGTTAAAAAAGAAGATAAACTCAGTTGAAAAAGTCGTTATAGTGGTGAAGTGAGCGTGAGTTAATGAAAGAAAAGCTAGAGTTGAAGTTTATTTCCGAGTTTCTCAAAGTCTGAACCGAAAATTTTGAGAAAATCATGCTGCAACTGGGCCCTCTGGTCTAGCTGTAGAAGTGTACTTAACTTGTTGGTGATGTTGAGGAGACTTGCGAGCCTACTTAGTTATGAGTCTACAAGTACGACATTTGGTTGGGCACCACCCCTCTGACTCTTACACTAATATTTTGGCCATATTTTTAAGGTTTCTTTTTTTAGTTATAATTATTTTACGAAGAGAGATCTCATTTAACTCGTAATTCCCTTATTGAATGCTACTGCCGGCGAGGACTTGCGAGAAGGGCAGGGCAAGATCGGTGCGCGATAGATACCGTAGAATATTATTTTATTATATTATATTAAATAGTATAATATATATATTTGATATTAATTTAAAATAATATTAATTAATATAAAGTATAATTATTATATGTATCAATATTGTGTTAAATTATGCAGAGTTAATCCATGATATTAGCATTATATTGTATAACATTAATCAAAATGTCAGAATTATCTATATAAAATTATATATATCCAATAATACCCTTTAATTTTTTAAATTTTTAAAATAAATAAAGATGAATTTACTATATAAATCATAAAATCAAATTTATTTTCTAAAAATAAAAAAAAGATGAATAGAGTCACCGCTCCTATTAGGTGACACCTGAGGTCTACTGCCCTATTAGATCAATTGATACTTAGTATGACACTATAAACTCGAATCGTCTGATAGGCTCAGTGGGGGCATTGAACTCCAAGTAGTTTTTTTAACAATTAACGATTGTTCAATAAATTTTTAAATAACTAATTTTATAAATAAACTAAAAATATATGTATACTTTGTATATCTTTTTTGAAAAAAAATTTTACTTTTTTTTGTACAAATTAATATAATAGATAAGTTCACCAAACACTATGTAATTTTAACATAATATTATTTTTGGTACTATACAACATAATGCTATATAATATAATACTATACTATATCATACAATGTCGCGTACCAAACATGCCCGCAAGCTCTTCCACTGTTTGAATTGTTTTTTCTAATTCCTTTATTAGTTGTTAATAATTTGTAATTTTTTTGGCTGAATTTTTGTGGAGAGACTGAGTCACTCCACCATGAACAATTGATGGAAACACTTTTTTTTTTTTGACTTTTTGATAAAGCAAAAGTTGATATAATTTTGTTTTGAATTTGTTTGTTAATGATCTAATATGTAATATTAAAGATGGTAAACTTCTATAAGGCCATACAACGTAAATTGCAAATCCTTTTTTCTCGACCAAACGCATAAAGATTTTTAAGGCTTCCTTACATCTTGTTATTGAGTCATTTGGTACCTTTTCCAAATCTTAGTCCAATGTGAGATTTTTCCTTTCTCAAATATGAAGTAAAGATGCCATGGAACCTTAAGGCATATCTGTAAAATTTTTTGCTATTATTGCATTAGATGATATGCTGGAAATTCTGATGAGAAAAGGAGCTTCAAAAAATGAAGATGATATCGTAAAACCATAAAGAGAAGAGTTTCAAAGCAGCAAACAATTGCACACAAAATTAGCAAAACAAAAATCAAAAACCTCAGGAGTCAAATTCTCTAACATAAGAACAGGATGACAACAGATTGCTGTTATTCACGCATATCCCTATGTACATTTGTTAAGCATTTACCTTGTTCTGAACTCATTTAATCTTCTCAGAAAAGTTAATATACATACAGGTATTTGGTGCATACAGGACTACTGCATGATTGTTAAAAGGAGCGAGTCTCAACTTCATAGTAACAGCAAGATTATCTGTCAAAGACAGAAACAATTGCCAACATCGAATCCTGCATTAATTTTCGATTTCCCTGATGAAATATCAAAATTGAAGAGCAGTTCTCTGTGGATCCCTCCCCGTCCATTTTGTGGCATTGGACTGAGAGGGGATGATCTGAAGATCGAACATCGCCAACAAAATCCATAGCCTTCTTATTCACTCTTCACAGCACGGTAAATGTGACCAACAAATATCAAAGAAGCACGAAAACTGATTGTACCAAAAATCAAAAAGAAAGCATAGCACATGAGAGCGTTATAGCCAAGAAAAAAAGACAGCTGCATAAAACCGCTCATATTTGACCTGACATAGAAATAGATGCAATAGGCAAACATGAAAATGGCAGTCGATCCCCCACAAAAGACAGATCTGCATCAGAGAGACAAAAGAAAGTGATCAAAATATGCTGCGATGTGATGCAAAGCAGAAAGAGAATCTAATTCTTTTCATCAAAGAAGGAAAGTTACTAGTTTTTGGTTTTATTATTAAAACCCCTGTAAGAATCAGCTTTCTTGAAAATACCGATAACAATATATATAGGCCAGCCCACCGTTACCAAGGAAAATCTCTGACGTGATTATGTAAATACTACAAAAAACAGTTACGACAAATCCATGATAACACAACAATCATGAAAATTTGCTATTTTCTGTTCAATTATAAACATCTACTAAAAATCATTTACCATCAATCAACCAGCACTTTCATGAAAAAATTGAATGGCAAATGTTTCTATAACTCATGGTGAGATAAAAATTTTTTACTTATAATGCCAGGTAGGTTATTCATTCGCTTATCATGTGAAGTCTATTTCCACAACAGTCATGATACACAAGCCTCAAGAAACTTTTAAAATTATTTCCGTTATATAATACCTAATTATTTTCAAGTTTGTCAATTTGTTAAAGATTAATTATAAGAAATCACATTTTCACTTGGCATTTCATCTACAGGAAATCAAATCTTGTTCCTAAAAAAATCCGCAATTCATCCAATTAAGAATTCCACGATTGTAAATTACATTCTCATCTCTGACAAAGATTCACGATCACTGAAAATATGCTAGAGAAACATCTTGGACAGAAAAGCATTCATTACCAATGTAGTGTCCAGGTGTATGTAAGACACATACACCTAAACTTCAAAGAAAGAACATACCTCCACCACCATTTGTGGTTCTCCACAGAGAGTTGAATATACGTTAAACCAATGCTCAAAATAGCAGTAAGCAAGATGAGGACGATGAACATGACAAACAAAATGCCCGGAAGAGTACATATTTTATAGCCCCACAGGCTTGCATACAAATGGTGCAACTCAAGTGCGATTGCACTAAAAGATAAGAGACCTCCAATAAACATTTGACAAGGTGTTTTCTGATACCAAGTCATTGGTGGAATCTCTCTAGGGTATCTTTTAGTAGCACATGGTGCTTGAAATTCAGACCTCAACCGGTAACCAATTACTCCTCCCAAGGCAAGCAGTGGGACGGCAAGAAATGTGTAGATGAAAAGGATCACTAGAATGGTGCTAAAGGGAAGTGCAGCTGTAGCCCCATAAGATACAGCAACTGCGTTAAGGATGAACACCGTCACAAACACTGGACCCAGATACAGGATCCCAGCCAGTAGAACACTCCTTTCCTGGAAATTTAAATCGCTTATATTACCATATAAGGGAAAAAGGTTAAAATGTATCATGGACATAACATACAACACTCAGAGAATGAAGATATATGATTACGATTACCCATCCAGTATTGGAAAACTGATTGTGAAAAGAAGCAGCAGTGTACCCAGCAACCACAGATGTCAGAGTATATATAAGGACAAGAGAAGTGTACAGCTGTCCATGACTGTAGGGATAAAGGACACCCAGAAATGCTTGTGCAAACAATAAAAAGACCCTAAAGAAAAAAAAAATCAATTATTGGATTAACAAGTTAAAAATTGATGCTTGTAAAGTTTAACATAAAAGAAACCCATTCCGAATCATACAAGTTCTAGGAACAGCAAAGCTAAACACATAAAATATCTAAGAACCATACTTGAAAGGATGTTTAGGTTCCAATTTCATAGAAAATCTGATGACTATGACCAACACCATCAACTATCAAACAAGTTTGGAATATAACAACTACGGCATCAACTCTACCAAGGTAACAAAAAAAAAAACACAAAACAATCAATAAATAAAACAAAACCAATAGAAATAGTCCTGAATCCAGTTATATAGGAAATCTGATTTTGTGAACTGTCTCTAATAGAAAGAAAAGCACCAAGAAGTTGATTGACTAAAAAAGGATATATAGAGCTCTGCAGAAAGCAGTAAGTATACAGTAGACTAATGGTTCAAGATGATTACACAGTCAGAAGTTGGTGACCTATGCCCAGGATGGCAGAGAACAAGGACATGTTTCGAGGATATCTGAATACATCACCATGAATATGTTTCCAGCCAACCTCCTTATCTTCCTCTTCGTCTCCATCAGAACATCTACAATTCAGAGAAGGAACTTTAGGAACCAATATTAAATTATAGGCTATATGATTCACTGGAGTCGAATTAATAAAAATTATTTTGCAATGCAATACTTCATCAAATCATTTTTGAGATGCCGCATGAAAAGCAGAATAAGCAGTCCCATCAAGAGCACAATGATGACAACTGAGTTGACAAATGAGAACCAGTGAATCTGATGGTGGACTGGGAGTGATGAGGCTCTTGAGAATTTGTCCATTCTGCTTTCAAACTGAGCTTCTGTTGCATTCCAGAAGACTGAATAAGTGAATTGAACATTGATGTCAACATCTTCTGTGATATCCATCACATGATTTGGATCACTAGAAGCATGTATTTCCACGACCTGGTTGCCATTGTAAAAAGCATCAAATTGCACATGCGTGAATAGATAATACTTGATCTTCTTCTCACTATGTGACCAGTTGTCCTCTTCAATTTTACCAACGTAACCCCACAATGGAAGACCATCATAGTACATCTGGAAGTAAAAATCATTAGCAACAGCCTCTCTAAGCCTTGCAACCTCATATCCCTTAAGCTTCTTTGAGCACAGGGTATTCCCAATTTTTTGTTCCCGGAATTTCAACTCATACACAGTACTAGAAAGGCGATCACCATTAAGGACTTCCCCCAGAGTTTCCTTTTTCCAGATAATGGAATCTGCAAGTAACAATGGTCAGAAATCAATTATTCCAGCTCCATAAATATCAAACCAAACTTTCAGATACAGAGCCTAGCACATATTAACCATCAAAAAATAAAGCCTCAAATCGGATACAAACCAAACAAGTATCTCATTGTTCTCCAAATTTTTCTTAACTTTTTGACCTAAACAAACCAACACCGTTGAGTTACCACTTGACTAGGAAACTTAAGTCACGCCCATAAATACATCTTCTCCATAAACACAACAATAACACAAAAGTTGGATTCACACAAAAGACCACTTGATTTAAAAAAAAAAAAGAGTATTAAGCTCTATTTAATGGCACAAAATTAGAATACAATGTTCATACAAATCGATGGTTCAAACTTGTAATTTATTCTCTAGTGGGCAGCTAATGTTAATCTCATTACAAAAATAGGGGAGCAAATGAGCAATCAACGTGCTGCTTTGTACCTACAGGCTAACCTGGACGGCAGAATGGCAAGTCATAGTATTGATAAGTCTCACTGCAAGAGAATACAAATCAATCAAAAAGCCAAGAAATCTGAGAGATATATATAAAAGAAAAAAAAATCAACCTTTTAATGCTTACAAGCAATTATGCCTCTCAAAATGGTTTTAATTACAAATTTGGAAAGAAACAATGGACTTGCATGTAGCTGAATATGATCGTGTTGAAGAATTGGAGGAGTGATGTGAAGAGGGAAAGGGTAAGGTTAACCTCTACCTGGGGTTGTTGAGGGGTCCCACTTTGTTGACGAAAAAGGGGACTAGATCTCCAATGTCGTAGCGGTGATCGTACTGTGAGGATGTAGCGGATCGCGTTGAGAATGCTAGGATTGTGAAGAGAAGCAACGGCGAACAGATCTTAAGTAGCATTTTCTCCATTGATGAAGGGTTGAGTTTCAGAGCTTTCGTTGCTCTGCTTAACTCCTGTCAACTCTTCCCTCCAATCCGCACCGTTTTGTGCGTTTGCATTTTCAAATTTATTGTTGACACTCAAAGGGGGCTTTGCGTAATTTCTCAAACCACATCACGTTATATGACGTTTATGGGATTTTGCGAACACTCAGGGAGGGAAGGTGAGTGAGATTGAACCAAAAACATAGTTACATCAAGATTTGTAGGTTAAATATATATATATATATATATATATATATATATATATATATATATATATCTTAATAAAATATTTATTTTAACAAATCATTATAAAATAAATATACTATCCAAAGCCTTTTAATAATTCTGAAATTTGCTATATCTATTTGCAAGGAAACTTTTAAACTTATTTATTTTATTTGAATCAATAGTGTGTCTTTATCCATTTTAGATGATAATTTAAAAAAATATTAGCGAATTCTCATCCTAATAAATGATAATCCATTGTAAAGGACTATGTATGCCTAAAACTTTCTCCACGCATCTTCTTTGACACGTCTTCTTTTAAGTGCACTCAATATTATCTTTTTTTTAAATGAATTTTTTATCTAAAATAATAAAAGTAATTTCAAAAATAATATATATAATAAAAACAAAAGTAATAGATCAATATTTATCACATAAAAAAATCAAAACGTAAAATTTTTATTATAAGTTAATGAAATAAGTGATTAATAAGAAAAATATATTTTTATTATTAAATCATGTAGACGGTGAATCAATTTTTATTCTTATATTTTTTTCTATTAAAAACAATAATAATATTCAATATAACTATATTTATAAATTATTCATATAAACTAACATATACAAACTCATATAATATCATTAAATAATTGTCATATCATCTATTTTAATTAATATTATTAAATTTTGAATTTCACTCATATAATCATTTCATATTACACTAGTTTACATTGTAAGTTTGTTAAAAAAAAAAAAAGGCATATAAGAGTAGTGTCGTTCATAAAGTATTAGGTTCTATTAGTCACATAAATTTAATTTTAAATTATTTATATTTTTCAATAAAAATTAATTATTCTAATTTTAAATTAATAATTTTGCTTTGAAAATGAGTGTTACAGAAGTATATTAAGGAGAATGATACAAACATTGAAACGATTTTTCTCGTGATAAGCTATTGATTTAATAATGAATATCGTATAGAAATTAAAAAATTATTATACCATTATTTAATACAGACTTTCAAATTTAATTAAACTTAAACACAACAAGACTTAAATTGCATCAATTATCTATTAATAAATTATTTAACAAGATTTGCTACAGTAATGGTATTGAGTATCAACACAACAGCTTCTATTTTAAAAAAATTAAAAAAATCTTAAATTTTACTGTTACAAGAAAATAATGTTATCCATATAAATTTATATATCATAATTCTTCTTTGTCCGAGTTGAGCGTAGGATACTAATACTATTAGGCAACGTCGAACCGTATTTGTTGGATACAATAAAAAACTGCCTGATGCATTCGTCAGTCGATCCCTACTGTCAAAGACTATAATGTGCAAATTAAAAAAAGAAAAAAATTATTTACAAAGAAGCCCCAATTTAAATTATTTTCTCAATTTTTTTTCAATTTTTTATACGAAAAAGAAACAGGTAATTTTATTTTAATTTCTTTTAATAAAAATCTCCATAAGTAGTAGGAGTCACTCGTTTCACGATGTGATGAAGAAAGCTAGGATTTGGAAATTGTAACAGCAATTCAGTACCTTTTACAAGTTGGCAAATGTAATGGTGTTTAAACTCCATGGACAGTTATTGGTTAACTCTCTTCTCAAACGGACAGAGATAGAGAGAGATAGAGAAAGAGGTGTTAGTTACTTACTGGTTGATGAATTTCAAGGGTAGGGGAAGAGCATTATACGCTCTTTACAGTACCCGTTGAATTCAAAAATCAAAATCTTTACTGTAGACTTACTTCTAGAGCACAAAGCTTTGTGTATGTGGGGTTCCGTATCGGAGTCATCCAATCCTTTGTTAGTTTCCATGGTGGGTGCCGGATCTCTTTCTTTCTCTTTACGTCTTCGATCAACTCTTTCTTCTTGATACTCGGTTCCTCCTCCCTCTGTCGTTTCTGGTGAGATATTTGATAACCCTTTTCCTGTTTTTGTTTCTGGAGTTTTCTTCGATTTTTGTTCATACCCAGATGCTGGATTTTTAGAATAATTGGTTTTCCTGGAAACCTTAGGACTGTCTGTCGTTCTGTTTATTGCTTAGATTTGGTTTGAATCAATGTCAGTTCTGTTTGGTTAGTTTGAAGTGAATAATTGAGTTGTTGGAGATTGAATTTCGGTTGTGCTTGAGATGAGATTCTTCAATGATATTTTACTGGTTGTTTTGGAAATCTAACTGAATTCTGTTACCGATTGGTTGTTTTTCTTTGTTGAGTAGCGGTTGCCTTGGTAGATTGGAACGACCTTTGGTTCTTATAGGCTGAAAGAAGTGGACAATCGTTTTGTAAACTTCATATTGTTGTGAAGGTTTATTTTACTCTTTGGAAATCGACTGTTTTCAACTTCATTGGCATTGTGGCAAATCTTATGTGGTGTGTTTGAGTCTCTTTGGTTGTTTTTCGGGGTGATGGTGATGGAGCACCTTCCAGTTGAAGTAATTGGTAACATATTGTCTCGGCTTGGAGGTGCCCGTGATGTGGTGATAGCCTCTGCAACATGTAAGAAGTGGCGAGAGGCTTACTGCAGACACATTCACACGCTTTCATTCAGTTCAAGTGATTGGCATGTCTATCATGATTTGACAACTACTCGACTCCAAATCCTGATAACTCAAACTATATTCCAAACCAGTGGATTGCAAGGCTTATCAATTTTGATGGATGATGTTGTTGGTGAGTTCTCGGCATCCACAGTTATTGCATGGCTCATGTATACAAGGGAAACTTTGCGCAAGTTATGTTATAATGTCCGGACAACTCCAAATGTTAATATTCTTGAAGTTTGTGGGAGACAGAAACTGGAGGTGTTGGCTTTGGCCCATAATTCAATCACAGGGGTTGAACCTAATTTTCAGAGGTTTCCTTGTTTGAAATCACTTTCTTTAAGTCATGTCGCTATATCAGCACTGGATTTGAGTCTTTTGCTTAGTGCATGTCAGAAGATTGAGACCTTGGAACTTGTAAATCCAGAAATTGCAATATCAGATGCACAAGTGACAGTCGAGCTTAGCAGCCCAACACTGAAGAGTATATATGTTGAAGCAATTAGTGTTGACAAGTTTATTTTGGAGGCCGATAGTATTAAGTGTTTGCACTTAAAAGATTGTGTTCTTGAACTGTTTGAACTCATTGGCAAGGGGACTTTAAAGCATTTCAAGATTGATGATGTCAGTGTTATACATCTCGATATAGGTGAGACTGTTGATAATCTTGAGAGCATAGATATCAGCAACTTCACAATTATATGGACAAAATTCTACCAGATGGTCTCAAGGTCATCAAAATTGAAGAAGCTTCGTCTTTGGGATGTTTTATTTGATGAGGATGAAATTATGGATTTGGAAACAATTGCTGTTTGTTTTCCGCAACTTAGTCATCTTTCATTGAGTTATGACTTAAGAGATGGAGTTCTACCCTATGGTCTGCAAGGGTCTTCTAATTTGGAGAATGTGATTGTATTGGAGCTTGGATGGGTTGTCATTAATGATCTGTTTTCACATTGGGTTGAGGGGCTCCTAAAACGATGCCCAAACCTTAAGAAGATTGTCATTTTTGGGCTTGTCTCAGAGATAAAAACCCATGAAGAATGTATGTTGTTGGCCAGTTTCACTTCGTCCATTGTTCAGTTAATGAGGAAATATTTGCACATAGAGGTGCAGTTTGATTATGAGTAAAAAGTTCTCTAAATTGCTTTGGTAATGGAAATCAAGTTTTGGTACAAGTATGAACCATATGAATTGTAGGCAAGATTGCATGTGCATCCTCTTTTTGTGTCCATAAATTATAGTTGAAGTCTCTTTCACTTGATTTACAATTTCATTACTTAATCAAAAGAAACATGCTTTGAGCTCAGTCTGATGTTGCTTCGCTTAATTGCTATGCGCAAGCTGCTTCTCTTCTCCAATACTGAAAATTCTGTTGCTCTGTTTCTCTGACACTCAGAGATATATTTGCTTTTGTTTATTTGATAATTTTATTCCCTTTTTGTTTGCCTTCAAGGATTTTTGGTCGTCATAGATGATGCCTTTGATCTTGAGTTGAGATTAATATACTTTTTGATAGAAGTTGTATTCTTTATTCTTTGTTTTTTTTTTTTTTTTTTTTTTTTCGCATGAATCTGTTTTTCATGCCACAAGGAGCTAAGCCAATTATTATTTTTTTTTAAAGTAAAATTCTTTCTTGCATATATTGAGAAAACTTATATATATTATGTGTGTGTCTATTTAGGTATTGCAAGGGGGACTGAATGTTCTTTTATCCCTTATGATGCACGTATTGTGTGAAACCAAAAAAAGAAAAAAATAGAGCAAGAAATAAACATGTAGAGCAAAAAGCATAAAATTTTTTAATTTGTGTCCTGAAATGCCTCAAAGACTAAAATTCATCTTTACCAAATCTCGGTCTATGATTTCACTGAGTTATCTTTTAAGGTAGAGAACCGTGCTATCGTCAAGAAAATGTGCGTAGATGCTAAAAGGAGTCCTTGAGAGTGGGAAGTTAGAAGCTTGATAGTCTCCAAAAGGTTGTTTTGATTGTTAAAGAAACACTTTGAAGCAAGAAATTGAAGTGGAAGTTGATTGTGAGTTCTTTGTTTTAAGGGGACAGACTGAACAACGAATCAAAGTTATTCTGATTCTTTTGATTGCAAAAATATTGAAAATGAATAACTGAAAAGGAAAATGGACGATAACTTCTTTGTCCTCTGGTGTTGTAGAGAGGGAGGGAGGGAGGGAGGGAGGGAGGGAGAGAGAGAGAGAGAGAGAGAAGAAAATGGCATAGATTGGGGAGCTGGGCTGGTTATGGGGGCTGATTACTGTATGATTCGTACATTTATTTGTCTATTCCTAATTTATAATTATTTCTCTTCTTTGTGGTACATCGTAGTAGCCTAATAATTTCATAAGTTTGTAACTTGTGTTGTCTACAAAGAACTCTTTTTAGGATTCTGATTCTGTTAGCTGATCTTTGCATTTGGCCATCTTCATATTGTCCTTTCCGTGGTCATATTTTGACATGCTGTCAAAATCCTTTCTTTCTATTGGTCTTACTTAGAGTTTTCGTGCTGTTAGTTGTGCCAGGAGTCCATAACATCACCAAGCGACCTCAGTAAGGCAGTCGTTTCTGACCCAGTTGATCAACTGATGGAAACAGGTAGACTGCATTAAAAGAAGATAAAGATGAATGGCACAAATTACTATCATGATCAACGGAATGTTTTTTGGGGACTAGAAATATGTTTCTGGTGAAAGAGAAAATGAACTATAGTTTACTGACATCTGACTTGTATTCTGGTTATCCTGCTTCAATTTTTATAGTGGATTTATATTTGTCATCTTAGGAAAGAATAGGAAATTTAAGGACTGAATGTCCATTATTCTGTGTTCATGGTTTGTATTAATGGAATCACTGTGTCAAGTGATGGTGTGCTGCTCAACTCCATTTCGCAATACTGAAAATCTCTAGTATATTTGTAGCACTCCGGAAGAATCTTACTTACCCCGGAATTTTGATTGGTTTACAAATATATGATTGACCTGATTATTCGTAGTTCAAAAGTTCGATAAAAAGAAAAAGTTATCAAAATATCTTGTGGGATTTTATTGTATGCCATGTTTAATATTTTAGCTGCCCCAGACTTTCACTAACTAAGCCTCATTTAGTTGTTTATACCCTTAATAGACCTTGTACCTCTTTTGGCCAAAACATTGAAGGGGTACTGAATCTTAGATAATGGCACTTAGTGCACATGTTTATTTACCGATGTCATCTGTCTTGTTTGCAGCTTGAGGCTCATCTCTCTCCTGGTTTCACCGCTTACTGGTAAAAGAGAAGATGGAAAGGACCAGTTGTAGGCCCTGGGGCCGGAATGCGGTAGGGTCTTCAAGCCGCGTTTTCTTTGGTCTTAATTCTTGCTTTATTGTGTTGTGGGATTCACTCAAATTAGGGACCCCATCTAGTCTCACTAACGGCATGAAGTCATGTCCTGAAGGCTTGCCCCTACCCCAACATAGGAAAAATACTATAACTTTTCCATTTGGGCTTGCCATTTTGCTGAAATTTGTAGTTTCCGCATGAGGTTAATGTGAAGGAAGTGGTGAAGTGCATGCCAAGTTTGAAAAATTCGGTAAGGGAAGATATGAAACTCAAATGAGTTAAGATCTTGATGCTTATGCTAAGTTGAAGTGACCTTTAGTTCAAGATTTCGACCTGATTAGACTAGTATGAATTAAGGTACCTTTTCTGTCTTCAATTTTTGAATGTTTTTCCTTTCATCCCTTGTCTTTGATAGGTCAATAAATTACGTTTGAAATTGATACTAATTCTATCCACCTTGACTTGATAAGTTGCTTGTTACTTGTTAGAAATTTAATATTTATTTGTAGAACAGTTGGGGTTTCTTCTATGTCATTCTCTTAATTATTTTGGAGAATCATTAAATTCATGAGGGAGGCTAAAAGTAGATTATGGATCTCTGCTGTCACCCTGATGGAAGATGGCCATTTGAAGCCATCAGGTTCAATTTTCTTCTTCCAATTATCTTTTGTCATGGTAAGCTTTTTTTCCTGGTGAGGCTTCCAGATTTAATGTCACAATCCAACTCCTACTTTCTTTGTGTATGCAGATTAGTATCACTTTTGGCGTATAAATCTATGCAATATTGGAACTGTTTGCCTTCCTTTGCACGAAATTTAACTTAGCCAGCATGCTCACAATTGCATACATCTATAAAAAGTTTATTATACAAAGGTTCATTGTTATGTATTTTATCATGAGTCCTAATTTTTGTATAATCTTGATGTCTTCTCTGATTGTTATGTATTTTATCATGCAAAGGAAGTCGTTGCTTTTTTAGCTTAGAGGCACCTTTAATGGTTCTGATGACCTTCTGGTTTTTGGAATAGTTAGAATCTTCCTTGAAATCCATCACTTTTTCTGATTTTAGTGAAGTTGTTGTGCACTCCAGTTTCTTGTCTTGATAGGAAAGATTGTAAGCATGATTATTCTTTTCTTCTACATTTAACTGCTGGAGGCAGTACATATCTTATCATTGCAATCAAATACAATCCTCTATTTAGGTTTCTTTTTTTTTTCTTTTTTCTTTTTTTTTTTTTTTAATTCTGGTAGTTTATTCTCCCTTCATGCTGGAAGCTCTTACATTTTGTTGCACTAAGATGAAGATATTATGTAATGGGAATTTCTTTCTACATGCTTTGCTGATCATCTGTCCGGATTGTTTGGTAACTTCTTAATCTGAAAGTTATAGACACCAGTTTAACAATCAAATTTAAGTTATAAAATGTACCTTTAGGTGCAAGGGAGGTGGGTTCATCACAACTCCAATAACAAATGTAATTTCTTGTAATTTCATTCAATGGGAGGATATGAAGCACAAGATGACTTGATCAATTTGGTTCTAATACCATGTTGATTGATCACTTGATATAGTAATTTGAATTGATAGGTAAGAGGAATCATAGTTTTAACGCCACAGGTGACAAAAAGATGAGAAGGATATTAAAATTTGATGGGTATGATGGGTCAGGAAGATACGAAACTTTAATACACTCTTACAGTCCCTAATTTCTTATAGGTTTCTCATGAATCTCATCTCTAACTATGCACTAGAAGCAACCATGTTGCTATTCCTTCACTTTGTAAGAATCATCACCAGAGAATATATATATATATATGGTTTTCTGCATGTCTTGAAATGGGTCCAATTTGAAAGGAGGATATACTTCGTTTCTCCAAATTTACATTAGTTGCAGGGTCCTTTTTAATTTTGATTTGCAACTGTCTGGGGGTCCAATTCTAATGGATAGCAGATGTCTACTTGTAAACTAATTGATAAGGCCACAGGCAATTAAACATTTATATTATCTTTGTTGAGTAATAACTTGATTTAAAACCATAAGCACAATAAAATAAATGACACGTAAGGCCTTCGTGTCCGTGGGTGTGGAGACTGAAGCCTGCACTTCGTTAGAAAAAAAGGGGTGCTTCACCTTATTTATTTATTTATTAAAGTACAGGAACCACATAAGAAGTGTTTCAATACCGTAGCTAAACCAGTATTACTATTCTGACAGCCAAGCTTGCCTGCCTTGCTATTTGCATTTTGTTTTCCATTTTATTTAATGGACCTCCTCATCTCAAAGCTGTTGCAACTGAAAAAACATCAATATCAGAGATAGCATTGCCCTCGGCTGTCGTGCATGCTTCACTGTTTGGTTGTCAACTAATCCTAAACACTTCTGTTGGCTTCTTCACGTTTAGTTTCTTTCTCCGGTGCTTAAAAAATGTATTCATACCTCTTTATGGTCCTGAAAAATTATATTTATGCACATAGTAAATTTCCATATTATCCTTAGAACATAATAGAAAATATAATTATAATTCTACCCCTTTTAAATATCTAGAGGATATTATGAGAATTTGTTTTGTAGTCCAAGTTTAATTTTATCTAATCTGATGAAAGACAAGTGATATTTCTTCAGACTTTAGGAGGGAGGGTGATATTTTCACATCACTCAACGGAGGTAGGTGAGTGTGCATTTATCCCGAGCTTTTGTCTCTAAACATCCAATGTATCTTTACTTGATCCACCCCTCAAGCTAATTAATCTCCCTTTTCACACGGCATTAGTATAAGTTATAATTAGGATAGAGACAGATTCCACGAATTTGAATTCATTATAAACCAGCTTAATTTCTATATCGTGGGTTTCTCTTTTATATCAAAGTTAACAAGTAATTTAAAAAAAATGTATGTTAACATGCTAAAGGGTCTTGAAAATAATGATTCCAACAATATTAGAGTCCACTAAAAGCATCAAACATCAAAATGAAAATACGTTTTAGTTTATATTTTTGCATATGGGAAATGGTTCATAACAGACCGTCCAAAATGGCAGCAAGTTATATAATATATAGTTGATGGGTGAGCAAGAAAGAAGATGAACTGTGTTCATGAACGTTTCTCTTAAAAGTCAGTACCTACTTCAGCTTGTATAGCTGGCTTTCAAAATAGTCAACCAAATTTAACAACCAATTTTGAGGTGGGCAAACCTAAATTTTAGTACTCAGAACTAATTCAAATTCAACAAACCACAGACAAGTACAAGATTTGGGAATCATTTGGCTTTGGCCCCTCATAATAATTCTTTCAATTTGGCAGTTCATTTGGAAGATTTTGACCATAATATTGAAGTTAAATACACATGTGTGGATTGACTTGAAGCAAACGGTGCAATGCATGTTTAAGTTATTGCTGAAAAAAATTATGTATATCTATATGCTCCAGAGATTATATTAGAATTTTAATTCTTCATAATTTCTCTTATCATTTGGGGGTCCATCCCTAATCATTGCATCTCCTCTTAAACGATGAGGGTCAAGGCCATTATTGATCTTAGTGAACCCTTAATTCTCTTCTTACCATCCTTTCTAAATTTGCAGTTCTTCAAGAACTTAGTTAAGACTTTAATTATTAATTTGTTAATAAGAAGTGAGCTAGGTTTCCGGATCAGTAACCCTTTTCGTACTTTAAATAATTATATATTGATATCGTTAAAAATGAATAGAGTATTAAGTGACTAAGTATATTGTTCACCCAATAACATATTATAAACCTTACAAAAATAACAACAACAAAAAGTTAGTAAAGTTATCGGATCAATAACATTATTATTCCTTTCATAATCATTAGATCGATATCTTTAATTATGAACAATTTTAATCCAACACTCATAAATTGACTACTTATATTGTCCATTCAATAGCATAATCATATAACATTACAATAATGATTTTGGTAGAGAATAAAAGCAATATGCAAGTTGGTCTAGTTTAGGCCAAGATATAATATTAATCAAACAGTTTGATTAATGAATGTTTTAGTTCCATGCTTAAATGACAAGCAATGACTTGACATAATTGAACAAAATCTTGGAGAGGCATAATTAATACTAGGATTTGATCTAGACCAATCACCTTTCTCAAGGCATAGAAGTAAAGGAAGAGACTATATATATATATGAATAAAAAAGGAATTACAGTTTGAAGGAATGCAAGCAAGATTCACAAAAAAATCCATAATATAAAAGCGTATAAGTTTCTGGTTCAGAAGAGAAAATCTTGCATATGAAGAACATGCTGTAAGGTTCAGTGGGAACCAACGTCTAATAGATTAAAATACATATTTACCTAATCCATGAACTGCTGCTGCTCTATTTAAGCCAAACCCCACTTTTTTTAGGCCAATCATTGGCATCACAGAGGAATAATTGGCAGAGGGCATATTACCTACAAAAGAAGTAGATGAGCACAACATTAAATATATGTGCTTCCACCTCTTCATCAAACAATATTATGGGACCAATACCTAAAACTCTCTTTCTATCTTTCTTTTTATATGTATATTTAACTATAGATTCTGTTAAAGTATATTTCCCCTCAATAATGTTGTTCATGGACTTAAATGTAGTTTAACAATCTTTTCTAACTTGTCTTTTAGGGATTTTGCTAATAATATTATAAAGAGTATTGATGTTGTTGTGTCTGATTATGAGATTGATATAGGAAAAATACCCAGAAGTTATTATTGTTGTTTTGGGTAAGAGAGTACAAGTAAGGGCAGTTTGTGGGTTAGGGTCATGTAAGATGTGCCCTAAAGGCAATCTAAAATGGGGAATCAAGAGGGTAATGAGAAAGTTAATGAAATGAAAAAAAATGGAAATGAAACTTTAAGTCGAGAGTTTCAGAAAAACAAATTTCTATTAATAGAAAGGAATCTTGATGTGGCATGGTTTTAGGTGATGACAGGGAATGGATGCTGACCCATCAACAAAGGGGATAATACCAAACAAATCCATCTCAAGAACAAAGATTAAAAAATACAAGTCGGTATTGCTTGTGGATTATTATTATAATGTTTTGGTTGAAAAGGTATGAACAAAACTTGAAAGAAAAACAAAAACAAAAACAAAATCAAAATAAAATTAATTAAATCAACTCTTTCTTTCTCTCTCTCTCTTTATCTAAATGGCCCTAGTTGTCAAAAGAAAAAACCTTTATCTAATCTGTAAATCCCTCTTTGGGGTCTAAAGATCAATATAACAGCACCCTTTGGCCTTTACAACCTTTTCCTTTATTTATTTATTTTTTTTCCTTCTTTTACTTGCTATCTTTTGTGAAAGAAAACCTTGTCTCATCTTAAATTCAAAGCTGAATTTATTGTTATTTATACTATTTTATATTTTCTTCTGAAATAAGTACCTGCATCTCCATAAAAACAACCAATGAGAAATCACAGGCGGTTACGAGAGAGAGAGAGAGAGAGTGTGTGTGTGTGTGGAGTAGGAGTCAGTGATTCTAGTGGGTTCCTGGCAATTCAAAGACCCCACCTTCTGTTTTGTTACAATATCTATTTTTATTTTTATTTTTGTTTTTGTTTTTGTTTTTTATTTTCTCCAAAGGCCACACAAGACACAACCCAGAGGGCCTGGGACAGGCCTGCAAGGACAAGATTTTGTTGTACTGATCGGTTTGAAATTCTGATAAATATTTACTACATAAACACCCATAAATAAAGCAAACTAAACTCTTCTAAACAATACAATACTGGTTCTTCACAGGGAAGCAGTGAGAAGAAAGCAAGAGATGGAGACATCCATGAAAGATCAAAAGTTGTCAGCAAGAGGAGAGATGGTTTATACTCATAGCTGAGAAAAGGACTGCACCTTCCCTCTTGTTTGCTTACTTGGATATATATACTTTGACAAGAAAGCTTTGATCTTTTGTCCTTCTTTGCTGTGAGAGTGTTTTGAGTGTGAGACTCTCTCTTTTATTTCTTCTCCTCTCTCAACTTGTTTTATTTCTCTAGCTTTCTCTCTCAGGATCTTTAACCAAACTGAGGTAATCATCACTTGTCAACTCTTTCAAATTATAGTTTTTCTTATTCCTCTGATTCTCAATATCAAAACCATTTATTTTATTTTATCTTTGCTCTTCTTGTTGGAGGTGTTGTTTCTGCAATATATTTATATATATGTTTTATTTCAGCTTCTTCTTCAAGAAAGATGAGAATGGTCTAAAGAGGGTCTTGCATGGCTAGCCACAGGATTGGAGAGACTGGTTTATCAGCTGATTCAGGTCCTTCGAACCACCATCATCATGTCCCTTATGCAGCTCTTCATGGAATGAATACTCATAGCAGTTTCATGTATGCCATACACAGTACTCTTCAGCTTTCAAGTTTATTTTTTTAGTTTCAGTGTAGAAAACTTTTCAAGATTGATTTTCAGACGAGTTTCCTTTGCTTTGAAAAAAATTTTGTTCTGTATGTTTCCCTTTTGTTGTTTAGTTTTGGTGTTATTGTTATTATTATTATTTTGTTTTAAGTTGAGTTGAGGACTGACATGGAGAATCATTAACTCTTCTGGTTTCAGTAATCAAGAAGGATCCGCGTTTGATTTTGGAGAGCTAGAAGAAGCAATTGTGCTGCAAGGAGTTAAGATTAGAAATGATGAAGCAAAAGCACGTATGACCCTCTCTCTCTATTATCATCTCTCCTTTTGTGACGTTTGCTTAGCATAACCGACTCTCCAAAAGCAAATAGAGAGAGAAAAAATAAAGGTTTTGGCATATGTCTAAAGAGGAGTACAGTAGCAAGGCATACCATTTGTAATAGAGTAATGATTCTGATGCAAAAGACTTGAATGGTGTGAGGCTACCAACTTAGAAACCTGACCTTGTCTCATTATATGATTTACTGACTCCATAACTGCAGAGAAAGAAAGGGAGATTAGGTTCCTTCCCCTTTTGATGATAGAGTATTTTGAAAAATGTTTTTTAAGTCTTCACTATTTTGGTTGATTTTATGAGATTTTGCTTTTGTGATTCTTGGCAGCTTTATTCACGGTTGCTGGCAGACCCGCAGCTACTCTGGACATGTTCCCTTCGTGGCCAATGAGGTTCCAGCAGACCCCAAGAGTTGGTTCTCAACTTTCTTTTATCTATGTTTGACCATTTCTTTTTGGCAACAAGGAAAACTAATATAAACAAAACATTGCTTAAAAAGGACAACAACATTTTAATGTGTTCTTTTCACTTTCATAAGGGGAGGAGGATCTGAAATTCTCATTTTAAAAATGAGTTTACTAAAGATGATTGTTGAATTTTGATGATTCTTGGGATTATTCTTTGATATACTGTTTTGAGATTTTACTGATACAGGGAAGTTCAAGGTCTGGTGGGGAGAGTACAGACTCAGGATCAGCACTGAATACTCTTTCAAGCAAAGCTGAGACACAGCTAGAGCCAGAATCGCCAATTAGTAAAAAGGCAACTTCATCAGATCATCAAGCTTTTGAACAGAAGCAACTGAAGCTTCAACATCAAGTTGAAATGGCAAATGATACTACAAGAACAGGGCCACCACAGAATCAATCAGCTGCAAAACCGCACCAAGAAAAGGTCTTTAAACTAGTATTAGCATCAATTATTATTGATCCTCCATTTGTTGCCCTTGCCCATATCCCAAAAACTCCAGAAAAAGTTGGTATCTTTAGTGTTATTGTTACTGTTTTGATATCTTTCTCCCCTTTTTCACCTTGTGCATATCTTCAAAATATTACAAAAGCTCCAATCCCGACAACCCACAAAAAATCAAGGAGGCACAAGTTTTTCTGATTTCTGAAGGATTTTCTGATCAATGTCTGACACTAAGAGAGAGAGAGGGAGAGAAAATCGTACACATTGGAAACCAAAGAGTGAGAATCTCTACAGTTTTTCTACTGCAGTTCGTCATTAAAATATTGACTTGCTTTACTCAATCCCCATAACTCCCAGATAAACTTCTTGTTTTTAGCCTTAAAAATCAGTTTTGGAATTACCACACACCCCAACCAAAAGAACGGCAGAGATAATTAATGATGATAGTTTTTGGCTTTTGCTTTTCATATCAATGTCATAATCACCTGCACAACAACAGACCTACATCAGTCTCATATATCTGCAATGCTTCAGCTAGCTCTAATCATTACCTTTTGTTTCTAAATTCTAGACTAGTACCATATCTAGTCTCTTAATCTGACAAGTAAATTTCTTCAGAATAATAAAATTTTCCTCAGTGTTATTTAGTTGCTATGAAACAACTCCACAAGTGCTAGCAGAATATCGGGTTGAACACTCACAATAGAATATTGTTCCTCATGTCGCAGAGAAAGGGTGCTGGTTCAACCTCAGACAAACAACAAGATGCTAAGGTACGTAAGGAATATCATTTAATGTAAAAAAAAGAATCCTTTTGGGTCCATTTCCCATCTTTTTATTTATTTTCTTCTTCAAGTTTTAATTTTTTTGGACCGATTGGACTTAAAATATTGTGCTGACTGGTATCAGACATTGAGACGTTTAGCTCAAAACAGAGAAGCTGCAAGAAAGAGCCGGCTAAGAAAAAAGGTTTTTGATAAATTTTCCAAGTTCAAACATTCAATAATATGTTTGTTATCTTTGTGCATATATGTATGTATGCACAGGTGTATGTATGTGCATGTGTATCTCTGCGTAATAAATTGTGTTTGTATCTTCATGAATAGGCCTATGTGCAGCAGCTAGAATCTAGTAGGATAAAGCTGGCTCAGCTAGAACAAGAACTTCAAAGAGCACGCTCACAGGTGTTTCTTCTGTTGAAAGATAAAATAATCTCATAAAGTTACATTTTTTTAATTATTAAATAATTTGTGATTCTGGGTTTCTGTCTTGGGAATGTTAATAGGGACTCTTCTTGGGGGGATGTGGTGGTACAGCTGGAAATATTAGCTCTGGTAAGTCTTCAATGCAATTATATAGGTCTACTATGCTATAATCCCTGTAATTTATGAAGCCACCTATGAGAATAAACAAGATGGGCCACTAAGGCTATTAAAAAACTTGGATAATAACAAAACTTTGTTTGTCCTCTGAGAAAGTGATAGAAAATGTATGATAATACTGAAACCTGGCTTCTGATTTCCCAGATTGAATATTGACCCAAAAATGAATATGATTTTTTTTTTCTTTTTCTTTTACATGTTTCTTAAATGTTTAGTCAAATTTGGCACACATTAGATTTCCATTATCTGACTTTTCCTAAATTTGACCAATTTTTCTGTCCAAAACCACGCCTTAATTTCTTAAGTTAAGCTAAACAATACTTGGCAAAAGATTGATTATTAGCAAATATTCTCCTTTTCTTTGAAAGAACTATTTTATATTATTAAGATTATGTGGCCACTTCTAAACATAAAAGCTTCTCTACATGGTAAACCAATGCATAATTGCTCCATGATACCAACTTTTCCACTTTTGGCTGAATAATTAACATGTTCATAAAAGAATTAATGTACTTTATTTTATGTGGTCCATCAGCTATAGCTATGATATCTACTGAAATTAGAGTGCCACTTGGTCACGTCTAATTAATTTTTTAAGAGTGTCACTTGGTCACGTCTAATTAATTTTTTAGACCAAGTTGTACCAAATGATCCTGATCCTGTTAATATTATTATCATTAATTCTTTTTTCTAATGATCCTTGTCATATTGCTATTGTCTGTTTAGGGGCTGCAATATTTGATATGGAGTATGCAAGATGGTTAGAAGATGATCATAGGCACATGTCGGAGCTCCGAACCGGATTGAATGCACATTTATCAGATGGTGATCTTAGGATGATTGTAGATGGGTATATTTCACATTATGATGAAATTTTCCGGCTAAAGGGTGTGGCTGCAAAAGCTGATGTGTTGCACCTCACCTCTGGAATGTGGACAACTGCAACCGAGCGTTGCTTCCTTTGGATGGGCGGTTTTAAACCCTCTGAGCTTATCAAGGTTTGAACTAATTCCAATTGCCTTTGTTGATTTAAATGTTAAGCTATAAGGTTAAATTGGTAAATTTCTTCATGTTGTTTTCTCCGCACGAACGTTTTCATATTTTTCTTAAACTAAAGTAAAGTTTTTGCCTTGTAACTTACTATAGTTTTTTGTTTCCTGTTAATCAGATGTTAATAACACAGTTAGACCCATTAACAGAACAGCAAGTGATGGGCATTTACAGCCTTCAGCAATCTTCACAGCAGGCAGAAGAGGCTCTCTCTCAGGGCCTGGAACAGCTCCAACAGTCTCTGGTGGAAACCATTGCTGGTGGGCCTGTCATTGATGGTATGCAACAAATGGTTGTTGCTTTGGGCAAGCTTGCCAATCTTGAAGGCTTTGTTCGCCAGGTATTTATATAACCAATATTAACTTTGCATACATATAATGTTTAGTTATAGGTATATAATATTTCGTTGGTCCAATACAAAATTTGGGTTATCATTAGAAAGTCGATATAGCTTTTGTTATATATCGATATAATATTATTATCTATATGGTAATTAAATAACAAATTCTGAAATCATATATATGCGAAGCTTGTTTCACATATTATATAGAAAGTTGGACCTACTGAAAAGGTCCCACCCTAGGCATGTCAGTTTAGACATAGAGCACTTTCTTTCCAAGTAAATCTTAGCACTTTTTGAAAATGATATCATGTTTAAACCCTATTATTAAGGCTAAAATGAAGGCTCAGGTGACAAGTATGTTATGTCTATCTCAGGAGCTTCCTTGATTTTCTATCTCAATCGTGTCATAATTTGATTGCATGGTGGGTGAGGCCTTATGTCGATGTCCATTGTCAAGATAAGACCTCAGAATTCTAGATTGTATTTTGACCTATGCATTTGTCAAAATTAATCATCATTAGAGTTGTTAGCTTAATTAATGTAATTGGGATGCGCTAATATCTATGCATTTGGATCAAATATGATTAAGAATATAACTATTATATAACTATCCAATGTTTTTTTTTTATTTGAAATGAATAGTATACACTTTTCAGAAAATAAAATCTAAAGCAACTAAAATATTTAATTTGTACCGACAATCCCATAGATTAAATTGAAAAGTAGCTGAAATATTATTTTCACAAGTGTCCTCTTGTTTTGCGCCGCAATTCTATATTACAATTGGAGGATATAAGAGCCTGATGGCTTACACTTTCTTACATCATCTTGATATTAACATGTTAATTGACTTTTGTGGCTTAATTTGTTTATAAATGATTGATTAATTAGCTGCATGCAAGTCCATTGAGTTTAATACTACTTCCCAACCTGTTGATGTTGATTGGAATAAATATCTATCTATCCATAAGGATCTTGATGATGATCATTCATATTTTGTTTGACCCAATAAGGGTTTATTGATGGGCAGTCTCCATCACATCTTGGTCAATTTTTGGACATGCTACACAACCTGGTTCATCATCTTCCATACAAGGTTGCCACCTGTGTGGTGGATGGCTTCGTGCATTTCTACTTTCTTTGTAATTTAGCGGTGAATATGTATTGCTTTAGGGCTAAGAAGTCCAATAAAAGAGTTGAATGCTAAGAGCTTTGATGTTTGTTTTTCATCTAAAAAGGTTTACATCAGAAGGGTGGGTTGAAAGTGATATGTGTTGAAATGAAAACCCCTAGCTAGACCTATCAATTGGAGAGAAATCAAACAAACTTTATTTTACTTTTAATAATGTTTTATATAATATGTGATTGGAACGGTCCAAATGAACGAATAAGACAAGTTCTTAAGTTTCAAAAACTTCTGAGTTTGTGTCAAAATGCCCTTACATTGGGGTCCCATATGTTAATTTCTCTGTGGTGGTTGTGGTTTACTTCTATTGCATCTTTAAACAATAATTTAACCAACTTTTGTTTATGTTTTTTTTGTCCTTTCTTGAGGTGCTAAATTGATCATGTTTATGTGGAATAATATTTATTTGGTTTTTGGTATTTATGTAGGCTGATAACTTAAGGCAGCAAACCCTTCACCAATTGCGACGGATATTAACAGTCCGACAAGCGGCACGGTGTTTTCTGGTGATCGGAGAATATTATGGACGGTTAAGAGCACTTAGTTCCCTTTGGGCATCCCGTCCACGAGAGTAAGATCTTTCGTAATTCATTGATTAATGTTTCAAGTTTCAACCGTCCATGACAAAGCTAAAACATTTTTTTAATAATAATAACGCGGTAATTAATTAATCTTAAACGATGTGTTATTAATTAAAGATTATTATACTATCAAGACATTAATCAAATTGTACATGCTCATAAAAAGAAAGTAAAAATAAACGATGATATTTATATTGAATTCTGCGCGGCTGTATATATTTTATGTTATTAACGATGAATGGTTAAATTATCAGGACCATGATGGGTGAAGAAAACTCGTGCCAAACCACCACGGACTTGCAAATGATTCAATCTTCACAGAACCCATTCTCAAATTTCTGAGCAGTTACATCATCAAAAGAACCATCAATGCAATAGATAGATAGATAGAGGGGGCCTTCGAATTGGATGAATTATGATCATAAAATGAAATTAATGCAATGCATGCAGCACCTCAACGATGTATTGTATTTTGGATATATAACTTGAAGCGACTTTTTAAGGGAGGAGATATATAGGAGGTTTTTATTTAATTTTCTTCTGCTCTTTTGAAATCTTAATGTTTATTAATATATTAATATTATGTAAATGTATATCAATTTTATGTGGATGAAAAGGGACGCTACTACTTGCATCAAGATCTTTAATTAATAGAAGAACGTTGAAAAAGCTTGAGGTAAACACATGTACTATAACAATTTATATATGTTTAAGTCTCCTGCTCTACCTTCTTAATTCTAATTTCTAATGGCTCTTGAACATGTCAAAGGCTACACTACATATGTGCGTTGCTCAATTATAAAGCTTCTCTAAGACAAGCAAATAGAGAAGAAATTGAAGAAGAAAATGAGAGAAAGCGAGGTGGGTAGCGGTCTTTGATTGAAATGAAGTGGTTGTAAGAGAGAGTAATAAAATAATATCATAAAGAAGGAGACAAAGAGACACAGAATTTTGTATAAAATTGGACAAAGTACATTGTCTTCTTCTAAAGGGTATTGAATAACATTATTAATAAATTGTACCGAAATTTCTTGGGAGGAGAGAGAAAAGTTGGTGAAAATGTATTTTATTCAATTTTATGAATTATATATATATGGAGTGAAGAGAGCTCTCCATTGATATGAAGTGGTTGTGTGAGAGACTATCGTAATGCATATACAAATGGAGAGAGGAAGATAAGAAAGGCTTATGGTTACGCTTGATTTTGATCAACTTGCATGGATGGTGGACAAGTTTTCAGCTGCTTTAATTTATTTATTGTATATTGAATAACATGCATGCATGCTTCTTGGCCGTGAATTCAACTACACTTTCGCTGCTATACTTTCTTTTAATTATAGTTTATAAATACGGAAATTATTGTATTATTTAAATAATAATATATATTTTTACAAAAAAGTCTCAGATAATGTTTCTTCTTTTACAATATTAATAATGTATTACTTTTAATAGAAAAGACTATAATAAGATATTTGTTTATAGCAAAGCACATAATAACCTGTATAGAATATAAAATTTGTCCATTAAAAGAGTTACATTTAGGAGATTAGATGGTTAATTAAGTAGCAAATTCTGTTATCATAGATTCATAAAGAGATATTAAGTATGAATCCATCTTTAAATTAGTTAATTAACATTATAGGTCATTGGACTCCATTCAACAATAATCGTCAATAACAACTAATCAATATAAATTCATGTTAGATATGACACGGGAAGTAACGTACTCAGAATACTGGTTTTAACTTCAAAATTAAAGTAATGAATGGGGTTAAATTATATGTATTATCCATCCACTAAAATTTGTTAACTTAGGTTACAAAATAAATTGGTTGTCTATGAGTTGTAGATGTAATATTATTTCCAAAGTTTTTTTTGTGTACTAATTAATTATAATACAAATTGAAAAAAAATATCTATATGCATTCTACAATAAATAACCTTAATTTCTGCAATTAAATAACCGATCTCCCACCCACTTATTTAAGTGAAAGACATGATAATTATTATTGTTACTTTTAATTTTGAATAATTAATTAAGATCTCGTGTATAACTTTAACTAAAAAGAGCACTCAATTGTGAAAGTAAAATTTTAAT
The DNA here is from genome assembly GCA_013180625.2 of Boswellia sacra. Taxonomy (NCBI): domain Eukaryota; kingdom Viridiplantae; phylum Streptophyta; class Magnoliopsida; order Sapindales; family Burseraceae; genus Boswellia; species Boswellia sacra. The sequence continues at coordinate 669,126 of SNVD02015105.1, read as the reverse complement.
TTCCACCCATTAATAAAATGTCTAATTAATTTCATTAACGATTATGAGATATCACTGTAAAACAAGAATTTATCTTAAAACTCACCAAGAGTTGCTATATATATAATTAGTTAACCAAAGTTAATTAAAAACAGCTAATACCACCCATAAGTAATCAGCATAGGAATAAAGTTTTAACTTGATATAAAAATGGTAATTAAACAAAAACAAGCAGACCATAATAATTTATAATTAGTTTTAAAATTATCAACTTGAAGTTTCACCCGACACATCTATATATAGGAGAGTGTTAGTCAAAATTCTCCACCTAAAACAAAGATGAATACTCAGTTACAAGAAGACAACACCTTTATATTTGTCAGCCAACACGAATCAGCACCATGCCTGTTTCTAACCTAAAGCACTTTCGCACTATAATATCTTTGACTTGTGTATCATCGATCTCTATGAATAACAAGAACAAGAACAAGAGCAAAACCTCTTTTAAATAATATATATATCAAATATCAATGGCAAACCTTCAATGTAGATATTATTATTGTTATTATGTATACCCCAAAATGACAATGCCCATATCCCCTGCTGGATTCACAACTATATCTTTCACTCCACTTTGAATAATGGAGATTAACTTAAGGGTTATCTCTATTGATAATGGCCAAGGGATATATATGTAGCATATATATGATAACCTTATACATAAAACTTTCCTGGGAGAGCCAGAAATACTGCTGGAGACATTAATTAAACAATATAATTAATATATATACATACTTGGAGAACTTAATTTAGTGTTTCTTATTTGTTCTTGATCTGGGGAGAGAGCAATTATATTTAACTTGATTAGTGGATCGTCACTCATGCAACTCTATCCTTTTAGTTGTAAAATAATAATATGAAGTATTTTTCTTTAACGACAAATATGTCTGAATAAAGGCTAGAAGCAAATCAGCAGAAACCGACATAGTTGTTTTATATTCTTCTATTCGAGATTTTGCAGCAAATCTTTGATAGAAGGAAATGAACGTAGACAAAACACATGCTTCTGTGGCCACATATATAAATGTGATTATTAGGTATCACTTTAACCCCCCCTCAATGTCGATATTTTTTTTATTTATTAATTACATGCTTTCTATACTCTTCTACTTTTGGATCCATTATGAGAATTAATAATATAAGTTTTGTAAAAAGGTGCAGGCAATGCATATCATCGGTCTTTGTCAGCTCTTTATAAATCGCGTGCATTTGATTGAATGTTACGGATAGAATAAATAAAATTATGATCTTAATTAATTTATCTTCCTTTTATTTTAATAATGCATATACGTCTTTTCAGATTAGGTTTTCTAAGTAAACTATGTATAATGCTTCTTTCATCATTACTTTTAAAAGTTGTATAATAAATTACATTATATATCATGCACATACAGTACTTAACTGAGACTTCTAATTATCTAATATTATTGTGTGCAATAATAGAGGGCTAGTCACTCAATCGAGTCCATATAAGCTTCGTATTGTTTCGAATGAAAATAGCATATCGCAAAAGAATTTGAGTTCCCTTGTACCAGTCTGAACTTTACATTAATATACATATAAAAATTAACATTTTGTTAAGAATATCTTTGAATTTAGGTTATAGATTATCAAAATGATAATATAACGAGATTAAATAATCAAGTATATAGAAGATAAATACAATATATATGATATGATTGTATGATTTGAATAATCGAAATTATAGATTATGTGGTACAAGTTTTTCTCACCTAACAATTTTTTAATTAATTGACAGAGAGTTCATAATTAAATACTTGGGGAGAGTAAAATAAGCTGCGGTTTGGTTGACCCTAACATTAAAGCCTAATACTTGAATTCAGAAAGGAGGGAAATCTTTCCATCCCAAAAGAGGTCCTGTTCAACCATTCATTAATGTCGGTATTTAATAACACAATCTCTCTATTAATTAGAGTTTGTTTGGCATTGACTATTGCATGATTGCTCAATCTTACCTGATCACATCTTCCACAAAATAAATACAAGCAAGCGGCAATTAAAAAAATATAAAAATATATTAACACCAATCAATTATTATTCCCCGTTGATTAATATTATCCGTTAGAAGCAACCTATATGTGGCTTGGTTGATATAATATTTAATGGTCAACTGCTTGTTTATTAGCTATTGAAAAATATTAATTTAATCATATGGGGTTGCACACTTGCCCTTATCCTCCTAATTCCGTATAAGCAACAAGATAAGCAAGTAATATTGTTTGTTTATCATCGCAAGTTTTTTTTCATAAGAAAAGTAAAAAAGTTAATATATAAAGAAGGAAACCAATAACAGTAAACCTGCAAAAGTGTTCTTTGTATAAGTTAATTCAAGTTGAAGCTATTATTATACATCATCAACAAGTAAACTTATTGAATAGATTGAATGCAAAAGATAAAGCAAAAATTGAGAAGGTAAAATGAGAAAAGTACTGTTCGCATATGGCTTTGAATATATTCATTCAAACATTCAAATATAGACACACATAAGGTAAGTCTTTACATTGATAGTTCATATATAGGTTCGTCTTTGATACTAGAACTGCGAAATTAGGTATCCAATAAAAAAGATTAGCGTTTCGTGTGGAGGGACTAATCTTCTTTATAGCCTAAGATCTTTTTTTTACAAGTATTCAATATATGTGGGATAACTTGATGGTAATTATTAAAGATCGTGATCAGTACCCTCGTTGCATATGCTGATTATAAAACAATTGAAAAATGTGGTAGGAGAAACAAAACCCTTTTACAAAGCATGCATCAATTGTATATGCATGAAATAGCATACTCGAACATATACGTTTTATGTATTTACAAAACATTTTTATTATCTCCAACGCTAGGTTCTTCATCTTTGATTACTCTCCTGTTCTTGATGAGAATCATTAATAAATGTTATCCTTAATTTAAACAAAAAGAACAAGATGGGACACCTGTAGATAAATCAAGGCAGCAGCCGAAATTACATTGGATAATCAACAATCTTAGCTTAGTTTTTCATTTCCTAATCAATTCAAATAGCTAAAATGGTAGAAATATAATATATGATGAAATGTGAAACAATATTTATAATAAACTTTATATAAATGTTTAGGAGTAATCATGTTTTGTTGATGAGATAAAGATGGTTGCGAAGTTGTGATATGAACGAGCAGAAGACGACAAAGACTTTACCGACCCATATAGGGGAATCTTTGCATCATAATAATCATTCAATCTACACCAATTTCCCATATTAGTACCTTGCGTACTGGTTGAAGCAAGTTCATGCGTGTTAAGGTCATAAATTTTAGTAATATTTTTTACCAAGTCAGCCCTTTAATTGTTGCAGGATTCACTCTCTGCATGTCTCTGCGTGCTTGTGGACCTGACCACGTTCCATTATTCCTTTCAGAAAACCATTCATATTCTACACGTACCACTTGAAAATTTTCACACATAAAATTGAAAGGAAAAGAAAAAAAAGAAAAAAAGAAGAATAAGAAGAAGAAGAAAAAGAAGCAAGAAGATATTTGAAAATCAAGATATTCACAGACAAATTACATTAAATTAAGTATCTTCAAATCGAGGAGACAAATATATGTACAAAGTAAAAGAAAGGAGACATAATTAGGTAGGTATGGAGAGAGTGAGCAAAAGGTTAATTTTTTGTTCACCTTCATAACTCAAGAACAACAAAGCTGCAGATTAACCATATGAAACATTTGGTCTGCACATAGATTTTAGGAAAAGAAAACATTATTTTTAAACACATGCATAGTTAAAAACTAGCTGGATATTCATTTTTATAAAAGTTAACAAAAGAGTTGTTTTTTTTTTTTTGTGTTTTGTTTTCATCACTCAATCAAATTCAAGAACTTTTACATATGTAATTAATTGATTTATATATTAACTATATGTATATTCTAAGATATTAATATGGTTAGTGATTCTTTAAATATATAAATGTTATATTCTACGCATTAATATGGGTTTTAAATATATTCCTTTCAGTACCCATCAACACAATTTAGCTTCTCAAGTAAATCCTACAATCCATATATCAAATTAGTGTTATATGGCAAGATTTTTTTTTTAATAGATTAATGGGTTTCAACTTTTAAAAACACAATCTATTTGAATTGTGTCTTTACATTTCAGACATTTTATAGGGACTTACCATCACCATATTGTAAAGATTATTAACCTATACAACACTTTGTTATTCTTCGTTATGTAATTTTTCAAGTTTAACGTTTTGGCCACTTATGGGACCGGAGCTACATTGTGTTGTGGGGCGGCCAAGCACTAAATAATTTCTAAAGTTTTCATTAAAACTTTAAAATTATTTTTAAATTAGGTTCTTATATTCATTTTTTTTTAAAGTTTAGTCTCCCTTTAATTCTTGTTTTGTTTTTGGTCTCTCCCCTCAATTTTTATTTCTCTCCTTTGATCTCCTCAACTAATAAATCTCTTAGCTATGCCCTACTTGCACAGGCAGAAGCACAAAGATGGACACAGCGAGAGACCCCCGCTAGCCACTGGGTTTGTGTGGACCAATGATGGGTGGGCCGTGGGCGTGGTTTGTTGAGTTGGGCCATCAAATTCTTGGATTGTTACTTGATCTGGCATTGTTTAAAGATCTTAATTGGGCATTCAATTAAACGAGTTTGGGCTTCAAATGAAGCCTAAAATGTAAAACATAATTCGGGCTAGACAGATGGGAGGTCGGCCAGGTTGGTTTTTCATTGTGCGAAAGCAGAGAATCACAGAATGTGAAACAAGACATTACTTTAAACATGATTTTATGGCTTTAGCTAGAATGCATTGGTCCATCCATCCGGTTTCAAAATTTTATAAAAATGTTCATAAAAGTCGAGAAATTTTATAATAAATTATTATAATAAGTTATATATTTTTGCCTTTTACTTACTTGTCCAAATCGTGTAAAGTAAAGCCACGTCTCTAAATCATGGCTTTACTTTTGTTTATGTATCCTTGGGTATTGTGCGCGATGAAGTGGGGTGTGAAGCTCTGTATAAACTCCCTCTCAGTCACTTATAAAATGCACCAATCAAAGGAAAAACTTATTTATTGTTACTGCGCTCTGTCTTTATCTTGTTTTCATCTCTTCTCTCCACTTCCATCTCGTCTCCTCTTCCAATTTATTCTTTTACTTTTTATTCCACAGCCCCACGTCCTTCACCTTGCAGTAACTCTTCCAAGACAATCAAATAATCATTTCCTTCTTATATTAGTGGATTAACATTATTATTCATTACCTTATTTTCCTAAAATGTTATCAGCACGAAACCAAAAGAGAAACAAAGGTATATTCACCTCTCTACTCCAACTCTTTTATCCATTACTTTTTCATTTATATGATACCTTAAATACATAATCACACATATCCAATATATACAACTACTATCTTATGAGTATACTCTATACTTGTCATATTATTGCATCATCTACTCAGAAAATAAGGTTAGTTTTTGTTGATGCATGGTTTCCGGACGGCCGGGAAGCGGGTCAGAGCTCGGGTCGTATTTCGGGTCCAATCCTGCGAGCAAAGAAAAACAGTCAGGCGTGTGGGCGAGAACCCTCCGACGCTCAAGTCAGTTTCCGGCACTCCAGAATTTTCTGGGAGAATTTCCTAGAGAGAGAAGCTCTCAAAAGTAAAGGAAATTTAGAGAGAGAGTAAGTTCAGAAAAGTGTGCATACCTTGAGCGATAATCCAGAGGGTTTATATAGGAGTCAGGATGGGCCATTGTGGGACCCAGATAACGGGCCCAGATAATGGGCTACAGTAATGGGCTTACTGTATTAGAATTAATTGAGCCAGGATGGGTCATTGTGGGACCCAGATAACGGGCTCATATAATGAGCTATAGTAATGGGCTTACTGTATTAGAAATAATTGAGCCAGGATGGGTCATTGTGGGACCCAGATAACGGGCCCAGATAATGGGCTACAGTAATGGGCTTACTGTATTAGAAATAATTGAGGCCCAATATTGTTATAGCCATAACAGTAGTCCCCCCAGGCCCAAGTTGACCAATGGATCGGCGTAGGGACTATTTAGTTATTCTGGACTATAAATTAAATGTGTTAGAGGGCCAGCCCAAAGATGTGATTCATTAAACCCTAAGTTGGTGCTCTATATAAGACACAAGTGTTGGGGAGTAGGGTTTACTCGAAAATAGGAGGGAGCACCCTGGAGGCAAGCAGTGCAAGTGATCCCAGCAACCAGGAGCCCTCAATCTGATCCAGAAGTTTTCAACCGTCACAAGTAAGTACTTTTTTTTTTTTTGCGTATATACTTTAGAATGCATGGATTAGGTTTAATTTTTCAATGCAAAAATTCTTGTATGGATTATGCCCTGCGTGTGTGTGTACGTGATTTGTGTGAGAATATGAAAACGTTTGCATGTGTTTTCCCTCGCGGGTTTGTGTGTGAAAGAAGAAAAAACATAAGTGTGTGTTCGGGTGTGAAGGAGGGAAGAAATTCATGGGTGTGTAACGTGCACAGCAAGCCCGCGTGGGCGAGTTGCTACGCACGCAGGGACGAGCAGGCCACAGCGCACGGGCGAGCAGGCCACAGCGTGCGGGCGAGCAGGCCCCAGCGCGCGGGCTAGCATGCCACAGCGCGCGGGCGAGCAAGCCCCAGCGCGCGGGCTAGCATGCCACAGCGCGCAGGCGAGCAAGCCCCAGCGCGCGGGCTAGCAGGCCACAGCACAATGCGTGGGCTAGCAGGCCACAACGCAATCCTGGGTGCGCGGGTGAGGCTTCATGCATGCGGGGGGACCTTGCGTCCTGGGCGCTCGGAATCGATCCCGCGAGGCCTTATGCGTGCAAGGGCGAGCAGGCAAGGGCCTGGGCAAGCCGCGAGGCCTTGTGTGCGCAAGGGCGAGCAGGCGAGGTCTCGTGTGCGCAAAGGTGAGCAGGCGAGGGCCTGGGCACGCGGGCACGTTCTTGCGAGACCCTGGGCGCGCGGGAGCAATCCTGTGAAGTCCTGGGCGTGCAAGCGAAGGCCTGGGCGTGCGGGCGCAGTCTTGCAAGGTCCTGGGCGCGCATGCGAGGCGTGCTGCGTGTAGGGAGAGGCCAGCTGCGTGCGGGGCGAGAGGCAGGTGAGCGCGCCCAGAGGCAGGTGAGAGCTGGGTGCGCTGGGGAGAAGCAGGCGAGCGCTGGGCGCGCTGGGAGAGGCAGGCGAGCGCTGGGCGCGCAGAGGCGAGGCAGGCGAGCGCTGGGCGCGCAGGGGCGAGCTCAAGGCGCTGGGCCTGCTGCCTGCAGCATGCAGGTTACGTGAGTTTGCAGGGACTCCCTCCAGGAAATTCGAATAAGCGCGGGGGCATGTCAGCAAATTTCGAAATTTCATTTAATAACCGTGGGGGTGCTTCTGCAAGCTTTTAAACCTTAATTTTAATTCGTGGGGGTATTTCTGCGAATTTTCAAACTTTAATTTTTATTTCGTGGGGGTGTTTCTGCGAAATTTCAAAACTTGATTTTAATTCGCGGGGGTGATTTCGCGAAATTTCAAAACTTGATTTTAATTCGCGGGGGTGATTCCGCGAAATTTCAAACCTTCATTTTTTATTCGCGTAGGTGTTTCCGCGAATTTTCAAACCTTTATTTTTTCTCCGCGGGGGTGTTTCCGCAAATTTTCAAACTTTAATTTTTCTCCGCGGGGGTGTTTCCGCGAAATTTCAAAGTATTTTTCAAAACTTTCAATACAGTCCCCCAGCTTTTTTTTTTCACCTCTTCCCTCCCTCAGTAGACTTGGTTTGATGACTAACGACCCCTCTTTGACTGTGCAGATGGTTAGAGTAAAAACCACTGTGAAAGTGCTACGGGGGGAATCGAGTCATCAAACCCAGTCTTCCAGGGACAAGGATCCGGTGACCAACTGTATAGAAGTTAATGAGTTTTATCAAAACTTCTTCGGTCCGGATCGGGAGCTGGGACAGAATTCTGTCAACCATAAGGTGGTAGACACTAAAGGGGATAGCGACTGGTCGTCCTCTGCTACCTCAGATAGTGAACCGGAGGTTGAAAAGTGGTGGGAGGCCGACCATATTGATAATCAACTCCCGGACGATCGATTAAAGATATATAGAGCCCATTTCCTTATCCCGGCTTCAGTCATTCTATTTCTTCCAAGGAAAGGCGACCGGTGGAGTAGGCCACCACGAGGTGTCATTGGTTTAAGCCTAGAGCTATTAAGAGCTGGTCTCCGAGTGCCTTTTGATAACTATGTTCGTCGTATGCTTGATGCCATGGGCATTGCCCCTACTCAACTGTCGGTCAATGGGTGGAGGCTTCTGATAGCTTTCCAAAGTTTATTCAGAAGCGCAGGCCTTGGTGACCCTACCACCAACCATGTTAAGCACATTTTTGCCATTCACCCACCGAATGGAGAGAAAACGGGTTACTATTATATATCCCAGCGAGGGAAGACGGATAACCCCAACCGCCTTTTTGGCATTCCCTCCCATGTGAAAGAATGGAAGTATAAGCAATTCTGGTGTGATGGCGGTTGGAAGTATCAAGAAGGTGCTCGTCCAAAGGAGGAGAAGTTGAAGATTAGGAGGCGTTTTGGTGTTTGTGTTACCCTATTATAATGGCACCCTATCCGTCTTTGTTATGACAACTCTTGATCAACTAATATTCTTTTCTGTTTTTATTGCAGCTCCTTGGACCAAACGTCCGCTGTTATCTCAGAAAGAGAGAGACGACTTGCAAGTGGTGCTCAAGTTACCCGTGGACTCGAAGAACGTAAATAGCCTCACTGATCGGGAGCAATTGGCCCGTCTTGGCTTATCACCTCTAATTCCTCCGGAAGGTAAGCTTGATCATCACTTTCCGACCTTACTTCATCCAATATGTGCTTGTCGTCTTACCAGTTTTATTTTCGTGCAGGACTATTTTCTTTACATCCTACCAAGAAGCAATTTGCTCAACAAGTAGCCAGGATGCCACTTAAGCCCTTCACTCTTGACAGGCCCGGTTCTTCCCAGAAGAAACGGAGCGGAAGTCCTCCAACACTTGGACCCCCGAAGAGGAGAGCTAGTGGTCACAAGGAGATTCCTATACGGAAGCCGGTTCCTGATAGGTCTGCTTCCGTTCAACCTGCGGATAAAGTGGCAGCTTCGAAGCCTACTGGGAGCAGGTTACCTTCGACCTCTCAACTACCCAAGCGTTTTACCTTTGACAGTACGGGCTTTCAGAGTGGCTCAACATATGGAGACTACCTTCGGGAATTGTCTCAAAATGCTGCACGCCTCATGCCTACCAATGTCTTTCCAGAAAATGTAAAACTTACATACTTTGATACGATCGCTGTCGGGATGGGCATCATCCTTCAGGTTAGGTTTTACTGAGATCCTTTCTTTCCCTTTTTTTTTTTATATTTTTGAAAGTCATGCCTTAACTCCTTTCCTCTCTTTGCCTTTCTTTCTGTAGGCGACAGGGCCTTTAGCTCAAGGAGAGTCTACCAACACCAACCTCCTCAAGGAGGTTAACCATCTCACTTCTGAGGTTGATGACTGGAAGGCGAAGCATCTAGTCTGCCTCGACAACTTAACCGAAACGGAAAGAAGAATGGCAGAGATGAAGGAACAGATAGGCAGAATGAAGGTAGACTTGTCCGAAGCCAAGAAGGAGGCAGCTATCCAACATAAGAGGGCCAATGATTTTGGCTGAGAGCTTCGAGAGAGAGCTGCTGCTGAGCAAAGTAGGATTGACAAAGCAGTCACTCGCTTCCGTAGGGGTCGTATCTACCAGCAAGCTATAGAACGCTCCTATATTGAGGGAGTCAATGGGGTGCGTAGATGGTTCCATGACCGCCACCCAGAGATTGATCAGTCACCCATAGCTGAGGAGTTAAACTTGGTGGAAGAGTCTATCCCTACAGCGGACTCCGATCCCGAGCAATTCCACCGCCTCATCCTTAAAGATGAGGATTATGAGTCGACTTTGGACACAGCAGCCTGGGAGGCCAAGCAAGGCAAATCCACCTCATCGTCTTCAGACGAGGAAGGAGATGATGAGGCCACTTCTTAGAGTTAATTGGAATTCTTCCAACTAGGTAGATGCTCATTCATAGGGAATAATCATATCAAGGCTGCTCTCTAGGCCTTGACTTTACCTTTTACTGTCTTTACTTTCAGTTCAATGTACTAGGTGAGGATGTGTGGCATCCCTCAACCAACTTTGAAGTAATAAGAACACTAAGAAATTTTTTTTCCTTCTGGTGTTGTGTTCTTTTACTCTTTTCATCTTATTGCAATTTGATCATACATGTGCTTTAAGGATGTATAATCACAAAAATTCTGAATAAACTGAACACTTTATTAATAATCTCTTTATTGGTCTCCCTATGGGAGTTGTTACATATGCATAAGCTCCTGGGCGGAGTTACTGCACATATAGAGAGATTACGGGTAGTACTTTTTCAAGTGCTCAATATTCCATAGATGGCGGAGCGACCTCCCATCCATGGTGACCAGTCTGTTGGTGCCTGGTCGGATGACTGCTTTGACTTGGTATGGACCTTCCCAGTTGGGCCCCAATGCTCCATTGGTGGGATCTCGGGTACTTCGTAGTACTTGCCCACTTAGCTTATGCCCACGGAAGGTTCTCCTTGAATTATCATCAGCTTATGTGCCTTCTCTTTAAAGGCCATGTTGTAGCACTCTCGAGAAGTTCGTTGTTCACCTCTAACTTCCCCTATCCCGGCGGGTGTTGGAAATTTCAGGACATGATGATAGACACCCATCACGGCCTTGAAGTCGTAGAGTGATGGCCGACCAAGGATGGTGTTATAAACTCCCGGATGATCTACCACAAGAAAACTCACCATCCTGATTGTCTGTAGGGAGCCTTCTCCCAGGGTCACAGGCAACGAGATTACTCCTTCAGGAACAACCTTTCCTCCAGCGAATCCCATCAGAGAAGTTTGGATGCCTCTCATATCTCTACGGTTGAGACCTAATCGATCAAATGCATCCAATGACATTATGTCAGCCGAGCTCCCGTTGTCAATCAACACTCTTCGTAGCCTTTTATTGACCACTATTATTGTGAAGACCAAGGCATCACAATGTGGATGATGGATACCTTGCGCATCTTGTGATGAAAAGGAGATAACATCATGATCTCCTACATTGGTGGAAGAGGCTGTCAAGTTGACTTCGTAGCGAGGGAGGTCATATCTTGCTTGCCTGGCTAGGTGCCTCCGGGCTTGGGAACTCGAACCAGCTACCACTCCCCCAAAAATTGTGGCTACTTCTTCTAATGGTTCCTTCCCTTTGTCATTCTTGTTGGATGGTTTAGGGGGCTGATAAATGTATTCTTGTAGTTGACCATCCTTGATGAGACCCTCGATTTGTCTCCTCAGTTCAAAGCAATCTGCAGTGTTATGACCATGAGCCCGGTGTAAATGACAAAACTTTCTTTTGTCTCTTGTTTTTGGATTTGACCGTAAGGGGCAGGTTCTTTCAGTAGACCTTTATCCTTGATTTCTTTCAGGATATCTTGCTGAGGCATATTAAGCAACGTGAATGTACGGTGCTCCTCCTGAGGTCGATCATGATGCTCTTGGCGGGGTCGAGTGGATGACCCTTGTAACAGGAAGCGATCATTTCTGACTGTGTCTCGCGCAGAGCGTCGATCCGGAACTGATCTACGATTTCTATCATGAGGGTCTCCTCTATTATCGTACTGTCGTCTATCTATACGCGAGGAATTAGGTACCACCAGAGTCTTCCCAGGGTAATTTGCTTGAAAAATTTCCTCTGCATCAGCATGACTAGAGACCCTTGCTAATGCTTCTTGATACGTACGTGGGAGGTTGACGGAGAATTCCCATGCTAGAGGGAGCTCCCCTCTGATTCCTTGAACCAAGCCCTGCATAGCATAACCATCATGAAATAGATCTACTCGGGCAACCTCCCGCTGATATCTGTCTAAAAATGCACGGAGGGATTCATTACGACCCTGCTTGATTGAAAGAAGGCTCTGTGCTGGTCGACTTCTCGTTTTCATGTTGCTAAAATGTGTGAGGAAACTACGGGCAAGCTCGTCAAAGCTGGAGATGGATGCAGCTGGTAGCCTTCTATACCATTGCTTAGCTGATCCTCCAAGGGTAAGAGAAAAGGTTCTGCACATGATTTCCCCTGAGACCCCTTGTATCTCCATATGAGAAATAAAAGAGTCTAAATGCTCTCGGGGGTCCGTTGTCCCTTGGTAAAGCTCGAGTTACGGCATCCGGAATCCGTATGGGTATCTTTCCCTTAGAATATCTTCAGCAAAGGGTGATTCCCATTGTGGATGACCATCTTCTTCTCCTCTTGAACGTTTAATCAACCTTTCCAGTTTATGGATCTTTTCATCCATTTCTCGCTTGAACTTTGCATAATGATTGTCTGATGTCCTCTCCCCCAAGACATCCATTGGGGCAACATCTGGGCGATGATTCTTAACTCTGGGTGGTGAGCTGGGGCGATTTCTTTTGGACTGATAATTACGCCCTGGAGCGTATGGACCATGATAAGAATAGGCGGGCTGATCAATATTACTTTCCCTTGGTATCTGCTCAACGCCTGTATGGCGTTTCTTGTTCAAAGAGTGTCGAAGGTCTACTGCTGCTAACTGTTGTTCAGATACAATATGCGAGGGAGAGGGAATCTGTGGGCGACCATCCCCTCCTTGAACAATAGGATGGGAAAGATTCGGTTGAATGACCTGATGGCGAGGTAATCCAGTAGTCTGGGCGACTAAATCAGGACGTCCACCAACATCCGTCTGGACATTGGGTACTACCATGGCACTCATCAAGTTATTCCCAGCAGCGTTTGCAGCCGGCTGAACACTTTGTCCGAATGCTTGGTTGAACACAGTCACCATACGATTCATCTGTTCACTGAAATTTCGCATGGTATGTTCCATGGTAGTTAATCGATTCGTCTTGCCCTTTTTCGGTCTTCTAAGTGGAAGCCGGGGTTGCCTGAGGCTAGGCCCCACCCCAGAAGATATAACTAATGCTCTCCCCGTATCAACTACCCTTCGACGTCGGGGAGGTGCTTCAACCTCGATTTCTTCGTCAACCTCTAGGGAGGTTGAGTGTTGGGATTCGTTACTCATGATGTGTTCGAATACGTTCGGATGGGAGCAACAACTAAAGAGGCTTGAATTGTCGTCCCCACTGACGGCGCCAACTGTTGATGCACGATTTCCGGACGGCCGAGAAGCGGGTCGGAGCTCGGGTCGTACGTCGGGTCCAATCCTGCGAGCAAAGAAAAACAGTCAGGCGTGCCGGCGGTGGTGCCGGCGAGAACCCTTCGACGCTCAAGTCAGTTTCCGGCACTCCGAAATTTTCTGGGAGAATTTCCTAGAGAGAGAAGCCCTCAAAAGTAAAGGAAATTTAGAGAGAGAGTAAGTTCAGAAAAGTGTGCATACCTAGAGCGATAATCCAGAGGGTTTATATAGGAGTCAGGATGGGCCATTGTGGGACCCAGAAAACGGGCCCAGATAATGGGCTACAGTAATGGGCTTACTGTATTAGAAATAATTGAGACAGGATCGGTCATTGTGGGACCCAGATAACGGGCCCAGATAATGGGCTACAGTAATGGGCTTATTGTATTAGAAATAATTGAGGCCCAATATTGTTATGGCCATAACAGTTTTAATATAGATTAATCTTAATTAGATTAATATTATTCGTATTATTATCTTTATTTTCTATTATTTATTTATGTTTATTGTTCAATTTTTTTATGCTTAAGTCATTCGCTTCTTTATTTATTATTTATACTTGTATCTATTCTATATTTATTCTTGTTCATTTATGTTTGTATGTTCATTTAATTTTTTCTTTCTTACTATTTATTTGCTTAATTTTATTTTGGCCCATTTTATATTCACTTACTTTTCATTCATTTATATCTATGCTTATTTATTTAATGCTAATTTTTATTTTATTTACGTTGATAATTAAATGGAACGTAAAGTCAGAATGTTAATTTGTGCATTGAGTTATGTTCGGAAATTGTTTATGTCGGGCGTTCAAGTGAAAAATTTGGGGGATTTATTCATACTGAGCATTGAAATGCAAAATCAAGCATGAAGCTCTAACTCAAACAAATATTGCCCACATTGCTACATTTTTAATGTTTGCATAACTGATGAAATACATAAGCAACAAATTAAAATAATGCCAATGCTCATGCAAACCTAATCTTGCCCACAACCCCATATGTGGTGCATTTCTAATTGCGTATTGATTAATATATTTAAGCAACAATATCAGGACAATAAACTTAAAGTTTAAAAGAGGGTTGAATTCCTTAAGTTTTTACTTAAAGTACAATTATTTCTTTCAGTTATTTAATTGTTTAATTAATTTTATCTTCATGTTATTTTTGCATGGCAAGTAATTTATTTTATTTTTCTTTTAAATGTACAGTTGCATAATGAAAAATTTTCAAAAATTGATGTTTAAGCCATTGATGCATGATGGAGATAATTATCAGATTGAGATGATGATGTTATACTTCACTTGGACTCCATGGGCATTGGAGATATCATAAGAAATGGAAATACTGCACCTATGCAAGAGTAATCCAAGGCCATAATATTTCTACGCCATCACTTTAACAAAGGCCTGAAATCTGAATGTACAACTAATCCATTGGCCCTTTGGAATAAATTAAAGGAAAGATTTGACCAATAGAGAACAATAATATTGCCAAAGGCCCAATTCCAATGGAGCAGTTTGAGGTTGTAGGATTTCAAAACAATTATTGAATATAATTTAGCAATGTTCAAAATTGTATTTCAACTGAGATATTGTGGGCAAACTATCACTAAAGATGAGATGCTAGAGAAAACATTATCTACATTCTATCCCTCCAATATGATCTTGATGTAACAATATTAGTAACGCAAATTTAAGAAATTTATTCTGAGTTGATATCATGCCTCTTAGTTGTTGAACAAAATAATGAGATCTTGTTGAAAAATCACCAACTTCATCCCACTGGCTCTACAACATTCCCTGATGTGAATGCCACATCATTTAATAGTCGTGCTTGTGCAGAAAGAATTTTCGACCTAGGGGCGTTCATTCAAAGAGTTTTAAGCCAAACCAGCGGAAGGGGAACAAAGATGATCCTAAGCAAGACAGGAAATGGCACTCAAAATAAGCCACAAAGGGGTGACCAAAACACTTACTTTACGTGTGGCGAAAAGGGTCATTGGGCTTGTAATTGTCGTACACCAAAACATCTAGTGGAGTTCTATCAAGCCTTCATAAGGGATAAAAGAAAAAATGTTAAGACCACTTATATTGATGACCCTGTGGATCACACTAATTTTGATGTCTTAGATTTCCTTGCTGATCAAGATGAAGCTATTTACAATGTAATGGTTGATGGAAATGCCCCAACCAATTAAATATTTGCTACTTTTGTTACTTTTTGTAATGATGTCCCATTGATAAATCTGTTTGTACCTTTATTACGATGCACTTTTTGATGTATCTTTTTGTGTACTTTTGTTTTATATAAAATCATATATGATATAGTCTTCTTGTAATGAAAAAGAATGGACATCAAGGCTTTGTTATCTTTGCCTAAAAATGATGGAGATCCATGTCTACTTGATAGTGCAACAACTCATACAATTCTTAAGGATAAGAAATATATTTTGGAGCTAACTTTATTGAAAGCTAAGGTTAACACTATGTTAGGGTCTGTTAATTTGATTGAGGGCTCAGAAAGAGCCATTATAATGTTGACAAATGGCATTAAGCTATGCATTGCTAATGTCACGCCCTAACATCTCTTATTTAGAGACTTTAGGGGTGATTGAATAAGAATTTAAGAAAGGACATCATCAAATTTATTTATTTATTTTTTTCTTTTTCTTTTTCATATACATCCCATGAATTCATTACGATATATGACCATTTGTTCAAAATAACTTTACATATACTGGTGGCTAAAATCAATACATGAGTTGCTAGTCAGATAGCAAAATCTCCTATCATAAGCTAGGAGAATCAAGACCGTCCTAAAAAATCATTGTGTGCATGCAGACTCCAGACTTCCTAAGAAAGCTCTGGAACACCACTAGTGTGAACATCTTTCTGTGTACCTGTGAGGAGAGGGCGTGAGCATAAAGCGCAGTAGGAAAGAAATTCTAACATTATACTAAATTACACGCATTCAACAATTACTCAATTACAAAATTACACACCCAATAATAATAAATCCAACAATTATGTTCATTCGCACATCAAGTTTACATTCGTGTTTTCTTTGGATCTGTATACAAAACGACCAATCCAAGGTCCAACACATCGCATTGTTATATTCGTGTTTCCGTTGGATTCGTATACAAAATGGCCCATCCAAGGTCCAACACATCATATTGTTATATTCGTGTTCCCCTTGGATCCGTATACAAAACGGCCCATCCAAGGTCCAATGCATACATTTACAACCTTTCAATAAATTTCTACGAAGAATTTCAAGAAAATACACTTTTTATGAAAAATCCAGGACTTTTCGGAAATGGGTAGTCGATTTGGGTCAGTTCTGGAATTTTGCTCGACACTCGACACTATGCCACTCGACACTCGACACTCGACATTACTCGCTAGACACTCGACACTCCAACCCGCACGTTGAGTCATGCATGCAGCACGCGACACTGCTTACTCGACCTCGACATTGCACGCTAGATACTCGACACTTGACATTACGTGCTAGACACTCGACACTCGACATTGCACGCTAGACACTCGACACTCGAACTTGTACATTGAGTCGTGCATGCAGCACGTAACACTCTTCACTCGACGCTCGACATTACGTGCTAGACACTTGACACTCGACATTGCGCTCTAGACACTCGACACTCGAACTCGCACGTCAAGTCGTGCATGCAGCATGCAACACTGCTCACTCAACGCTCGACATTACGTGCTAGACACTCGACACTCAACATTGCACGCTAGACACTCGACACTCGAACCCGCGCGTCGAGTCGTGCATATAGCACGCGACCCTGCTCACTAGACGCTCGACACATTACAACCGACACTTGCCACTTGCCACTCGATACTCGACAAGCAAAGTGGTGTAGGATGAAAAGTCAGACTCTGCATACCGAATCGCGAACTTGTTCCATTAAGTCGGTTACATCAAATTATTTCCAGATTTTGACTTCCAACTTCAAAAATTCATTTCAACTCCAAATTCAATGAAATCAACGGCTAATTAAAGCTTCATATATCTATTTTCCTAAACAAATAAAAAATCATATAATTCTCAATCTAAAAAAATGCATCAACTCAAATAACACAAGACAGTCACATAAACTACAACTCCACTCAAGAACCATCTCTACTTCACTTCATAAGCACTTAGTTTTCACACATAATTCCTCATTCAAACAACAAACAATCAACTCACAATAAGTAGTTTCATTCATAATTCATCATCCATGCAACAAAACAATCAATTTAGAATAGGGCACATGCATAACAAACCAATATCAATTAAAATAATAAAATACATGACATGATGTAAGTATAGTGTTAGAAAAACCCTATTTGTATTCCAAGCTTACACACCTCTTTAAAATTTTTCCTCTCTTTTCTTCTTCTTCTTCTTCTCTTTTCCTCTCCTTGTAACCGTGAAACTCTTCTCTCTCTGTTCCTTTTTTTTTTCCTTCTAGAAAATCCTCTCTTATATAAATATAAGGCCCTAATTCATAGGCCTAAATCCACAAATTCTCCAACCCACCTAATCCTTAAACATAATTTCTAAATTTTGTAATATATAAATGCATAAATATTTGTTTTCTTTTGAAACTCTACAACCTACCCTCCTAAAAAAAATTTCGTCCTCGAAATTTGAAAACATGAGTCAGAAATTACCTCTTGCATTCAAAAGCTCAGGATACTTTCTTTGAATCTCTGACTCTAACTCCCATGTGGCCTCTTCAATGTCATGATGCTTCCACAAGACCTTGAGTAATGGGATGGTCTTGCCACGTCGGACTTGCACTCTTGTGTCCAAGACTTGAATAGGAACCTTATTATACAAAACATCTTGTTGGATATCCAACTCACTCCAATTAAGTACATGTGTTGGGTGAGGCTCATACTTCCTTAGCATCGATACATGGAATGTGTTATGAATTCCCGATAATCGTGGCGACAATGCTAGCTTATAAGCTACTTCGCCAACCCGCCTTAGAATTTCAAATGGGCCAATGTAGCATGGAGCAAGTTTACCTTTCTGTCCAAAATGCATCAAGCCCTTACGCGGAGACACTTTTAAAAACACATGGTCACCCACTTTGAATTCTAACGGTCGTCTCTTTTTGTCTGCATAGCTTTTCTGTCGACTATGGGCTATAAGTAAACGTTGACGTATCAATTTCACCTTTTCAGTTATCTCTCGTACAAGTTCAAGTCTTAATAAGGTAGCTTCTCCCACTTCTATCCAACATAAAGGGGACCTACACGGTCTACCATATAGTGCCTCAAAAGGTGCCACTCCAATACTTGACTGATAACTGTTGTTGTATACAAATTCTACCAGTGGTAGATGATCCTCCCAATTACCTTGAAAATCCATCACACAAACCCTCAACATATCTTCTAAAATTTGAATGGTGCGCTCTGATTGACCATCGGTTTGAGGATGGAAGGTTGTACTAAATAACAACTGAGTGCCCATAGCTCTTTGAAGGCTTTGCCAAAATTGAGCTGTAAACCAGGGATCTCTATCTGACACCACTGAAACTGGAACTCCATGCAACCTCACAATTTCTTTAATATACAGTCGACTCAAAACATCCATTGAATCGGTTGTACGTATAGAAAGAAAGTGTGATACTTTGGTTAACCTATCTACAATCACCCATGTTACATCATTCCTTTTTAAAGAACGTGGTAATCCAGTAACAAAATTCATGGTGATGTAATCCCATTTCCACTCTGCTACAGGTAGTGGTTGGAGTAATCCTGCAGGCCTTTGATACTTAGCCTTCACTTGTTGACAAGTAAGGCATCTAACTACATATTCAGCAACATCCCGTTTTATTTCTTTCCACCAAAACTGGCGACGTAAATCATGATACATCTTGGTACCCCCAGGATGAACAACAAATTTAGAGTGATGAAATTCTTTAAGGATATCATCTTTACACTATTTATTTGATGAAACAAAGATCCTGCCCTTGAATCGTAAACTCCCATTTGAACCAATTGTCCAATCCACACTTCCATCACCGCATAACACTTGCTCATACAAGGCTCTAGTCTCCAAATCTTAATGTTGCAATTCAATCACTCTATGCGCAAGAGACAGTTGAGCAACAAGTGTAAAAAAGCAAATTTGATCTTCGTGATCCTCAACCAAGATATCATAATCATAAATAGACCGTAACATGCTCCACTCTCCTACCATCGCACTAACCATGGCCCTCGACTTCTTACTTAATGCGTCAGCCACCACATTTGCCTTGCCTGGATGATATTGGATAGAGAAATCATAGTTGTTCCAATACTCCATCCATCTTCGTTGTCTCAAGTTCTAGTCTTTTTGGGTGAAAATGTATTTCAAACTTTTATGATCACAAAAGACTTCAAACCTTTCACCATATAGATAATGTCGCCAAATTTTCAAAGCATGTATTACCGCAGTCAGTTCTAAATCATAGGTGGGATAATTCTGCTTGTGAGGTTTCAACTGACAAAAAGCATAAGCTACAACCCTACCTTGCTGCATTAACACACATCTTAATCCATCTAAGGAGGCATCATGAATACCACATAATCAACTCCACGTTATGGTATCACAAGAATAGGTGCTGAAATTAATCTTTTCTTCAATTCTTGGAATGCTTGCTCACATGCATCATTCCATTCAAATCTGACTCCTTTCCTTGTTAACCTAGTCATTGGTGCAACCAATCGGGAGAAGTTCTTAACAAAACACCGATAGTAACCTGCTAGACCCAAGAAGCTGTGTATTTCAAACACATTCTTTGGTCGATCCTACTTCATAACTGCTTCTACTTTCAATGGATTCACTGAGATTCCTTGTCTTGACACCACAAGGCCTAAAAATTTTACTTCTGATAGCCAAAATTCACATTTACTCAGCTTGGAATGAAGACGATGCTCTCTGAGTGTTTGAAGTGCCACACGTAGATGTTGCTCATGTTCAACTTCAGATGAAGAATAAATGAGGATATCATCCATAAACACAATCACAAATTGGTCTAAATGAGGTCTGAAAATATGGTTCATCAAATCCATAAAGGTAGCAGGAGCATTAGTTCATCCAAATGGCATGACCAAAAACTCATAATGCCCATACCGGGTACGAAAAGCGGTCTTGGGTATGTCTCCTTCCTTTATTCTCAACTGATGATACCCCGAACGAAGATCTATCTTGGAAAAACAATAAGATCCTCTTAACTGGTCGAACAAATCATCGATCCTAGGTAAAAGATATTTGTTTTTCACTGCAACCCGATTTAACTACCTATAGTCTATACATAAACGCAATGAACCATCTTTCTTCTTCACAAATAATGCTGGTGCACCCCAGGGAGAAGTGATGGGTCGGATGAATCATTTCTCTAACAATTCTTCTATTTGTAGCTTTAGCTCCCTCAACTCTGCTGGAGTCATTCGATAAGGAGCAACTGATATGGGTGCCACACCTGGATACACCTCGATAGCAAACTCCACTTCTCTAGTTGGAGGTAACCCGGGCAATTCTTCAGAAAAAAATCAGGAAAATCACTTACCACACAAGGAAGTTCAGAAACCCCTTTATTAGTCTCTTCTACTAGTATACTTGCTATCATGTTCCTGACCCCTTTCTTGTTTTGCGACCCAAGCAAAGGGTAGTGCAATAATGTATATTTATCTCCATAAAAACTGAAAACGATCCCCTCCGACGTGTGAATCATCATTTTCTTCTTGTGACAGTCTAATATAACTCGACAAGTTGACAACCAATCCATTCCTAATATCACATCATACTCAATGAAATCCATAAGTATCAAATCAAATGATAACCTGTGCCCATTGATCTCTAGCATACAAGAACGACATATCCTCCTAACTTCTAAAGTACTACCCATAGGTGACTCCACGTGTAATACAAAGTCCAACAAATCAGACTCTAATCCTAATGCAGATGCAAAATGGGTAGATATAAAAGAATGAGTAGCTCCAAAATCAAATAAAACACGGGCCCATGCATTAAAAACCAATAATGTACCTCCCACAACCACGTTGTCTGCAGGCTCTGTCGGTTGAGTCAAAGCAAAAACTCATCCTTGAGTCATCTGTCCATGCTGTCTAATGCTCTGAACTGATCTTTGAGGCCTAATAGATTGAGAAGAAGCTGCTTGAGACCTCTGAGAAGTCTTATGTGACTACGTGTTACGTCCCTGAAACGGTGGTCTAGACTGTGACCCTGACCCTTGTCGAGGAGTCGGTTGGTTCTGAATAGTTTCATTCTGAGGACCTCTCATCCTTGCTGGACAATCCCGTTGCATGTGATCGTATTGTCTACATCTATAATATCTGGGACACTGATATCGCAAATGACCTGGTTTCCCACACCCATAACAAACTTTCTGACTTTGTGAAGATCTACTTGACATAGAGCCTTAAGATTGCAGTTGTTGAGACTGAGAATTAAAGGAAGGCCTATTGGAATGAGTTTTCTGTCTCTTAACTGAACGATCATGTTGTCTTATTCCTCTAGAAGGTATGCCAATACCCCCCACCCTGTGACTCGGGATATCTTCTATTCTGTAACTAAGGCAGTCTCCATCATATCAGCATAAGTCGTCAATCTACATACTGCAACTGAGGGTCAGATATCATCTTTCAGTCCCTTTTGAAATCTCCAAGCCTTGCTAGCCTCATCTGCCACCAAACCAGGAACAAAACGGGATAAGGCAGTAAATCGTGCCTCATATTGTTGCACTGTCATATTCCCCTGTGTCAAGTATATAAACTCATTTTTCTTTTGATCACGAAAAACTGTAGGAAAATATTTGTCCAGAAAAACAGTAGAGAAGACTCTTCATGTAGGGATGTTTCGTTCTCTAATACGTTCAACAGATGTCCACCACTGTAATGCCTTTCCTATCAACAAGTGAGTTGCCACCCTAACCCGTAAATCTTCTTCAACTTGCAAAAGATTAAAGAGGCGCTCAACTCGTGTAAGCCAATCTTCTGCAACATTCGGATTGGGTTCCCCATTAAAAATAGGTGGATTGTGACGTTGGACTTCTCTAAGTGCATTCTTCATTCTATTGTCGACACCCGTCTCTAATACCGGTTGAGGTGGTGCTGGTAGATTGGCATGAAGAGTATCCCTAACTGTGTTTGTCACTGTTTCTGCCAATGTATTGGCCATATCTCTCATGACCCTGTAAAACTTTGACCTCTCACCACCCTCAGATGGGTTGGAACTCGAAGCACTTCGCGTAGGAGAACTCATTATCTAATTTTATCAATGGCAAAAACATAAGTGGCAGAATTCCATAACATATGGAACAGAAACACAACAAACAATTTTTCAAGGCACATGCAAGCACACAAAACATGACTCTACCCCTCCCAAACCATCTACATCCTTTTCACAGGTCCACAGTAAAGCCTAGGCTCTGATACCACTTTGTCACGCCCTAACATCTCTTATTTAGAGACTTTAGGGGTGATTGAATAAGAATTTAATAAAAGGACATCATCAAATTTATTTATTTATTTTTTTCTTTTTTTTTTCATATACATCCCGTGAATTCATTATAACATATGACTATTTGTTCAAAATAACTTTACATATACTGGTGACTAAAATCAATACATGAGTTGCTAGTCACATAACAAAATCTCCTATCATAAGCTAGGAGAATCTAGACCGTCCCCAAAAATCATTGTGTGCATGCAGACTCCAGACTAGGAAAGCTCTAGAACACCACTAGTGTGAACATCTTTCTGTGTACCTGTAGAGGGAGAGGGTGAGCATAAAGCCCAGTAGGAAAAAATATTCTAACATTATACTAAGTCACACGCATTCAACAATTACTCAATTACAAAATTACGCACCCAATAATAATAAATCCAACAATTATGTTCACTCGCACATCAAGTTTACATTCGTGTTCCCCTTGGATCTGTATACAAAATGATCCATCCAAGGTCCAACACATCGCATTGTTATATTCGTGTTCCCCTTGGATCCGTATACAAAACGGCCCATCCAAGGTCCAATGTATACATTTACAATCTTTCAATATAATTTATACAAAGAATTTCAAGAAAATACACTTTTTATGAAAAATCCAGGACTTTTCGGAAATGGGCAGTCGATTTGGGTCAGTTCTGAAATTTTGCTCGCACTTGACACTCGAACCCGCATGTCGAGTCGTGCATGCATCACACGACATTACTCACTCGATGTTTGACATTACGCGCTAGATACTTGACGCTCGACATTACGTGCTAGACACTCGACACTCAAACCTGCACGTAGAGTCGTGCATGCAGCACGCAACACTACTCACTCGACACTCGACATTGCATGCTAGACACTCGACACTCGACATTGCACGCTAGACACTCGACACTCGAACCCGCACGTAGAGTCGTGCATGCAGCACGTAAGACTGCTCACTCGACACTCGACATTAAGTGCTAGACACTCGACACTCGACATTGCACACTAGACACTCGACACTCGAACCTGCACGTCGAGTCGTGCATGCAGCACGCAACACTGCTCACTCGATGCTTCACATTACATGCTAGACACTCGACACTCAACATTGGGCGTTAGATACTCGACACTCGAACCCGTACGTCGAGTCATGCATGCAGCACGCAAGACTGCTCACTCGACGCTCGACATTACGTGCTAGACACTCGACACTCGACATTACGCGCTAGACACTCGACACTCGAACCCGCACGTTCAGTCGTGCATGCAGCACGCGACCCTGCTCACTCGATGCTCGACACGTTACACTCGACACTCGACACTCGACAAGTAAGTGTCGAGTGGTGTCGGATGAAAAGTCAGACTCTGCATACCAAATCGTGAACTTGTTCCATTAAGTCGGTTATATCAACTTATTTCCAGATTTCGACTTCCAACTTCAAAAATTCATCAAAAATTCATTTCAACTCCAAATTCAATGAAATCAGCGGCTAATTAAAGCTTCATATATCTATTTTCCTAAACAAATGAAAAATCATACAATTCTCAATCTAGAAAAATGCATGAGCTCAAACAACACAAGACAGTCATATGAACTACAACTCTACTCAAGAACCATCTCTACTTCACTTCATAAGCACTTAGTTTTCACACATAATTCCTCATTCAAACAACAAACAATCAACTCACAATAAGTAGTTTCACTCATAATTCATCATCCATACAACAAAACAATCAATTTAGAATATGTCACATGCATAACAAACCAATATCAATTAAAACAACAAAATACATGATATGATGTAAGTATAGTGTTAGAAAAACTCTACTTGTATTCCAAGCTTATACACCTCTTTAAAATTTTTCCTCTCTTTTCTTCTTCTTCTTCTTCTTCTCTTTTCCTCTCCTTGTAACCGTGAAACTCTTCTCTCTCTGTTCCTTTTTTTTTTCCTTCTAGAAAATCCTCTCTTATATAAATATAAGGCCCTAATTTATGGGCCTAAATCCACAAATTCTCCAACCCATCTAATCCTTAAACATAATTTCTAAATTTTATAATATATAAATGCATAAATATTTGTTTTCTTTTGAAACTCTACAGCCAATGCCTTACACTCAAACAATTTTAAAAGAAATTTACTCACTTTTAAAGATATAAGCTTAATGGATATCATATTGAGACATCTTGTAAAAATAATACAAAATTTCTATATATCACCACAGATGTCTTAGGACAAAAATTAATACTAGAGAAGTTGAAGCTTTCTCTGATGGGTTGTATTATACATACATAAGATCTATTGAAACTTATGCAGTCATGAATAAAAAATTCAATGATCCTAAGTCTTTTATGTTATAGCATAACCATCTTGGTCACTTAGGATCAATAATGATGTATAGGATTGTTGAGAAAACAAAGAGATATCTATTAAAGAATCAGAAAATTCTTCTGCCCAATGAAACTACTTGTATTGCTCATTCACAAGAAAAGTTTATTGTTAGACCATCTTATTCAAAGATTGGTCTTGAATGCTTATTATTTTTATAGAGAATTCAGGGGGACATATGTGGACTTATTCATCTATCGAGTGAACCATTTCGTTACTTTATGGTACTAATTGATGTTTTTGCACTATGGTCTCGTGTTTATCTGTTATCAACTCAAAACATTTCATTTAGTAGAATATTGGCTCAAATTATTAAGTTACGGACACATTTCTCAAATCGTCCTATTAAGTCAATACGTTTGAATAATACTGGTGAATTTATATCAAAAGCCTTTGATTATTATTGTATGCCTATTGAAATCGATATTGAGTACCCTGTACCACATGTCTATATCCAAATAGTTTGGCATAATTTATAAAATAATTGTAGATAATTGCATGTACTATATTGTTGAGAATGTAGTTACTAACTTTTGCTTGGGGCTATGATATTCTACATGATGCATCGTTGATCAGATTAAGGTTCATTACTTATCATGAGTATTCCTCATTACAACTTTTACTTGGCCCATAACCCAATATATCTCATTTAAGAACTTTTTTATGTGCTACAAGTTCCTATTGCTCCCCTGAAGCAGACAAAAATAAGACCTCAACATCGATTGAGGATTTATATGGGTTATAATTCTCCTTCCATTATAAGATATTTGGAACCTTTGACGAGTGATTATTTCATCGCATGATTTGCGGATTGTCATTTTAATGAGACAGATTTCCCACCATTAGGGAAAAAGAAAACACCTCTTCAAGTTAGGCATATGCCTTCTAAAGAAAGGCCAGAGCTTTCTTGGAGTGTTACGATATTATCTCATCTTGATCATTGCACACCACACCTTAATGTGAGGATGAAGTGCAAAGGATGATACATCTTTAGAACATTGCTAATCAGATGCCGCAAGCTTTTATTGACATAGCTAAAAAAGCAAAGTCACATATATATATTGCTAATTCATCGACACATATTGAGGCCCCGTTGAACAAACTCCCAAAACAACAATGAATAATCAATCTACCGCATGCCAGAAATGTGGATAGACCACTTAGATCAAAGGATATTGTCCTCCGAAAAAGAAAAGTGGTTAATAATGGTCTTAATGGAAATAATGATCGAGCTAAAAAGTCCATATTCTCTAATTATCTCTTGAAGAGACAAATGTTCTTGATGAGACACATGCTCCTAAAGAGACATAAGTCTTTGATGAGCATAAGCCCCTAAAGTGGTGCATGTATTTAAAAACGAGGAATTTTCTATTAATTATACTTATATTAGATAAATGTAGAATCTTGATGAAATCGTCATCAATGACATATTTTCATTTGTAATAGCCACTGATATTATGAATGATGGTTTTGAACCTCATACAGTGGATGAATAAAGACAAAGGTGTGATTGGCTTAAATGGAAAGAATCAATTCAAATAGAATTAGCTTCTTTAGCCAAACGTAAAATTTTTGGATCTATAGTCTAGATGCCAAATGATGTCAAACTCACTGGATATGGATGTCTATTTACTATAAGACGATATGAGAATGAAGAGATTTTCAAATATAAAGCCTGACTATTAGCTTAAGGCTTTTCTCAAAGACTGAATATTAATTTTGATGAAACATGCATCGGTAATAGATGTGATTACTTTTAGATATTTGATAGGTTTGACAGTCTCAGAAAAACTTCACATGCGCTTTATTAATATGGTTACTACTTACTTGTAGGGTAAATTAGATTCTTACATATGTATGAAACTCTTTAAATGATTTAAATTGCCTAAACTTAAAACACAATTAAGGAGCATGTACTCACTTAAATTGGAAAGATCCCTGTACAGATTGAAATAATAAAAAAGAATGTGGTATAATTGCCTTAGTAAATACTTGACTAAGGAGGGATACATTAATAATCCCATATGCCCTTGTATGTTCATCAAAAAGTCATAATCTAGTTTTGTTATTATAGTAGTGTATGTAGAAAATATGAATTTAATTTGAACTCTTGAAAAGATCCAAGATGTAGCTAAGTATTTGAAAAGAGAATTCAAAATGAAAGATTTGGAAAAAACAAAATATTGTTTCGGCCTACAAATTGAGCACAATTCATACGACATATTTGTTCATCAACCAGTATATACAGAAAAGGTTTAAAAATGATTTAATATGGATAAAGCTTATCTATTGAATACCTCAATGGTCGTCAGATCTCTTGATCCTAAAAAGAATCTATTACATCCCAAAGAGGATGATGAACATATACTTGGTCTTGAAGGACTACATTTGAACACTATAGGTGTATTACTATATTTGGCACAATGTACTAGACATGATATTGCATTTGTAGTTAATTTATAAGTAAGGTTTAGTCCTGCACCTACTATACGACATTGGAATAGGGTAAAACATATTTTATATTTTCTTCATGAGCCACTAATTTGGGATTATTCTTTTCATATGAGCATTCTAAAAATCTTGGTTTAGTTGGATATACTGATGCCTATTATTTGTTTGATCCACATAAAGTTCGATCACAAATTGGATACATTTTTACTTATAATAGGACCGCAATTTCATTGCGTTCTACAAAACAAACTTTGGTTGCTACTCTTCTAATCATTTTGAAATACTTGCATTTTATAAGGCAAGTCAAGAATGCATATGGTTACGATTTATTATTCAACACATTCAGAGTTTATGCAAATTATCCCCTATCATAGATCCTCCAACAATCATACATGAAGATAATGTAGCTTGTATTGCTCAAGTCAGGGGAGGACATATTAGAGGAGACAGAACAAAGCACATTTTATCAAAGTTCTTCTACAACTATGAACTTCAAGAAGATAGAAAAGTTGATGTCAAGCATATTCGTTTCAGTAGTAATCTTGAAGACTTGTTTACTAAAACATTACCGACATGAACATTTATTGGTATATGGCATTAGCATATGGTGGCTCAACAAGCGACCAAGTTAATGGACAATATTGTTCTTTTCCCTACTTAGGGGGAGTATTCTAGACATTTATGTACGTTGTATTCTTTTTTCTTTTGCCAAGTTTTTCATACCATTTTTTACTGACAAGGTTTTTAACAAGGCAGTATTAGCATGTCTAGCACCGCTTAGGATTTACTACATAATTGTATTTTTTTGTTTAGGTTTTTGTCCTACTGGGTTTTTCCTTAGCAAAGCCAAATGTAATTGTATTGATAGTAATTATCCTAGGGTGGTGAAATATCTAAAACGGAGTGTTGTAATAAATTATTATGATAAGTTCGATATTTTCACCTTTTACTACCCTTGTCACAAGCTTTTTTTTTTTTTTTTTGGAAAAGTTACTTAGTAATATTAATCCAAAAAATTATAATGTACAAAAATTCGAGGGGCATACCCCAGGAATTACAAATAGGACATAAAGTCCAACAAAGAAAAATCCAAAGTGCCACGAAGAGTCTTAGCAACATAAAATAAAGGCCACAGGCGGCCTGAACAAAGAAAAGTTCCACAAAAGGCCTTAACAACATGAAATAAATGCCACAGGCGGCCTAAAAATATAAGTAAGATTTCCAAAGACCATAAATGTTCTAACAAGAAAATGTAAACAAAAGTGACCAAATGGTACAAACATAAAGGAAAGAAAAAAGAACAAGTCCGATAAAGCAAAGCATTAACCCTTCTTGTTCTTCTTCTTCTTACCCTTCTTTGCAGGAGTAGACGGAGTATGATCAATCCTATCCAATTGATCCTCATCACTTAACCTATTCAAAGGTTCAAAACGAGAAGGGGACAACATAGGAGGTTTTCCTATATTTATCCGCCCTGATGAACTGGAAGCCTCACGGTTGGTAGAACATTTGGTGGAACCCAAAAGTCTACCCTGATCTGTCGCATATGGAGATAAAGAGTTAGAGTCTGAGACTGACTCTTTACTCAAATCTGGAGGAGCCTTAACAGGCACATCTTGCACTACATAATCTGTTAGAGTAGTTACAATTTGTAAATTCTCAGCGACCTTGGTCACTTCCTTGCCCTTATTCAAAGGGGTAGTATCGGTGGGGTCTGCCTCTTTCTCATCCTCATCTGAGGACACTTCTGGTTCACAACGGTGACCAAACCTACAGCATCTGGGACAACGTTTTGGAATATATTCATATTCAACTCTAATTTGGATGGGCTTGGAAGAGAGTTTACATCTGAACTCGAAGTTCTTAACTAGAGGGTTATTTGCATCAATAGTAACACATACTCTCGCATACTCCAATCTGGAGAGATTAGAGGTCATTCTGTCACAAGAGATAGGCACTCCAACCATGCTGAAAACAATACTGAGGCCGTTAGTTGTCCATAAAAGAAACGGCAGGCCATATAAACGTATCCAGACTGGGACTCTCGGCATTTGAGTCGCCTCAAAATTAATATGCGGATGCCATGGCTGTAAGTGAATATATTTACCTCCAAACATCCAAGGGCCGCGAGCAAAGATTTTATGAGCTTCATCCTCAGTTCGAAAACGGAAGATGAGAATCCCCTCCCCGGCGGATCGAAGGTCCTCAAGACCACAAGATTTTCATACACGCATGGCCATCGAAAGTACAGCACGAAAAGGTATCACATATCCTGGGAAGAAACCAACAAGACATCTATGCCATTCAGTCAAATTTTCATCGATGATCTCATCTGAGATCTTAAGGATTGTACCCGATTTCTTGGGAGAAATCGGATTCAATTTACAACGGGTGCTCGATTCAGTGATCTTGATTTTGTCAGCCCAAGAGCCAGCAGTTGACTTGGCAGGATCCATTAATCACAAATCAAATACAATGTAAACTCAAAAAAAGAGATGAAAAACGAAAGCAAACCGGGCACCGAAGCGGCACGGCTTCCCAAGTCGTCGTCACCTCTTTATGAATGGCAATCCGCAAGGAATCAGGGGGGAGCCCAAGAAGCAAACTTGCGTGAAATAAACTGAAGAGCAATCTGAAAAGCTTTATAAACAGTAACCGCCGGATGAACAGTACCCCCGCCTCTGTAAATAGTACCCTCCGAAAAAACAATCGCAATTTCTGGCAAATTTGCTAGGAATCTGATGATGCTATAGAAGGGAAAGTTGACCAGCGTCCCTTGATCTACAACTCAGTGGCAGAAGTGACAACCCACTCTCTCTTTGACAGAAAAGCGATCATGAATAGTAAAATGAAATGCCATGGAGGAGATGACAGTCGAATCTGATGATGGTGTTGAAGGAAAAATTGTAGATCGGGCTGACACAAAGCGGATAGTAGTGGCTATGAATATTCACTCGCCCCTCCACGGCGGTGAATAGTAAAATGTTGCAACTTTGACGCTGCGAACAGAGGGGTTATGGGCCGAATCAGGTGATACCGCTGAAGGTAAAAATGAAACTCGAGACAAAGTCAATCAGACGGTGGTAGCTGTGACTATTCACGTGCTCATCGGCGTGGATGAACAGTAAATCCAAACACTGTCTTCCGCGTTTTTGAGCCCTTTCCAGTTGGAAATTGAGGAGGGTTAAGAAGGAAAAATTATTCAGGGTATCTCGATCTACCACATACGTAAAACTCAAAGGCTAACTCGTCAAACGGCTGAAATAAACAGTAACTCCGACATATTGAGAGAAAAAATTTTCCCTCCCCTCCCTTAAAACCCTAAACCCGCATCTCTAAATCATGGCCTTACATTTGTTTGTGTATCATTGGGTATTGTGGGCGGTGGAGTGGGCTGTGAAGCTCTGTATAAAGCCCTCCCAGTCACTTGTAAAACGCACCAATCAAAAGAAATCCTTATAAACTTTAACTGCTCTCTGTCCTTACCTTATCTCCATCTCTTCTCTCCACTTTCATCTAATCTCCTCCTCTAATTTCTCTTTTGTTTTTTATTCCTTGGCCCTACATCATTCACTTTGCAGTAACTCTTCCAAGACAATAAAATCATCATTTCCTCCTTATATTTTTAGATTAACATTATTACTTATTACACTACTTTCCTAAAAGGAACGCATATATAAAAATTAGATAAAATGTCTAAAAAAGTCGTGAATACCCATGGGCGTATCCAAGAATTTTTCATGACCCATACTGAATTTAAGAAAACTTTGATGGTATTAGAAAATTTTATTAATAAAAAATTAAAATTTTACACCTAGACAGAGGAAGGCATAATGAACCTTACCCCTAAAAATTAAATTAAAAGAATAGTATTGGATTATAGTATATGTTTGCTAAGTGCTCGTTAATTTGTATGATTCAATTAATCTTAGTCCCATGCATCACTACATTATGATGTAGGACATAAGTATATGATGTAATTAAATACCAACGAAATTCCTTGTATTGATATCAGGGGAATTACGTATTATTATAATAATAAAGTATTTTTAAAAATAATATACTATATGTCGAAATATAAGTGTTCTAAGCAAATATTTTGCTATTGAGATGAGTTAATCAGTTTGAATATGTTATATTAATTAATAATGTTATTTATACTACTGGAAGAGGAAAGAAGAAAGCAAATAAAGAAAGCGACAGCAGAAATGGAGATAAATATACGAGACAGAGAAATAGAGAACTGAGAGAGAAATACTAGCTTTTAATTATTTTCGTATATGTAAATACTTGGCTAATGGTGGGTATTTATAAACAACGTATAGTGGAGATTCCATTACATGGAGATTGCTTAAAAGGCGACGAAGGCAAGCACAATGTTGTGGAATAGCACAAAACTTAAAATATTTATAACTATATATATTATATTAATTATCTAAGGGGTATTTTGGTAAATTTTCAAAAATTCAGCCCGGATTGCCCTCTTACGGATTCGGCTACTGGAATGATTGTTTTCAACTTTTATATGCTAATTTTAAAAAATGAAAACATCTATTTTTAATTTTTATATGACTAGAATTTGGAAATAGAGCCTTTCCTCATTTTATGGAATATCAATACTTTTCCCAATATTTGGAACCAGGTGTCATGATGCACCTGGTGTGCTGTAACACGACCTGGTTTTTATTTATATTAGCTTTACATTTAAGTTACAGATTCAGTGATTAAACATCAAATTATAGAGGATAATTTATCATTTGTTATCATTTAATCACATTACACGATATTAAAATAACCACGTACAAATTTTAAGTCTTATATTATGCTTAAAGGAAAAAAAGATATATATATATATATATTACAGTGACAGATTTGGGTCTACTGAACGAGACGTCCAAAGGGAACTAAGAGCTCTTAATCGCCCATCAAACTCTCCAATTACTAGATAACATTTTGCTGTCTGTCGAACTGTCAGTATCTGTGGAAAAGAGTCAAGGATTTTCTTTCTAAGAACGTCTGCCTGCACACAAAAACAATAGTTAATTTGTAACTTTCTGTATCAAACAATGTTAACCCAAGTTAGATATCTTTATGTGTATTGATGTTGTGAGGAAAATTTTACTTGGCAAGCAAAGCTTTCAAGACAGTCAAGAATGTGCAAAGCAGCAGCCATGTGTTGAGTATCACCAATGACAATTGTTTTCATTAGAGATTGTAGGAGTTGTTCCAGGCCTTGGCTGAGAGCCTCTTCTTCCTGGTCCGAGGCTTGCTGGAGGCTGAGAATAGCCATCAGTTGCTGGTCCGTTAATGGTTCTAATTGGCATAGTAAAACCTGATTAAAAGTAAATAGTCACCTAGTAAGATGATACAACTTTTAAGTTCCAGCAGTTTAGTCATTCAGGATCAAATGCAAAAAGAATTATGAAAATTTGATTGCGAAATAGAAACTTTCACAAGATCCAGGTAAAAAGACTCCTGCATATTAGAGACTTTAAGTACTAGAGTTGAGCTTAAACCTGCAAGTACAAGTGTCTAGAGTACTGATAAATTAACATGGTATCAAAACTATATTGATGCAGCAGTCATATCAGAATTAAGTCGACCCCTACAAGGTTTTTCAAAAAAGAATAACTTACACACTGTTTCAGGATAAGAATTTTCCATTTAAAGTTACCATAGAAGCATAGACCACAGGTTATTGTCAGGATGTAAAAGCATATACAACATTCTAACAATTCACACTACATAAATGCACTTAGAAATTCAAACCTTGACAAGATCAGAGGGTCTGAAACCGCCAATCCAAAGGAAGCAACGCTCGGCCACAGTTTTCCATGTTCCGCTAATGAGGTGGAACACATCAGAATTTGCAGCCAAACTCTTTAGCCGGAAATTTTCATCATAATGAGAAAGGTACCCGTCTACAATAATCTTAAGATCAGTATCTGGTAAATTGGTAGTCAATCCTGCTCGGAGATGCGATAAATACCACTGATCTATCTCTAACCATCTCGCATATTCTTTATCAAATATTGCGGCTCCTAAAGAAACCATAGCGATATGTATAAGACAGCCGATGGAAGAAAGATAACGAATGACATTGACATCATCTGTGCTTGTAATATTACTCATAAATGGCTTCATTACCCAACATGGAACTTACCCGAGCTAATATTTCCAGCTGCAGCAACAGAGCCTGATCCCAAGAACAGTCCCTGTTAAACAATCCCAGGAAGGAAAAAAGAAATCTTAACTGATGAACGAAATTGTTACTTATGAGGGAATGCTCTTTGAAGCTTTTGTTCTAGCTGTTGAGATTTATTCTACTAGATTCTAGTTGCCACACATAGACATAGGCTTGTTCGTGAATGCAAAGGAACATTTATACCAATCGCCCTCAAACGTATTACATCGGTGGACAAGTATGGATTTCAGTCTAGATTAAGTCAAAACAATTTATAAGTTAAATTGTTAAAATAACGTGACAACCTTTGTACTTGTCAACCAATGTTCTCTTGTACGCGTTATGCTAAAGAGACATGGTAAAACTCATATAGAAAGTTGAGAAACTACTCTTGGGGTATGCTGTAATCTTGTTGGTGAAGAAGGGAACAGCTTCAGAGTAACTCTGGGCCTGCCTGCTACAGTGAATAAAGCTGCCAAAAATCCCAAAGAGAAGATAGAATTTCAAGGCAAAATTTAGATGTTTTCTCACCTTAAATACCATGATATTGGAAGTATCTTATAAGATTTATATTAATTTATGGTTAATTTATGTGCTTTTACTTGAAACCAGTAACAGATTTTACAAGTAACTAGGCTATTGGCTGAACTTACCCTCAATTACAATACCACAAAGCTTCTTCATAATTGTAACTGATAATTGAGTAAAAACAGGGTAAAAGAAAACAGATTTTAATCATCCTCGCTCACTCTGGGGTGAAGTGGGATTAAGCAATTTTCGATTATTGCTTCAAGGAGTTGATTATGTTATGCATATAATATATGCACGATCATTAGAAGGGAAAAAAAAAAAAAAAGAGGAGCATACATGCTTTTGCTTCATGATTCATAATCTTGAGTCCTTGCAGTTTCAGCAGTGTCGCTTCCTCTAGCTTACCATAATCAAAAGCAGGTCCTTTTTGCTGACTGAGAAAGAAAGAAAGAAAGAAAGAGTTTTAATGATTTACTTGTCAGTCTTGAACTCAACATATATAGAAGAAAAACATAAAACAATAGAAACATGAACAAAAAATAAAAAGAAGTCGTGACATATGTACATGTAAGTGGTATGTGTATGGATTCCATGAAGAGCTGCATCAGGAACATCATGATGATGATGATGATGATTTGAAGGACCTGAGCCAGAAAAACCAGAATCTCCAATTCTGTTGCTAGCCATGAAGACAAAAAAATATATGTTGCAGAAAACAAGAAAACAAATACTGATGGTGGTGATTAAAGAACTCTGTTTGGAACAAAAAACACAACTGATGGTTGGGAAAAAGAGAGACTCACACAAATAGGAGCAGAATGAGTAAAGATCAAAGCTTTTACTCTGTAGCAATAAAAGGGTCGATCAGTCTTTTCCTCTGGGTATATGTTCTTCATATGTTTTGCTATCCTCCTGGCCACTTTTGATGTTTCAGGGCAGGGCCGTCTCGATGTCTCTATCTCTTGCTTTCACTTACTTCTCTATGAAGAAAGCTGTATTTTAAAGTTTGCTTTTTGATTTTTCATGGGTCTGTGACTTGTTTCTGTTCTCCTTTCAGTACTTGTGCTGTTTATGCATGAACTTGGCTTTTATTTTATTTTAAGAGTTCGCTTTTTGACATGTCAAAAAAATGGGTGGGTTCGTCTATGGAAAAGGAGAGACCTAAAATCAAGATCAAGTTGTTTTAATTATACCCATCATCTTATAGTTAGTAAGAAAAGTGTTTTTATATAAATAATAAATGTCCATGGAGATTATTTAATGATTAATGGTTTTAAATAAATTTGAGACTTAAAGCATCAAAGTTAAACACACACCTATAGGTTTAAGTTTTAAAAACAAGTGATAAACTTAATATAATAGTAGAGCTATATTGATTGGCTTGTGTCATTGCAAGTTCAAATTCTTCTATATTATTTAAAAAATTAATATAGCTACTATAGTTTCAAATTCCTCTGTTTTATTTAAAAAATTAATAAAAAAAATTGCTTAATCCACAAAGGCTCGATCTGATCCGATCTGCTTGCATACTAAAATAAATGTTGTTAAATTTTGAAGTTTATTTAATATCTCATGGGGGTTCCAAAATCCTCTTAGATTTTGATTATTTTAAAAAATATTCCTGCGGTATCATAACAAGCTAAGTTCAATGCCACCAAATATTGTTGAATAATCCCATTTTGGAACTCATTTTAGGCCGTCCCGGATTGTGCCCGGTACGGAGTTTGACAAGAACTAAAAATGAAAAAGTTGGAAGATAGACTTCAGTACAACAAGAGAGAAAGGGATGCTTGGCAGGATTCTACCACAATCAAAAGTCTCACGAAAAAGGGCAGCTCACTAAATTCTAAAGTAGATAACTTCTTTCAAATTAACATCAAGCTTTCCAGTGATTACCAAAATTAAATGCACTTTTTAAGTTTCCATTAATGAGTTAGAATTGCTTCAAGTTGCGAAAAATAAACACTTGCAGTGAGTAATAGGCATGGCAAGTGAGCGACTTTCAGATTGGCAAGAACTTGAGGATCACACAAAATAGAAATTCTAAACTTGTACACAGCAGAAAGAAATTATAATTACATTTCTCGATCATCTTGCCTTAGCTAAGAGTAGTTCGCATAGCATACTAAAGCTAACCACAAAATTGCACTTAATATGAACATGTGATTTTCTTTACAGTAGCATATTCAAATCTGAAAGGTCATCCATCGGGATCTCGAGACCCATAGAATCATGGTCTTGCAGACCATCAAAATTTAACCAATTATTGAGATCTTGAGGTGCGCCAAGGTCATTGCCCATTGAGTCCAATTCATGTAGTTGCAAGTTTGCGAAATCCACTGGTTCTGCTTTAGATGATTCCTTATAAACATTACCAGGAGAAGATGATCCTAATTCTCTGCCTCTTTTATTGCCAGCATCAACTCCTGATGTATTAGATCCAGCTATGGTGGATCTGCCATGAAGTCCATTACCTGAAGTCGATGAATGATTATTCTTGTTCTTCAACTTCGCCTTTGTTTTGCGTTCACTCTTGGAGTTGTCCAATGTTGAGCGACCAGCTACAGAAACAGAGATACTTCTGTAAGTATCTTTGTTTTGATCCCTCTCTCTCTCACTTCTCTTTCCCCTTGCTCCACCAAGATTAATCTTGTCATGAGTTGATGTTACCCGAGAGGATGCACTGCCGACAACATCATCAATAAGTACTTCCCTCTTTGGCTTGTTCAACATAATTCCATGCTTGGTGAAAGCATGTTCTGATGAATGAAAACCAGCTTCAAATGCATCTGAAGAACCTCTGCCGAGATTATCACTTTCTGTATTATGTCGCTCAAGGGTACTAGAGACAGCACCTGCAGCAGCAAATGGTAGCATGGTGAACAATAATAATTATGCTCACCAAGTTTCTTGCAATGGTATGATCAAAAAGATATTTCTTCCTAAATCTCCTCTCTTAAAAGGAAGGAAGAGAGTGTATGTTCTCCAGGCCGATACAGAATTTCAGATATGCATACAATTTCAAAGATTAAAATATGATATTAAAGCAATCAATGACATCATAAACAGGACACATAAGACTTATCATATCAACACACCTGAACCCCTCACTTCTGTTTGATGGTTAGATACTTCATTGCAAGTATTACTAGCTGTTCCTGAGCCAACACAGTCAGCAGATTTAGCTTCGTCGCTGCATGGAGGTACAGAAAACAATATATCCTGCAGTGCAGGCTCACTAAAGCAACTAATGCCCATATCTTCAAATTTTTGACATCTAGCAAGAGTCCGCTTGATGAAAGCCAACGCAAGTTGTCTTAAAACCTTACGACTTGAACCTTTTGAAGCATGGCTCCCACGGCAGGCCTGTATACACAGAAAATTTTAATTGTTCCATAATTGACAAACTGCTGTAATATCTAATACCAAACATGTATTTGTAATTTAAATCTGCACTCAGATTTGGTACAATAGAATCCATTTGTAAAATTTGCCAATTAACCAGAAAAAACATGATTATCAGTGCACTGAACGTACTGAAAAATGAGAGTCAACCAACACAAGAAGTTTGCTTGTACAATCACACCAACAACTACACTTGAGAAAAATACTCCATAAAAGCAGAAGAAAAGTCCCATATCAACAAATTATAGATGAATGAGTATTAAAACAAACAGCAGCAATGGAGTGAGTTAAGGTTGCAACAAAAGACAAGCCATACCACTAATACCAATATTTTTAAGAGCACAAAAATTTTACATACTAAAACAAAATTCAGTCTTGGATTCGCCTCTAACATAAACCAAATCAATGAATTACGAGTTGTGAGTAATACACACTACATTAGGACCCTTGTTGAAAGATGGACCACACCATGCGTAAATTTTGCTAACCTCATCTGAGCTTTGTCCTAAAATCAAAGACACTCCTTTCCCTTTTAAATACCTCCATTATAACACATTGAATGCCTAGTCATTGCAAGAACACTTCTCGATTTATATTTTTTTTAAAAAAAATCTGACAAGGTTTTTGAATGTTAAGTCTAATCATCAAATGAACAAGACAGAATCGGATAGCAAAATTGAGCACCTTCTATAAATTCAGAACATAAGCACAGGTCAACCGTTCTAAAACTAATCGTAACAACGTAATAAAGGTGTATAATTACCTTTCTGTAAGTCATTTCAATAAGTTGATCCATCGCACAGTGCTCGATTTTCCTGCAAATTAAACTACATTATTCTGATAAAAATTACCAAGTTCGATATCAATAAGACATCCAATTACTTCAATCCACACCTCTTTTCCGCATCTCTCCCTCTCTGAATCACTTTATCAAGTTTCCTCAAGCTTTTCTTTTTTCTTCCAACCTATCAATGTAACCACTGATAAGACAAACGAGACCAAAAAGAATATTGAAGACCAAATAAGAAAAAGTTGCAGGTTATCTAAGACGACAACAGTTTTAAAAGGAAAAGGAGAAAAGAAGCAAAGAAGCAAAGTTCTAAAATTTTAATGAAACTGCTCTGACTTGCTTAAATACTATAAATCATATCAATTGTAACAAGAAGATTTCTGAAATGAAACCTGTTGGCAAAGCCCTTCCTTAAGTTCCATAAAATCCTGATTTAGAACTTCTCCCTCTGCCAGACCAGGCTGCTACAAGGCAAAAGAAAAATAAGACAACCAGAAATACAATAATATATTAGTCTGAGCATTAATCGAACCAAACATGGAATAAAATCCTACCAATGTCTCTGGATATAAACCAATACTCTGCAACTCCATGAGGAGCTTGTCATCCAGACACATAAGCTGATATTGGCAATCAGAGGGAGAAAAACCAGTAACATTTATCTCCCGAGGTTGCATCTGGGTCAGGTCATTTGAGCATATCTCACTGACAATCCCAGCATCTGAATGTGACAGATCATCATCTGCCAACCACTGTTCATTGCTTTGTAGTGAACTGGACATGCTTATGTTCCTAAATGTGTAGGATACAGCACTCCTGTCACACGAAAGTCTGTCCAACAAACAATTCTTCTGACTCTGAAAGTCCACTTCTGACTCAACCTCAGATTCCATCCTGTCTCTATCTTTGGGTTCAATATCAATCTGGTTACATGAACCACAATGAGAATCATCACTGGCATAGTGAAGAGACATACTCTTCCCTTCACAGTGATGGTAAAATTCTTCACCTTCATCTTCTTCAATCAAAGCAGAAAGAACCCGTTGGTACAATGGAGTAACCTTGTCCAACCTTCCCATATCACACCTCCTTCCACATAAGCCATTGGTCTTTGCTGTTTTTTCGTTTCGGTGGCTTTCTTGACCTTCACCAGAACAATCAAGAATTTTATGTGGCAGCACACCCTGAAAGAATTAAAAATTAATCAATATTTTCCCTTAAAAAGTATAACATAGTTTCCAACTCTTTCTTTTTCTCTTGAGTTTGCAAGAGAATAATTTAATACTTCAGTTGAAGGTCAAAAATAGATTTAGCCATTTTTCTTCTTTCAGTTTGTTGACCATTAAGTTCAAAAGCATAGAAGATAATACCAAAAGGTTATAATCATCTCCAAACATTTGAGACAAACTCTCTCCAAGCTCCTCTGAGAAAGTTAACTGATGCAACATCGAAATAGAAAGAAGAAAAAGAAATTGTAAGTCTCTTATTTGAAAAGAACTATAAATGAAAAAACAAATAAAAAGAAAAAAAATAACATATTAATGTAGGCCAGTTACTACCTGCTGCTTCAAGTATGAGACATCCTCCAAGCTAAGAGAAGCAAAAATAGATTCCATTTTCTTCCAAAATGGACTAGAACAGGCAAGATCTGAAAAGCAAAGTTCGCACATAAGTTGTATAAAATAAAACATATACAAGAAATAGACCTGCTCGAGAGGAGGCAGGTCTAATCAAGAGAGTAGTCAAGATGCATACTGCTAGCATTACGAGCAGAATTGGCAGCTGCAAATAATTCTTCATGATCATCATCAGATTCACCTGAAAAATGAGATGTCAATGCATTTTTCAAAACATATTATTAAGGAATTACACCAGGAGAATTTGTACAAGCTTCTCTACAATATTTCAGCTATTCTGAACTTTATACACTTTATCTACATAAATGTATGGCTCAATTCTCTAGTTCAGAGACACAAGGAATGTAACAGAAACAGTCAAATTTCTAAAAGTACAATTAAAAGAAAAAAAAAAGAATTCTCATATGAAAATCAGTCAAGCTACGAAACAAGAATCAAGCACAGAATTCAAAACCTGCACCTCTAACAAATTATTTGACACATTGACCTCTTAATACCTGTGAAATGCAAATAACCATTTTAAGGTCATGTAAAGTGAACAAAATGTGTCCAAAAGAACAAAAGGGGCACCATAGTTTTGTCCTTGCCCTACAGTTATTACCAAATGGTAATTGTTTATCAAAAATCCCTCCAGATAACTCTTTCAAAAACTATAGATATCTACACAAAGTTACATCCTTAAATCAAATGTCTGCACCCAGAGATTCTTGGTCAAATGAACACTACCTGCAAAGTCTAAAGCAGCACTTGTTTGCATCAGCCCAGCACGAATGGAACCCTTGCGATCCTTCAACTTTTTTGAAGGTGGACGACCCGTTTTACTAATCAAAGTAGATGATACATTTATAAGAATAACATTAAGATCTGGATAACTAATTCCAAATAACTTATATAAGAAAGAAGTAACTTTAATCACCTTTTATTCTTATCTGAAGCAGGCCTCAGAAGCTGAAGTGGCTTGGTTGTTGGTACATTCTCTAACTTCACCTTCACCTGATTAATGCTTGGCCTTGTCAAAGGTGAGCCACTTACACTCCTTCCTTGTCTACGAACACTATCTCCAATTTCATTAGTCAGTATCTTACTCTTTCCCCTATGCAATGTGAAAGACCTGACTTTAGAAGCCACGGTCAGAGCACCATCACTACTATCTACGCCTTTCTCTTGTGATTTGTTCTCCCCAGCTCCTGATTCTTCACTTTCAGAAAACCCAAATGGAGAGGAAACATTCTCAAATTCTCTCTTGATTTTTGGAGTATTATTGTCTATGCTACTCGAAAGTAGTGATCCATTGGTTCCAAAAGAAGAAGTTCTAGCGCCAAAGTCAGATGTTGCAAAACTTTGAGATGAAACCTGAACTTCACTATTTGAGACAGGAGAAACTAAATTTGCTCTCCTTGTCCGAGAGTTTTTATGTGGCCTCTGACCACCCCACTGAGCCATGGCATGTAAAGATGAAGCTGGCATTGGACGCTTTTGATTATTTGTCACACCCAACACTGGGACTTTATTTACATTTGTGGGCTGTTCCCAACCCTGAAAGGCCCCTGAAGATGGCTGGACTTTAGAAGATGAGTCTAAGACCATGATCGAACCAGTTCGCGGTGCTCTAGATGCCTTCCCTTTTAACATTGTACTTGAACAGTTGCCCGGGTTGTCATCCTGAATATTTGGCCTAACAAACAGGGAAGCAAACAAATCAAGGAACTTACAGTACCATCAGAAAAAAAGATTAAGGAATATGACATAGAACTGTACTATTTTACAGATCAGAATGTCAAACTTGATGATCTCTATTCACTGAGTTTTGCTCACTCTGAAACTCCAACAGATACCATTAGAACCAAAATGCAAAGATAGAAGTGCATACTTATTGTTTCCTTTTGCCAAAAGTCTCTGCTCAGAAACAGCTGTACGATCCCTTGGAGGAGGGGGACTCTCCAACTCATTCCTGAGTGGTGTACTAGCATCTGAACTGGCAAGCTCAAAAGAACCATCCAACTTGTTGACTCCACGAACTCCGGAGGAGGATTTAGATCTGTCATTTATAAAAAGCCCAGCAATATTAAAAAATCTGTACTTTTTTCTTTGCATAATTGAAATAGTTTCACTATAGAACAAGTAACGTTTTTTTATTTTTTGAAAAAATAAGGATGCATGATAATGAAGATGTAGTAAGATCATAAATAAAACACATTCCCTTTCTTTTTTCTTTTTTAAAGAAACAGAAATTTTATATTATGTGTGAAAATTTACAAAAAAGTAGCTGTCCTTCAGGACGACAGAAAATACAAACTAACAAGAAGATGCCCAGGAAGTCCTATGCAAGGAGACAACTTTGATACTTATAGAAGCTACTTTAGGTAAAGCCAAGTTAAAGAAAAACAGTATACAGAAGGTCTACATCCAAAGAACTCAAACTTTATTGGTTACATAAACATCAGAAATGTCATTCACAGCAAGGAATGAAGGGTGAGAACTTGATGATTGACAATTTATGAGCCCAAGAAAGTTCTTTACTTTGGCAGATATGGTTCCGCCATGAAGATGAACAAAAAGGATAACTAGGCATTAATCTAAAGGCAAGCAACACACAATCCCCAGCATCAAGGAAAGAGCTATTTCAGAACTAAATTCAATTTTTACCATTTTGTTTCCCGTCCACTTCTAATATTTTTCTAAAGAAAAAGCTACCATTTAGGTATACAAGGATGACTTCAATGAGGTAGGTGAATAACGTGGGCAAAAGGAACAAAAAATGCCTCAGCTTTTAATGGTTCTTGAAGAACTGATGATACTGCATTTAAACACAGGTTTCTAAATTTTGAATGAAGAATTGAAAAGTTGTTAGAAAAAATTTTAAATGAAGAACTGAAATAGTTGGTAACACATTGGGTCTCAAGGTTCAATTCTATGATATATTTCCACAAAGAAATTCATATTTCAGTTTGCCTAGGGTTCTTTTTTTGTCTACTAATAGAATTGAGTACAAAATT
This sequence comes from Boswellia sacra, assembly GCA_013180625.2. Lineage (NCBI taxonomy): Eukaryota > Viridiplantae > Streptophyta > Magnoliopsida > Sapindales > Burseraceae > Boswellia > Boswellia sacra. Next base: position 625,936 of record SNVD02015105.1, on the reverse strand, counting down.
TTAATTTTAGAGATTATAGTTTAAGTTAATTGTTATTTGTTGTATCAATGGTCTGGTTACACAATCCATGCAATCATGCAATATGCTATTCCTAATGCAAAGTGAAAAGAATTTTCGGTCTGAACTGGTGTGATCTCTTCCTCGTCAGTAAATCAACAGCCAAGGCCTCCCAGACTAAAATGAAAAATGTAATTTTCCAAAGATAAAAATATCTTTTATTTTCTTATTTGACAACTATCCAACCATCTCCAGTTACATTAGAATAGCAAGAATTTTTGGAACCAGCAACTGCAATCCGAATTATGAAATCACCTCTGATAGACATGGAAATCACCTGAAAGCCTGTGCTTCACAAGATCGCAACTTTGAATCAGCACACAGCTTTGGGTGCATAGCTCGTTTCATATCTCGATCAACATTAATAACTCTATTGCCTACAGATGCAACAGAACGTTTCCTTTTCATCTTTCTATCCCATCCTTCACCTCCAACTGGCAACCTTCGAATCTTTCCTTCAATCCGAATGGTGGCCCCACTAACGGCTGGGACCATATCTCCGTCCTTCTCTGCAACCATTTGCTGCCTTGAAGAGGCGGCAGCTCTATCATCTGCCTGCTGGCATGGAAGCAATCAAGATGTCACCATAAAGAGAGAAAGGAAAGTATGTAGGGGTGTGTGTGTGTGTGTGTCTATATATACAATCACATCAGGAAGCATAAGAATTGAAAATGAAAATGACAAAAGGAAAAAATATAGTTTTGCTCAAGGTCAACTGTGAAACACTAAATGGATCGACACAACTTGCAAGCTCAATAAAGAGAGAAAGTTTAACCAAACTTCAAATTTCCAATGTAGCAACCAACAAGAGCTCAAACGTAAATAAATACAGTTTATCAAGTCTTCATGCTTTAAAAACAATCTATATGAAGTTATAATTTTTTTTTTCCCATATAACCAAAAAAAAATTAAAAGAAGCTTAATATCTGAAGTGAAGATTTTTACTTAACACTCACCCCAGCCCAACTCTCCCCATATACAAACAAAAACTAAATTGATCCCCTTCCAAAGTTGATGAAATGAGATCAATGCTAGATGTAATCAAGACCATTATATTAGTGAATTATAAGGGATATTGTTCACAATGACATCTCTTCAAACAAGAGGAAGTTAAAAGAGACAAATAAATCACATCTCAATACTAATGGTTAAATACAAACCCGAACATCTGCCACTGATGTACGGACACGCTTATTCAGCCCAATGCTCTTAGTCCTGTCCTCTAATCTCTGAGTCATCATGTCTTGAGGGTTTCTATGTATCTGGCTTCCGATCTTTACTAGGTTTGCTCCCCCTGACTTATCAATTGGTGAATTATCACTGCGTTGTCGCTTCTTTGAGTTTAAGGTTTCCTTATACTTATCCAATTTGAATATGGATTCACGGAACTTTTTCACTCGATCCCTGTAATGAGAGACATATTTTGAATAATAGACCACACCAAGGTAGGTCTTATGAGTTGTAAGTAAATACTTGCAACACAACATTCACAGACATAAGAATCTTTAAAAGAAATCCAAGTAACATGCAGGGCCCCATGGGTGTTTTATAAAATAAAAAGCAACATATTGAGACACCCAAATGAATAAATTTATGAGATGAAGTTTCAGAATCCAGCTTATGAGCAGCAATGAAGTAGCCTATAAACAATGAAGCATGAAAAATCTAAAATGTGTCCAATCTTGACTCATGAGGCCATCATCTGCCATTTTTGTTTTTAACTAAAGTAAACATCAATATCACATAAACTTCAGAGGACAAGCCACCAAAATTATGACCCTCAGCTACTACACTTTTTTTATTTTTTCATCAATAGGTAATACAATTTCCATGAAAATGGTTTATCCTCTTACAATCATAATCATCCAATCATTACACTTCAGTCATGAATGACATCATTACCCACAAAATGTAATTGGGCGATGAACATCGATAATAGGCAGTAGCAGTAGAATGAGCCAACATACCTGGCCTTTCTAGAGGCATCCTGCACACTTTCTTTGAAGTGTTTCAGCTCTTCTGTAGCCACCGGAGGAGGAGGCTTCTGATGGGAAACCCCAAAAGAATGGTCTTCTGACGTACTAGGAACACCTAAGACTCTCCTTAGCTCTCCCGAACGGGTATATTTCTGATTGCCCAACAAAATCGGCTCCAGTGGCAAACACTGAGGCAGGGGAGGCATATCTGACGTCAAATTCGCACTCCCCCGGGTTAAATTATTCCCAGAACCAAGCATTTCACTTCTTAACACCACCCACGAAACCTGCACCAAGGGGATCCAAGATCTTCAACCCAAATTACCAAGCAAAGTAGGCAGCTTACTCCAAAAGTTGAGTAATTAAGAGTAATGCCAAAAATGACAATTTCAAGCCTAGCGATCTAAAATGGGAACTGAAGTACTTATACCTGTGAAAATTATCCTAATATTACCTTACTCAGACCAATCAACTCAGGCTTCTCCCAACCATTTTATCTGAGTTGAGTTATCTAGCTAAATTTCATCAATCATTTAATTACGCATCAAAAACCTCACCACATTTCGCCAAATCCACAGGCCCCAAATTTTAAAAAAAAAAAAATCTTACAAAAATAATCATCATTAAAGCCAACTACAAAACTACTTATTTGAAAAAAAAATAAAAAAAGCACATACACACACACAATGTTTCACTTATCAAATCATTCACAACAAATGAACAGTTACAAATCAGATTATTCCTAGTAAAAAAATTCACCAAAGCCAAAAAAAAATCACTTTCATGGAGACTTTCACTCAACCAGACAAGCTATACAAAATACACTAAATGATCAAACAAACAAATAAATTACGCAGAAATTTAGTGTACAAAAATAAATAATTAATTAATTTCAAATCCCTAAGAGAAAGAGTGAATACATAGAGAAGCAAAAGGTACGACAGTCAGATTCGGAGAAGTTGAATTGAGAGTTGAAGAGATTATTAACCTAAGATTGAAGCGCGCGGGCACGATCGTGAAAACAAATTTCATCAAATTTTTTAGAAGAAATAGACCGAGATTTGAGATGTCAAAAAGGAGCCGGATGTCATATTTTCACGACCAAAAATTAATTTAATTTAATTTCTTAAATTTCATAATTACACGTCACCGTTATTTGTTTTGTTCTTATTTAACGACCCGACCCGACCCTCGACTAGTGAACTTTTGCTTTGTACGCTTTTTATCATATAATTTTTTTAATTTACTATGATTATTTAATTTATGTTATCCAATAATGTAATTATTAATTTTTAAATTTATTAAAATGTGAAATTTTTATTTGTTTGATTTGGAATCCGAATTCAATTCTTCCTTTTCTTGTAAGAAAGGGATACAAAAAAAATTAAAAAAAAATTATAAATGGGTTATGTTAAAGATTTAATTTTGAGAACAGATTTTGAGTGTCCAATTAAAGGAGTAATTAATTAAAGTTTATGAAAATGAAAATTAAATTTTTAATACTATTAACACCCATAATATTCCAGTATGAATATCACATTGAACATTTTGATTTTGATATGAGGGACATGTGAGATTGATAACATTTATATATATTGAAAAATATATTAGGATTTATAACAGAATAAGGTTTACTGACAAGGTGGAATATTGAGTTATGATGTTGAAATTGAGCTCTAATCAAATAAATTGTAACAAATTAAAATATAAGATCTGCAATTTTACTTACTATTTAATGAAATGGAAGTAATTACAAAATGCAAGCACCATGGAATAGAAACTTGTTATAGGGTTTTTTTTTTTTTGTCTAAAATAAAAATACTACTCTGACCTCAGTACTTAATTATTTATGTACAAGAAAGTTGGCATAAATAGAAAATTAACACTGGAATAGTACTACTGGATAATTTTAGTAACGGGTCTGGTTAATTTTGTTGAATATATATATATATATATATATATATATATATATATATATATTCACCAAGTGGAGCTTGCAGTCCTCCTCAACTTCTCAGCCTTCTTTCTTGCCTTTGTTGATTGCTTCATCCTTTTCAAAATCTATCACCATGAGAAGATGATAACCAAGAAGACGATAACCAAATAGTAATAATAATATACACAACATGTTACTCTTACCACGAGGTTCTATGCATCTCGAAAATTTTTAACACGACATTTTTTTAAAATAATGTATGATTCGATTATAATTTTAAATTCACGAATAATTTCATTGATCTCATCTGCTTTGTTCTAAAATTTCTTTATTAAAAAAAAATCCCATTTTCAACTGTACTTGTCACTGCAGAATCTATGTTAGATTCAAAACTTTAAATCTTATATTAGATTCAAAAAATTTGTAACCAATGGAAAGGTCAACAATATGTCTAAAGAATAAATGCATGATTCGAGGAAAAAATACAGCAAAGAATAAAAATAAATGTCAATAGGCAACATGACATCAGCCAACTATCAATTAAAATCATAAAATTGCATTTTAAAATATAATATTAAAAGAATTTGTAATCCAGATATAAAAGTATTATTTTGAGTACGCATCATAATACTAATGATACAAGAAACAAGAGTTTAGAGTAGAAATGAGGATTTTGATAATTAAGTATCAAATAATTAAGTTAATTAGCTTTTGAAAGTAAAGAATTAGTTACCTCTTTCAATCGCTTTTCCTCGAATTCCTTCTGTAGGTTACGTAGACCAAAAAACAGGAGAAAAAGCTTACATTAGCATCCATAATTTAAGGTAGAGAATGAAGAAAAGTGAAAAGTGATCATTAATGTATTCACTTTTTGAAGACAAAAAGTTTATGTTTTACCACTACTTGTTTCAGCTTTTCATTCTCTTCTCTAAGCTGATTCAGTTCTAATTCCAACTCTACTGTATAAGCCTGCGTTAGAAAATATTACCAAAATAATGGAGTTAGAGTTGACTTATTTTTATGAGCATCATTAGTGTTTCTGAAAAACAAAAACAGTAAACTCATGTCTAATACTTGTATTTAAATCAAAAACATAGAGATGGTTTTCTATCATTTCAAACTAACATTAATTAGTCTCCAAAAATTTTGTGTTTAATTTCTAGATCTTTTACGAAGTTATTGTTCTAATAAAATTGAACATAACTTTTGGGTTATTTTGTTAACAAACATGTATGTAAATGAAAAAACCTGTTTCCTAGCACGAGATCGTGCTGCAGACTCTCGATTCTTGATCATTCTACGTTGCCTTCGCTCCACAACCACCTCTGGTGGACCATCTATAATCCTTTTCTTGTTGATCTTCGTTCCACATGCCTCTACTATTATGCTATGATTCTTCTCACTTTCAACATTGCTAGACAAATCCCCCACAATGCTTTTGGCCGGTGTGTAGATAGGGTATGGTGCATAACCATTCACTAACAAGTTGCTGCCCATATTTGGTTGAGTAGAAAACCCTAATGCCATCATATGCCCCATAGCATAATTTGCCTCCAAATTGTTGCTTTGAATAGGTTGCACCATTTTCTGTGGAGCCGGTGGCCTTGTTGGTTCTTGCACAACTCCGGCTTTGATCAGAAATTCTTCCAATGTCATCTCCCCGAATGTTTGTTGGCGCTGAGGAGGTGCACGATCAATGTTGTTGAGCTTTTGGTGTAGTGGTTGATCCTTTTGGATCTCTGACCATACTTCTTCTACTGTCTTCTTGCAAATCTGAATAGGGATAGAAAATGAATTTTGTCGCGTTAAAGTGGGTTGGTTTTCAATGACAACTTTTTCATTGGTTGGTTCGATTCGATTGGGTTCCGAAGAGATTTGGTTGTCCTCGACATTCCACAAGTTGGTGAGGAATTCATCCATGTTCATCGAGCCAAAACTCTTGCCACTCTTGAGTTGAATTTCGTCAAGAGTAAGTGACAAGATCGAATTTTGTTTGGTCAATGTTGAGGATTGATCGTGGAGTAATTCTTGATCATGTTGTGATTGTGGTTGTAGAGGCTGATGTGTTGATTCTAGTTGCTTACCACCATATGCAATAGTTGTTGATTCAGCAAGAGCCATTTCCTGCACAAATTGAAGGATGCGCACTTCTGAAAAATAATAATAAAATGGTAAACTACAGATACTTAACATACGCCAGAAAAATAAATAAAATTGAAAGCTGAACTGACCTATGCTCCTCAAATTCTTTTACATAAATACAAACTAATAATCAAAATAGTAACCGAGCACAAAAGAAAAATGAACACTAATTATAAGAGACTAAAGGTGCTTTGGTTAACATAATCAGCGCCAATAAATTAGAACAAATAAATAATTAAAACATTATATTAAATCTTTAATTGAAAATTTAAATTTCAATATTGTCAACCTTTAGTTCAATATAATTTCAAGGAACCAGCTAATATTATGCGAATAAAATAGTCCCTAGGTAATGATCAACCGGACCAAAACCATCCGGATCTTGATAGGATCCGAATTTTGGAGACTGCAGTTGGGCTCAGTACAGGGAGATTGTCGTTAGGTTACGAACCTAGTGGATCGTCATTAAATTCACCAATCAATGAGGGTTCCTAAGCAATTATCCATTATTTTCTCCTCTAGTCTGCACTATTTTACGGAATTTAAAATGTTAAACAATAAAAAATATAATAAAATTATACGAAATCAATTGATTTTATTTCTAAGTTCATAACTCCTAAAAATAAGTACAAATTATTTGATATTCGATTAAAATAAATAATTATACATGGATTTATTATTTATATGATATTATTTTAAGAATTAAAAGAAAAACTATGAGAGAGAAATCACGGCTGACGGCTATTCTTAATTAATATATAACCGACAGCTTTCGAAGTCAACAAAATATATTTACTTATTTTATTAGATAATTAAATCCATGCCACGGCTACATGCATCGTAGAACATATTCTATATAAAAATTAAAAATAATAATTCAATGCACAAAACTTTCAACTGTAAAATCAACATAAATTCCTGATATATAATTATATAAGCATAAAACTAGATAAAAGGACAAAATTATACAAATTAAAATCAAGCAATAGAAGTTTATAATTAACTAGAAAATTAATGGTAAAGATGGACCACCATGACACCAACATGCAAGAACTTCTTGTGGTTGAAAATGAAACCCAATTTCCGAATCACCTGAATCTGATAAACTTGAGGAAGAATGAAGAAGATCAGAAGCAGATTGGAAGTGGAAGGTACTTCCTGCACTTGATTGTTTAAAAGTGGGCGGGCAGCGGAGGAAACAAAGAGAAGTGCTTCTGCGAGAGAATGGACTGGGGTTGAGTCAGTGTTTTGTTTCAGTGAAGTGTATAGAGACTGATACTCTAATGTAACTGATGATGCCATTGTCATTGCCACCTTAAAACAATGGCATTTGTGGACCCAGAGTCCCTAAATTGTTGACACGTTTGTGCCAGATGGCTTTTCACTTCTGTCAATTTCATCAGTACGGTGTAGGGAGTCAACTGGTTCATGCATGCCTTTTCCACCCTTGGATTTGAATACCAAATTGTGGTCAATGGGGACTATCTGATCATCAAAGTTTGGATGCACAGGGGATTGAAAGTTTGAAATTTAAGTGGGGTTTCGAGATTTGCAACATAGACTAAATTGACCAATTGAATAGTGCCAAATATTTCTTGGTCTAATTGCATTGGGAGGTTCTTCCAAATGTCATCGATGAAGCAAACACAATTTGCAAAGGGTTATACTAACATGAGAGTTATTTCAAAATTTTTGTGTGTATATGACAATTAAGGGTGACAGTTTTTTACCAGACATGAAATTAACGAGTTTTAACGGACCTTGATCGTGTTTGTACAGTATTTCTTTTAACCTATATTGTTTATATCTTAGAATATCGAACCTTTAATGTTACATGATTATTCTCAATAAGTCAAAGTAATTAAAAAATAATAAAAAATAGAGTAGCTTTTAAGAAATAACAATGTATTAAAAAATTTTAGATATTAAAACCATCAATATAATATCCGATAATTGATATTTTTTTTTCGTTCTCAAACTTTCAACGACTCTTTTCAGATTCTCAAATTGTTGCTTTTTCGTATTTTAAAACAAATGACGACTTATCGAATTATATTATAATCATACCATTTAAAAAAAAAATCGAACAATTCCATATTATTTCATGTTAGACTTTGTGTAGCGTAAATACATCCACGTGATAAATTCGGAGACAAGATGATTTTGGTTACAAGATATTGTTAGTGATATTCGATTCAGCGACAGCACAGAAATTAAATGAATCTCATAAGTGTAACAACAAACAGAACATCAACATGAAATACTAAATGCAATTCAATCATTTTCACAGTATTCCATGGTATTCATGACGGCCTTCCAATAAACAAAGATAAGAGAACTGCAATCTGACCTTAAGCCAAGCTCAACACACATTCAGTATACTGTATTTAATAATCAAACGGTTCAAGCAAGTGAGAGAACGAATCTGTTACCAACACCCACCAAATCAAGTGCCATTCTGGGGTTTCTCCTTTCCTCAAGGCTTAAATTCCTGCAAAATAAAGCACAATCATGGATCTTTAGAAGTTTTTCTGATAAAAACCCTCTGATACTTAAGTCAATATTCTTATTTCGCAATGTTTCTTGTATTTCAAGTATGAGAAATTTAAACTATCTTCAGAAAGTTTTTTTTTTGACTTTTATATTCAAGAATTTTACCATCCAACTCATCCTGACCGTTTTCTTGTTCACGTGGTATCACCTTGAATATTATAAAGATTTGCCTTACTATAGGACACATGTCAAGTCATCTGGTTTTTCAGGACATATTAAAAGCATAAGCGATTTTTATTTCTGAGATCATCTGCATCGGAAGCAAGGCAACTGAACATCTTCGGAAAAGATGCCATAAGTTACGAGTATTTGAGTTATAGGCTTTCCGACACACATATTTCTGAAATTGGTATTTACTAGAAATACTAATCACACAAGATATATGACAAAAGAGGCCTGCGTGGCAACGAATTAAATTGCGAAAAGAGAAACCAACTAGCTTGTGCATTAACTGGATGTCACCCACATGATCACATCAAATTTAACTACACCTATAATTAGTCATCTATTATGTCATTGTTGAGCGCATGACTTCCAACCACTGCGAAAGATGATTAAATCTATGGAGTTTAAAAAAATAACATACACTAAAAAATTTAGAAGTCACCATCACAATTTTATAGATGGATAAAAAGATTAACTAGCTTAAAAGATGCGTATATTAGCGATGTTTGTATTTTAAATTTTGTAATTTTATCACATTGATCTATTATAATAATCACAATAGATAATTGATACTGAAGCTGCAGAGAAGATTGAGGAGATTTATTCCTTTACGAAAGAATTGGTTCTTCCACTGAAATGATTGAAAGACAATTAGACAAATGCTTTGGTTTCCATTCAAAGCTCCGAAAAAAAAAATGCAAAGAAATTCAGTTTCACAGTTCTGATTCACAAGCTTCAGCAATTTTATCCCCAGAATTCTTTCTAGACAATGTGCTGCCATGTAAGTTTCCCCAATTCCTGCAACTTTTTGGAAACTAAATCAATTTAACACTGAACAGTGAAAAGAATGAATGTTTACTCGTTGATGTAAATAACAATCTAAGGCAAGACACAACTATCAATCTCTTAGAAATCTACTAATTACATGATCAAATTTTTGAATGATATAAACTAAACAACTTTTGGCAGATATAAGGGAAATACAATCATGCTGTACTGATTAGTCTATACAAAGGGGAATCTTGCCCAAGCAAAAGTGCCCTTAGGACAGCATCGCACAAACCATTATAGTGCACAATCAGATGTCCACCTTCAGGAACTTCATGGTACTTGATCCACCCAAGCTTTCCTGACATATATCTTTGAAGTTGAAATGGCACAACCTTATCTTCATAACCTTGCCAGATGTGAACAGAGCTTTCATTTTGGGGAAATGGGTTGCTTAGCTTCATTGGTTCAAAGTCCCATTCACCCAAACCCACCACAAAGTCATCCCGGAGAGTATCAAAAACAACTCGATCTTGTAACCTATCCTGTTTAGATAGAACATAGAGATTTAAACATTTGAGTGAAACCTAAACCTACAAGCTTAAATTATTGAGGGAATTACAACTTAAAATAATATTATGGCTATATTGACAGCGCAAATTCAGATGCTCTCCATATCATTATGTCTACCTTTTAAGACTACTCGTGGTAAGAGCCTTCTTTAACAAGCTATGAGTAACCATAATTTTTTAAGAGTATCAGCATATGGTTACCTGAGTGAGCATTGGGAAGCCTCTGGTCTTGTTCAGGACCTCCATGTCTCGGTTGCTAAAGAAAACTGGGCTTTTCTCCAGGGCAGAAGTTAAAGGGAACCATTTTTGAGTAACCCACCAGTAAAGTAGTCCAGGAGCATACTTTGCCATCCAGAGTGACCATAGAACAAGTCTTCTCCTGTAATCCACTTTTATCAGATTCTCAGGGAGAGAAGGCCATTGATAATTGATGACTGGAACTATAAGAGCTGCACCTGCTAGCCTGCCAAATGGGAATTTTGAGGTAAGTGACAGAATACTACTACAGAAGTTAGTTAATTAGCCACAAATTGTTCAAGTGTTTTGCCTGTGTGGTATATATCTGAGGCAACTCCAGGTGGGATATGACCCCATTGAGACTCCAATCACGTAAAATTTGGATCCTACATGTAGCTGATCAGCAAGTTCAAGAATGTCAAATGCTTCACTTTTCACTGACCGCCTCGGGTTGGGATCGCTTTCTCCATAGCCAGCTCTATCATATAGCAGAAAATATATCCCCAACTCGTCTACTAGTTTCTGAAATTAAACTAAGCATATGAGAAAAATTTGCTTTTCCTATTTCTTCTAATACATGGACAATCAAGCAATGATTACTTGAAAAAAAAAATCATGAATGACATAACAACTCTAAATATGTTTTCAAGTGTGTGAACAGAATTGCTTTAAAATAATTATAAGGTTAAGGAAAGAGTTGAGTGCTAGTACTTGAGCTGCTGGAAAATTCATTTCTTTGGAGCTTCCAAACCCATGAACAATGATGATCCTGTAATTTGATTGGTTTTTGGGAACACCTCTTTCTATGTAAGCCAGATACCTTCCGTCGCTGAGTCTGACTCTCGGTGAAGTAAAAGGAGGATCTTCTAGTATCCCAGCAGGAGTATGTGGAGGAGGAAGTTGTGTGGCCTGGTAAACCATTCCCAGAAGACCAATCACCATCACAACTGCTGCTTTTGAAACCATCCCTGGAAGAACATGGCAGATCTAGCCATCATGTTTCAGTTCAAAAAAAAAAAAGAGAAAAAGAAAAGGTAAAATTGACTCACCTGATTAATATACTTTACTAGAAAAACAGCTAGAGATATTGAGTTCAGGTCACTCTCCAAAAGTAAACTTTTGTTCCCCTTTCTTTCTTCTTGGAGATGTTATCTAGCTTTGGCAAGGTATCAGCATAAGAAGAAGAATATTTTTGAAAGGTGTGAAGTTTATGCCCATGTGCTGATGGAGTGATGACTACGATTACTTGCAAAAATTAAACTTATGTAGCTACATACCATTTGGATGTGGTGGGGGTTCTCCTCGTGCTGTTACCATTGTTGGCAGTTGGACTAGTGACTTCACAATGGTGAAAAGAGGTATCAAGCATGACTTTGCAGGATCTTTCCTTGGATACCATTTACAAATTATGTAGGCAAACAATCAGGATCAAATTACATGAGTTTGATAGTCAGTGGTTTTGTAATTCTAATTACCAAGTGAAGGGTGAAGGGTGTTGAGACATGCTGCCCTGTAACCTGAAGGACAACATTAAACCTAATGTCTAATGAGAAGTGATATATATATATATATATATATATATATATATATGAGCAGGTAGGGGCACAGAGACATCAGGCGTCTTGGGTATATACCTAGTTGTGAGAATATTCTTATACTTGCTTCCTGGGCTAATAGTACTGCTGCCATTCTCCAAAATGATTGGTTTATACCTTTTAGAGATTGAGGAGTCTCTGCTTTGTTTAAGAATCAAGACCACTCTTCCTATCTGTCTCAACCCATTTTCAAGGGTTCTTTTTCTTTAATCTTTGAATCTTAGTTTTTGCCAACTATATGCAAAGGATGAAGTTGACGGTAGACACAAAAAAAGAAAAGAAAAGGTAAGATTAAAAGAACCATGAATTAACATAGAGTCATGGATATTATAATTGCATAAATTTGACAAAGTCCCGAATTTTATTTATCTATTCTAAACCAACTTCATATAAATAACTTAGAGTTGTGTTAAACTTTGGATTGCGTGTGGTAGTACAAGTTGAAATTAACCCTCTGGCTAGAGAAGATTATAAAGTCGCAAATTTTCTTCTGTTGGAAGTGGGTTCTATATGGACCAATAACATAATAACCCTCAACAGCCACTTAATGGTACATTGTGAAGTCACTGTCACAGTCTTCGTCCAATTATCATAATAAGTGATACCTCTTGTTGCTTCCAAATTGGTTTCTCAAACATAGCAAAAGTCTTAGCAAGAAAGCAAGCAAGTTGCGGGTTGACATTCCAAACAAGATAGTTCTAAATACTCTGAAAAAAATGTCTTAGGAACCGTACAATACTAACAAGAACCATAGCTTGGCATATCAGTAACACTAAATAGCTTAGATTTTGTAACTATTCTTCTTACTGAGCCAAAGTTACATATCAGATAGAGGGTTCTTCTCCAAGCAAAAGTTCCCTGAAAATAGCTTCACAGAAAACTTTATCATGAATCAATAAATGACCGCCATCCGAAACTTCATGGTACTGAATCCAAGGTAACTTCTTAGCAAGATATCTTTGCAGTTCAAATGGCACAAGCTTGTCTAGATAACCTTGCCATAGGTGAACAGAGGCGTCATTGTTAGGAAATGGATTCTTCAGCTCCATTGGATCAAATTCCCATTTTCCAAAATGCACCATTACATCTCGATGAAGGGATTCATAACAACCTTGCTGTCGGATCTTATACTGTAATTAAGAACATGATCTTGTCAAAATGTTGATCATCTCATGGCAGTCAAGTAATCTCTACATTTTGCTTTTAAAAGTTTGTGGTGAAGTCTAGCTATATATCTCAAGGATGCTTATTGCTACAAGAACTTAATAAGCTTGTTTCAAGATGGGAAGGGAAGTTACCTCATCAGGATTTGGCACTTGTGACAATTTTTTGATGGTTTCCAAATCTCGTTTATTGAACAGAATTGGGTGTCTTTCCATGATGGATGAATAAGGAAACCACTTCTGTGTCAACCACCAGTATAACAGCCCTGGAACATGATGTGCAATGGACAGTTTTACTTGGTCCCTCTTAAGTTGCTTCCAGAAGACTTCATTAGCCAGTTTTGGAGGAAAAGAAGGCCACCAGTAGTTAATGACTGGAACTACTAGAGTCACACCAGCAAGCCTGCAAGAAATATTTTAGACAAGCTAATGAATTACGGCTGCAAATCAGAAGGCTTTGAAGGATACAATTACAGCAGCATAACATGCCTGTGAGCTATGTACTTGAGACAACCCCAAACTGAGTATGTTCCAATGGAGACCCCAATAAGATAAAACTTGGAGCCTAAATGCAGCTGATCAGCAAGTTCTTGAATGTCGAATGCTTCACTTTTCACTGAGCGCTTGGGGTTTGGATCACTCTCTCCATACCCAGCTCTGTCAAATGTCAAAACATATACACCCAGTTCATCCATCACCTCCTGCAAGACAATACCATAAGTATTCATTTCTCTTTGCAGTTTAGAACCGTACAATGAACAATGCCAATATCCCAATTCCGAATCATGCATATTTACTCACAACACATATTCTCTTAATAGATAGAAGTAATATCTGCTGCATAACCAACCTAGCTGACCTTAATTAATTATAATTTTTGCAAAATTTTGCCCTAACAATACTGCAAAGCCACCTAGTTTTCAACCAAGTTATAACTTAACTGAGTAAAATTGTGGGTTTAGAGTAGAGGAAATACTTGAGTTAGTGCCAAATATATGTCCTTGGAGCTGTCAAAGCCATGGACCAGGATGACTTTATACTTGGCATTTTCCTTTGCAACTCCCCTTTCTTTGTAGGCCAAATGCCTTCCATCACTGAGCCTGATTCTTGGCGAATTTACAGGTGGACCATTTGGAGATCCACATATTTTTGGTGGTGGAGGTCTTATGCTCTGGTATGCATACACTAGAATTCCCAGCCCCAGTGCTACTGCTGCCAAAACAAACATGTCTGAACACAACAGGAGAAAATAATCAGCCTCACATTTGTCCGGACAAAAACGAAAAGAAGCAATCACAAAATTATAAATTAAGATCACATTCAAATCTCACAATCATGTTACTTTCAGATCTTCGGAAAACAAACCTGAAGAGTCTTTACCCTTTTTTTTTCAACTGAGAAAAGAACAATAGCTTAATGTGTTTGAAGCACATAAATCATTTAAGCTTTTTAAAACATATTTGGGAACTGAACTTTCCAAGTTGGGACTAGTTGAGCTAACATGCTTGACTGCCTGCTCTTCTAAGTTTTAACAACTGAGTTAGATTGAAAGACAAGTAGAATTAAATATTTAATTGCGCAGTTCGGGTTGAATAATTTGATTATCAAAATGAACAAGAAAGAAAACATATTCCATTTGATACATTGTTAGGGAAATTTTTGCTAGTAAGGCATATTAATGGGTCAGCAAGATGTGACGGTATTGTTACTTCCACAAGTTGATATTATGTTTCTTATTAGTATTGGCTGAAGTAGGTGAAACCTATAGTCAATTGCCAATGACCAGCTTTGTTTGTTGGGAAGCTGTTAGCTATACCAAACATTCAAATGAGAGAGATAGCTAAAATAAAGCTTTAATCATAGCATTAGAGAGAGAGTTAAAATAAAGCTTTAATCACAGCGACGAATACATCATTAACTTTAGGATTTGCATTAAATTTGCTAAGCAATCTTGAACCAAAAAGAAGAAAGAAACTATTTTGGGTTCTATTGAGGTACATAATAAATAATAGCTCTTAAAGTAAGAGTATGCATAGTTATTCATCCAATCCAATGATTAAAATTTAAAGTAAAATAAATTGCAACCATTAGTTTAACAAAATGAATGACAATAAATTTGTATAAAGATTTTGTGTCAAAAATTTAGTTAGGTTCTCCAGATCCGTAAATATATATGGCAATGGTTTCCGAAATTTTTTATTGCACCAGCAAGTAAATAAAAACTCAAATTTAATTTTATGAAGAATAAAAGTTTCGATATATTACATAATAAATTGGGATTTGATATTGAAAGTCCTAAGAAGAAGAGCTTTAAATTACTCCCCAGAATTTTGGTACATTAAGAAAAGAAAATAGAAAACTCTTGAAATGAAAATAAGCCATCACTTTATCAATAGAGAGGAGAGATATCTTAACTCAATATATGTATATTCAATTCTAAGCTCCATTACTTCAAACTGAACCTTTTGAACAAAAAGGCAGATTTAATGGAGAAACATCATGTGGCTTCCGTTATATAGGAAAGCATCTCAAGATAAAATAAGAGCTAAGAATCAATCTTCAGTCTTCAGGAACATGTAGAGCCAGGGAATCAGACAAATTTTCTCTTGTATTATAGTTATATAAATACATGATTCTGGGTGAGAACTTCTCCATTCACCAAAAATTTTTATGAAAGCATCATAAAAGGAATATTTATCATAGAATTTTTCAACTGTTTACTTATAACTGACTAAGTTCCAGCAGCTGTCTCAGTGACAAGGTATCTAGGGGCAGGCCAATATTTAGTCCATGTTGAGTATGCATCAAAGCTAAAAGTAAAAAACATGGGGCTTATCTGAGCAAAAGTGCCCTTAGAACAGCTTCGCAATATTTGCTCTCAAAAATTAAAAAGTGTCCGCCATCTGGAACTTCATGGTACTGAATCCATGGAAGCTTCTCTGAGAGATAACGATTTATTTGAGAAGGAATCATTCTGTCCTCACGCCCTTGCCAAATGTGGACTGAGCCCTCATTTTCTGGGAAAGGATTTCTTAAATCCATGGGATCAAATTCCCATTTAGCGTAGCCTGCTATCAAGTCTCGATAGAGGGATTCATGAACGCCTTGTTGTGTAATCCTTTCCTGTACCAGAAACGTAACCAAGAAACATCAGGCGAAGATTAAGTTTCCAGCTATAATAAGCCAGTTCGATATTTCTTCTGTGTTGGAATGTGAAAAAAAAAAAAAACAAATTGACGGAGAATGACATGGTGCTCACAATGCAGATGTCATCTATGTAAGCTTGTTCTTTAATGTGTTGGTTAAAAACGTGAATTCATCTATATGTAATTGAAAGGAATCATGAAATCAACAATGTTAAAACATTTGCAGTTGCTAGTCACAGTGATTATCACACCACTGGCTATTAAACTCTTATCTACCGTAGCTTATAGTTGTAACAAGAAAGTGTTGCCAACATAGGCAATTATGACACAAAGAAGATGTTTCTGAAAATAAACTACCAAAAACCATAGGCATAACATAGCAACTAAAAGCAACATATATATTATTTTGTCCTTAATCCTTAACAGGCATATTAACTCACGAAAATCAAAGGTTGAATTTCAAAATCATTTTTAAGGGCCTTCAAAGTCTGACATATTCAGCAAAGCACTTTAATTGAAATGATATACAAACAATATGCAAGAAATATAACTACCTGACCCACACTTGGGGATTCTGACAACTTTTTCAAGATCTCTACATCTTTGGGACAGAGAACTACCACGTTACCAGTCATACTTAATGATGGAAACAGTTTCTGAGTCATCCACCAGTTGATTAACCAAGGTGCATAATGAGAAACCCTAAATGTCATTTGGTGTGGTGCTGACAGCATCTTGAAGGCTTCTCTTGATAAACTTGCAGGAAGACAAGGCCACCAGTAGTGCACAAATGGAACCACCAGGGAAGCTCCTGATAACCTATGAATAAGACTAGCAATATCAGAAGACAAGCATTCAAAAGTGTCAAGAAAAGGAAAGGAGAAACAAGAAGCAGTATTCAAAGTAAGGATCTTGCCTGTGTGGTATATATTTTAGGCAACCGTAAACAGGATACGCTCCCATTGATATGCCAATAACATAGAACTTAGGCCCAAGCTCCAACTTGTCTGCAAGTTCTTGAACATCATATGCTTCACTCTTCACCGTGCGTGATGGATCTGGATCACTCTCACCATAACCTGGTCGATCGAAGAACAGGATATAAATCTTGTGCTCCTCTATAAGATCCTGAAAATTAAAGTATAATGACGAATTCAACATATTTTGTTGCATGTAATCCAATTCTATCAAAAGGTAGGAAATGCTATGCAAATACTGCAATGACAGGAGGTCATCAAATGATATAATATATGTCTGACCATGCTATTGTGTACACAGAATTACTTTTTTGTTTTTGATCATCCATCAACAACTTATACAAATTTCGATAGATAATGACATAGTCTAATGCATTACAAGCTTGGGTTAGATTATGTATGCATACACACTATGCACACTGACATTATAATGTATATACATACGGATGATGCGTTAATTTTACTTGCCAAAGAACAGGAAAATGGTAGCTTATCTTCCAAAATTAGAATAGACAGAATCATCGAAAGTAACTGACATCCGATTAAAATTTTTGGTCAATGACCACCCTTCCTAACCATCCAAGAGTACCATTGCTCACAGTGCTAATATATCATATTAACTCAGTACTGCAAACACCTGAAAGCATTCTAAAACTCTCACTCTTTTTCTCAGATTGTTGCTCAAGGATCTGAACCAATCCACGTTGTTTTCAATACAGACAAGGAAAAATAATTTGACAGAAATTAGTTTTCTTGCTTGCAGTATTGCCCTAAAAGAAAGATGTTAATACTCTTGAAACTGTGCCACCCAGCTCAACTGTGATTTTCTTCCTCGTAATAACTAATAAAGTACAAACATATATTCCAGTTACAAACTTTGAACCATTTATAACAAATTATCCGGGTTTTGAAAAGCATAGTCAGTTCATACTTGTGGGATAGGTAAATCAAGATCTTTGGAGCTGTCAAAGCCATGAACAATAATGACTTTGTATTTAGCCTCTTCCTTGGCTACTCCTGCTTCCCTATAAGCCAAACGCCTCCCATCACTAAGTTTAACTCTGGCTGAAGTAACAGGAGGACCACCTGGTGATCCACATATTTTTGGAGGAGGAGGCTTTAGTGCTTGATATGTCCACCCCAAAAGACCCACTGCCAAAGCCGCTATTATTGGTACAAACATTACTGGAAAAGATATTAACATAATATTCAATATGTTAGCAACAAAATAACTTGAGAAAGAAATATAAGATATAAAGGATTTGGAATAAGTTCATCTAACTAAAGGAATGATAAAATACATGAACGTTTATCATATTTATATTTTTTTTAAAAATAAAAATAAAAATGGAGGAAATGCCAGGTTATGTTCTCATGAAGCTTCTAGGATTTTCTAAATTATGTTTTAAATTACTCTTCTTCTCAAGTACAAAATAATGTTACATGGTGATTAGGTTAAATTCCATTTTCACGGCCAAAAGTGCTTATACAAACATTTATTTTCTTCTTCTACATTTCAGTGGATATTACTTATTCCAAGTCCAGTACTTGCACTGGGAAAAGAAAGATCTTAGGTATCTGGACAGTATAAGTGCCGTAGCATAACCTTTACAACTAATTACAAGGGACTTGACTCTGTAAAGTGATTAAACTACAAAACCACCGATGCCAATCTGTTTTATGATGCTAAAGAAACATCAAACTGCAAAATCCAATTGGAAATCCACAATCTTTCTCTATTTCTTAGATTGGTACATTCACCTGAATACAATTTTCCAAACTTGATGTTCCACCAGTTAGCTCAGGGACGTCCATCCCTAATTTCAATGTTCAATAATCACTTTACACAGACACACACAAGGGCAACAAAGTATGCCACCCAACAGATATTACATCCATAACACACTGTACTGTAGCTCATATGAGGGCTAAACCAATCGCCAAAAAGATCCATATAGCTTTATCAGTGCATGTAGATGCAGTTTAGCCCCACCAGCTTTCCTCTTTGTTCTATGAAATCTCAAGAGTGTCTGCCCAATTTCATGGCTTTGGTAACATGTTGGCACAGCAAATACACAAATAATTTCAATTGTGCACGGAGCAGTTGCATGATCGACTAAAGATTGAATTAGACTATTTCCTGATGAAAAAAGAATACATGCATGAAATAGAACATAACAAGAAAGTGAAGTGAACTAAAGAGAAAACAAACCTGGGGAATTGGCTATGAACTTGGTCTGGCTGTGCTAGTTGTGTTTTGTGAGTCTGTGAGAGTTCTTGCGGAACGCTGATGCAACTAACAATATCTTGACTCTTCGTCTTGAAATAATAATCCTTCGTTCCCCGGTAAAAGACAAGTAGAAAGGACCCACGTGCCCACATGGGAATGTGATGTGCAGACATTGAGATGTTGCCAAATGATTTTTTTTTTTTAAGGAACCAAACCAACCAATCTCTTGTCTAGCCACTTTTTTACGGTACATAAACGCTTAACAGTGCCGTATACTGGACTAGTTGGTTCCAACTTCTAATTCCAGACACGAGGATAACTAGCTTTTAGGGGATTAGCAGGTGATAGCGTTTTAACTTTCACAGTGGAGTGGAGTCCGCTTCTTTGACATAACACAACCTCACCTGCTCATGTATATCGAATCTGGAAAAGATTCCTGCAGATATGAGAACAGTTACTGGGATTTCCCACTCTCTCTCATTTTTTTATAAATAAAATATATACGTATTATATTTTTCATAAGTGTTATTAATAAAATAAAAACAATTTCTAGTTGAATATACAACAAATGTTGTGACGATTGGTTTTGTAATCGCCGATTCTTACCACAACTATTGTACAGATGAAATGATTTTCATAAGCGAAGAATGAAAGAGAATTCTTATTTTTTTTTGGATAATGCTACATTTATAACCAAGTTATATAATATAACTTATACAATTTGATATGATATAAATTTATTATTTATATAAAAATAAATAATAAAATAATAAATTTTAATAAATAAAATAAAACCTATTTATCTAATAATTTTAAATCAAATAGATTTATATAAATTAAATGGTACAATTTAATTAGATATTTATCTTTACTCTCGCTCTTTGCCACGTCATTTGAAATCGTACGGTGGTCTGCACTGCACATCAAAAGCACAACTATTTGCTCGGAATTTCAAAGAAAATTGGTTGCAATTTTCAAGAATATGTGCACCAAAACCTGAACAAATTTCATGTCAATTGGTTATTTTTTTTTAAAAATCGCAGACCATGTTAAGCAACATAATTAACGAAGGCCCCGCAGAAATTATGTGAAAAAGGAAGTTTGATAACCAAATGGCCCTTTGATTAAACATGCAATATCTGTGCATAAGGACTAGTCACTAGAGCTAATAACAATAGACTCATCGACCTATTTTATTCTCATGCACCTCAGGGCTTTCACAAAATTAATTCTATTAAAAAAAAATGGTCATTGATATGGCAGCTGTTTAATGCGACATTCAAAAACGCAGTTGGAACAGTACACCATCAAGTTTTTCTCATCTGCCTTCCAGCTGAGAATATGGGGTTAAGGTGTGGTTGTAATAAATTTACAATTGGTGACACCGTATAAACAAGTACAATCAAGTCCATATTCATGGCTGGTAGAATCTTTCTACCAAATGCAACATCTGAATTTACAACTCTGTGGGGACAGTAAAGCAATTTCACCAATAATCTCTACAGGAACAAGAACCATCCTCAAAATGATGGAAACGATTTTGATCTCTCACAATTATTCGACGGTTGCAAGCCTTAGATACCAGCTTAACAAAGGAATGACAGTCACAGCAAATCCTCAGATTCTTGACTATGTGAATAGGAGCACCCTTGATTGTGTTTATTAGTCCAAATGCTAGAGCCATCTTCTCACTATGAAAGTTGAGCAAACTTTCTTTTTCATCATCTTCAACATCTAGAAGGACTTGACTCAGGTCAGGCTTATATCCTTCCAACTTCAGCCTTAAAACCAACTCCTCTATCTTAGATCGTAACTCATTATTGTGTCCCACATCCATCTCTTTTGCCACAAGGAATTGATGGACCTTCCCATCAACAACGATTGAACTGCATCCAGGAATTTTTCTAACTCCTCTCTGTTTCATGAGTAGTCTAACATTGGCCACATCATCCCATCTCCCAGCTTTGGCATATATGTTTGATAGCAGGACATAACAACTCGAGTCTTTTGGGTTCAACTCTATTGCTTGTAATGCAGCAATTTCACCAATGACAACATTCCCAAGCTTCACACTGGCGCTAAGAAGAGACTTCCAAGCTAAAACATCAGGTTCTAAGGGCATACTTTGTATAACTTCAAGTGCATCCGCTAAATATCCTGCCCTGCCATAGAGATCAACTAGACATCCGTAGTGTTGAAGCTTAGGAACAATGTTGTACTTCTCTTGCATAATTTTGAAATAAAATTGACCCTGGTCAACTAAACCTCCATGACCGAGAGCACTCAAGAGACCTAAGAAAGTAATCTCATCAGGCTTAATATCCATACTTTCCATGTCAAGAAAGACGTTGAGAGCTTCTTCACCTAGGCCATGGATTGCAAGGCCTGATATCATAGAATTCCAATCCCCAATGTTTCTTCCATGAGATATCCTTCTAAAGACGTCATATGCATTCTCTATATGACCACATTTGCAGTACATATCAATTAGAGCAGATCCAATGAACCCAGAGTTCAATTTAATCTTATTTGTACATATATAATCATGCACCCACTTCCCTTCTTCTACAAAACCCGAGTCAGCAATGGCCGAAAGTACACTAACAATAGCAGGAACATCAGGTTTAATTCCTAAATTTAGCATCTCTCTGAACAAATCTAAAGCTTTAATAGGTTGATGATTATTCACATAAGCAGAAATCATGGATGTCCAAGTAATCACATCTTTTTCATTCATCATCCTGAATACCTCTTCAGCAAGATCACACCTCCCACACTTACCATATCCATCAATCATGGCATTACATGAAACCAAGTCTCTTTCAGGCATCTCCTCAAACAACCTAGTCGCTAGCTCAATCTCTCCCACCCTCAAGTAACCCGTAATCATCGAATTCCAAGAAATCAAATCTCTCTCAGGCATTTTATCGAACACCCGTCGCGCCAACTGAATCTCCCCGAGCTCCAAGTACATTCTGACTACAGAATTCGCCACAAACGGATCAAGCCACAAATGGGTTTTCACTATTTGACCAAAAACTTGATTCCCTTCTTCGCTTGCACTCAACTTGCCGCAAGCTTTAAGCACAGAAGGAACAGAAAATGAAATCCCATTCAAGTCATTCAAGGAAGAGAGCAAATGAACATAAAGATTGATCGATTCTGAAGGGTCACCACCCTCACAGAAACCCTTTATGAGTAGATAAAAGATGAAGTGATTGGGGGCGTTCTGGATTCGGTGAAAGACGGAAGAAGCATAGGCTAAGCTTTGTGGGAGACGAGAGACAGCGCAGAAAGCAATGAGTTTACTAACAGTAAAAGTGTGGTTAACGAGGTTAGTTTTGATCATCTGAGCGTGGATTTGATGTACTTCTTTCATTGTTTTGCATCTTGTTAAGTTTGGAATTATTGACGCTGGAACTGCTGTCATGGCTGTTAGCTTCCCCCCCGCCCTTCACTTACCCGCTCTTACCATACCTTAAAAGCATAAACAAAAATTTGGAGTTAACAATTTTTTTTTTTTATTAAATATTTTTTTCAATTGTACTCAGTTAAATTTGTCAAGTGGCCTTACCAGTTACCAGCCAATGATTGATCGTCTGTTAGCTTGTCTATCAGCTTGTAAGCCAACAATGTGCTAGATAATTGATTCGTTGGCTAGTTCATTGAGTTGATTAGGCAATCAAAAAAGTTAGGTTTTGATTTTTTTTTTTTTAACACAAAATTTGATTATTTTCACACCTAACCTAAAAATAAATGAGAGAACCATTATTTTTTTAGCGAGTTTGAAGTTTTTTTAATCATCTGATCAAGTTTAATCAAAATGACAAAACAATTCTATAAATAAGTGGGAGTGTTGAATGTTTTAATAAGTTTAACTCGCTCTTCTAATCCTCAAAAAAATTCAATAGCCAGATAATTAGGTGTAGATAACTTAAATTCTAAGGAAGAGGAAAGTAATCGATACCGTCGCTACAATGCAACACACCCAATGACAAGATATATTATCATCACACATGATGAGATAATGCATATGTGGCATGCTTCATATACATGGCTGGGTGCCCTACAATGAAAATGTAGATGCACCCGAACCATTTCTCCTAAGGAACATCTTAGCTCCCTTGTCAACTTATGAGTTAATTAGAAAATTCAAAATTAACCAAATTTAGAAACACTTCCCTTAAAATTTATTTATTTTTGCAAATTGCCCAATTATTGTTTCTAACTTGCCTTGGCCTAAATAGGGGTGGAAAAAAAAAAAACCTGAAGAGCAAACCGCATCGCAAAACCAAACCTGACCAACTGATTTGGTTCAATTTTGTGCTTAACTTCAAATCGATCGATTTGAATACAAGAGAAACCAATCGGTACGGTTCGATTTGCGGTTTGGGTGGTGTCTCTTGGCCAAACTGAACTGAAATGCATGCATTTTCTAAAATGTTTTAAAAAACCACTTGGCATAATGTAATTGGTAGCATATAATTATAGATAAACCTTATTATACCTAATACTACCTTATCCCAAATCTAATTTCTAAATTCGCGAAATTCCAATTTTCAACAAACCCTAAACCTATTTCGAACTCGTTCAGGCAACTATGTCGCTTGCCTCTCTCGCCCATCTCTCTTTCTCGTGATTAGTCAATCTTTATTATTATTTTTTTAATCTATAACTTTTTTATGATTATATTAAAAGATCATTAGTACATTATAAGTTTAAAATAGAAATGTTGTTCAATGGATTGAAAATTAAAGATTTTGGAAATTACATTATACATACTAGCTAAATCATAAAGATATTTTCTTTTGGTACGGTTAAAAAGCATGCTATACATCAAAAAATTGAAATAAAAATTAAA
The DNA here is from genome assembly GCA_013180625.2 of Boswellia sacra. NCBI lineage: Eukaryota > Viridiplantae > Streptophyta > Magnoliopsida > Sapindales > Burseraceae > Boswellia > Boswellia sacra. Next base: position 601,558 of record SNVD02015105.1, on the reverse strand, counting down.
GAATGGTCATAATGGGCCCAAGCCCAAACCAAAACGGACCGAACAACACCAAACCTACAAATTGCAATGTGATTTGGTTCGACTTGGTGTTTGTGTGGGATACGGTTTGATTTGGGATTAAAGCAAACCAAACCGATTGAGTTTTGTTATTTAAGTCCCGTTAAAAATCTTTTTAAGCCATTTTTTCCTATTTTTTAAGATTTAAAATATATCTACGATTTAAATTACCGAATAACTCCTAAAAGAAAGATAGACGCTCAACACTATACAAACTGCATCTAGATTACTGTAACTCTTCCAACTACTTCTTTCGCAAAGAAATCCTTCATTTTCCTACACTCCATTGATAAAATTTTCGAAACTCCGTTGATAATCACTTTAACCCTTTGATTAATTTACCCTTAAGCAATTGGGAACCTTTTGATTTCTTCAAAAAGCTGGAGGAATGTTGAATTGAATGTTCATAGTGTAAAAAATGTTAAGCGAGCATGGATGATCAAATAATATGCTAGGTGGGAAAGTAAATTAAACTAGTTCTGATTCTTTTCTCCAGTAACCATTAATCAGCCTTGAAACAAGTTGTATGCTCACCTTCACCTTATCACATACAAAAGAATAAAGGCTGCAACCAACAAGAAGCGAAATCCACAATGGTAATATATGCACCAGAAGTCATTTTTTGACCAAATCCAGCTCATAATCGAAATCGCCATACTCTTTTTGCAACAATTCTTTTTTCCATTTTTCGGGAAAACAAAATATTCTATACAATGACTTTGCAATACTAAATTCTATATCTCCTGTTGAAGTTCTACCATCTAAGACTTGTTATGACAGGTTTATATATTTAAGTAGGTTAATTCTAATCAGGGGCCAAGATGCCAATTATGGGGGGCCATTCATTATAATTTTTTTTTTTTTACACAAATCAAAATTGTAAGATGCATAATAGCAATTACTTTTAAAAGAATAAAAAACATGATTATATTCTATTAAGAAAAAAATGAAAATTTTAATAATTTTTATTATTTGGTGTCAAAATAGAATTTAATATTTTTCTCAAAAATCATGTATAATTAATTTTATGTTAAATGTCTCCTCAGTTTCGTTCTTCAATAAACAAAATCACGTAATCTTCAATAGATATAACCACATCGATGAGAAGCTCAAGATGTTTTTTTTTTTTTTTGATTCTCATAGTTGAAAGTGTCGAATTTATTGTATGACTTTGATGAGGCGAGGTAAGAAATTTTTTCCTAGCATAAGAAATCAATTTTAAAATAGAAAAAGGAGAACAAAAATTAGTATTTAAAAGGAGAAAGAAAGGTAAATTAATTAATACTATATATAATAGAAAAGAAAAGATAAATAAGTAATTAAATAATAAAGGAGATAAATTAGATTTTAAATAAGAAAGAAAAATTAATTAATATTTAAGAATAATACTATATGTATAAAGTTGATATCTCAACTTTGTATCTCAAGTGAGGTGGCTGCTCACATGTCAACCTATATAATTTACCACGTCACACCACTTTTAATTAATCAATTAACCTAT